>CAXHSM010001189.1:6025966-6347095 GCA_964019185.1 Maratus speculifer
CCGTATGGGTTATTTAAAGCGTTAGAAAATAGATTTGAGAACAAAAGAATTGCGGTTAGTATACATTTAAAGGCTGTGTTAGAATTTGAAAAAATTACACATGAATCATCTAAAGAATTAAGGCGTTTATTAGATGTTATAAACAAAAATATCAGGGCTCTAAATAATTTAGGATTTGAGAGAAATAACCTCTCTGACATTTTGTTTACAACTATAGTTTTAGAAAAACTAGATAAGGAAACAAGAAAACAATTTGAATTGTCAATAAACACATCTGAAGTTCCTAGTTTTGACAGTTTAATGGACTTTTTAGAAAAAAGAAGCCAATCGCTCGAAAGCATAAATAGAAGCAATTTAGCTAGACCAAAAATTTCTAGTGAAATAAAATCAAAATCCCTTTTAGTAAATACAAGTTCTGAAAAACAGTGTATTATTTGTGACTCATTTCATCCCCTATATAAATGTAATAAATTCTTAAATATGAATTTTGGTGAAAGATTTGCTATTGTTAAAAAAAATAAACTTTGTCTGATATGCTTTAACAGATCACATTTAGCAGCTAACTGTGTTTCGAAACATTTATGTAAACATTGCAAATCCCCTCACAATACTTTGTTACATAGAGATAAAAAAAATAGGTCCCAGTAATGAAACTCATTTCCAAAAACCAAGTGTTGATCAGACAGTACGTCGCCCAGAATCAAGTCCGACGCCTTCAGTCTCACAAAATCTTTCTAATTGCTTATTCGCTTCAAATAAAACTGTTATCTTGCCAACTGCAGTTATTGACATAAAAACAAATAAAGGAAATTTTATCCAGGCAAGAACTCTCTTAGATTCTTGTAGCCAAATAAATTGTGTGTCGCTTGAATTTGCTAAGAAATTGGGTATAAAGAAATCAAAGGTTTTTGCTCCAATATCGGGTTTGAATAACACAACCACAACATTAAATTATAAAATTAAAACTGTGATTTCAAATAAAAATAGAGATTTCACAAGGGAACTGGAATTTCTTGTAGTGCCAAAAATTACAGAAATAACCCCACTTACACCTATTCGTATAGAAATTGCTGATATTCCTACAAATATCCAGTTAGCAGATGCTGAATTTTATATCCCTGGGAGGATAGACCTGTTGCTCGGCACGCAATGTTTCTTCGATTTATTAAAATCTGGTAAAATTCGCAGCTCATCTCAAAATTTGTTATTTCAAGAAACAGTGTTCGGATATGTTGCTAGCGGTGTCGTGAATAATTCCTCAGATGATTCCCAATATTGCGGTTTATTAACCAATGAAAAAATAGACGAAGCCTTAAGAAAATTTTGGGAAATCGAAAATATTAATGATTCTAGTTCTTTACTTAGTAATGAAGAAAAATTTTGCGAAAATCATTTTGAAACAACTCATTATCGAACTTCCAATGGTCAGTATGTTGTTAGCATGCCTATGGAGGATGCTACACTTTTAGGAGAATCTAAAAAACTAGCCCTAAAAAAGGCTCGATCAAGTTTGGCACCGATTAGATAGGGATTCGAATTTACAACCTCTCTATTCGGAATTTATGGAAGAATACAAAAACTTAAATCATATGGAATTAGTTGAAGAATCAAAACCTGTAAAGGATCTTTATTATATACCACATCATGGGGTCTACAGGCCAGAAAAAAGTACAACACGCTTGCGAGTCGTTTTTAACGCTTCAACGCCAACGACATCTGGTTTGTCATTGAATGATATTCTTTTAAAAGGAAAAATTCTTCAACAAGAATTATTCGTAATTATGATACGTTTCCGAAAACATCGATATGCATTCACAGCGGATGTAGAAAAAATTTATAGAATGGTATTAATTGATCCATCCCAACGAGACTTCCTTAGAATCTTGTGGAAGGACAATATTAACGCGCCTGTAAAAACTTACAAACTTAATACAGTTACTTATGGGACATCTAATGCTCCTTATTTAGCAACTCGTGCTCTTAAACAATTAGCTCTTGATGAGCAACCAAACTTACCTCTAGCATCGTCAGTTGTTTTAAAAGATTTTTATGTAGACGATCTTCTTTCCGGCGAATCGACTCTCGAAAAGGCAAAAATTTTAAAGTCCCAATTGATTGAACTTTTAAAGCGTGGAAATATGAAATTACACAAATGGCGTGCAAACCACCGAGAATTACTTGAACCTAATACTATGGCTGCCACCGAATATAATTTCGATGATCAAACAGATTGTAGTTCAATAAAAACTTTGGGTGTTCTCTGGGAACCTTTAAGTGACTGTTTTCTGTATAAATTAAAGATTCATAACAATAAGGAATTTTATAGTAAACGAGATGTTCTCTCTTTGATTTCAAAAATCTTCGATCCACTCTGATTAATTGGCCCTGTAGTAACAAGGGCTAAGATCTTCATGCAGAAAACGTGGCTAGCTAAGATAGATTGGAATGAGCCACTACCAGATTCCATAGCAAAAGAATGGAGTGATTTTGTTTCCACTCTTGCAGAATTAGAAAATTTAAAAATTCCTAGATTTGTATTTCGTGAAGAGCGCATAGTCGTACATGGTTTCGCAGATGCCTCTTCTTTGGCATATGGAGCCGCCATATGCATCCAGTATATACCAACTGAAGGTTCTCCTGATGCACATTTACTCTGTAGCAAGTCTAGAGTATCCCCCATAAAAACAGTGACAATCCCTCGTCTTGAACTGTGCTCATGTCTTCTCTTAGCAAAATTAATGCATAAAGTTGTACCGTCACTTGACATTCCAATAGAAACTGTTCTTCTCTGGAGTGACTCCACAATATCACTGGCATGGATTAGAAAATCTCCCCACCAATTGAAAACATTTGTGAGTAATAGAGTGGCTGCTATACAAGACCTCACGGACTCTTATCAGTGGCAACACGTATCATCGGAAAATAATCCTGCTGACGTCCTATCTCGAGGTCTAGATGCTAAAGAACTGACTAACTGCAAATTTTGGTTTAGTGGACCAAATTTTCTTCGGGACAAAATTCAATATGCAGAAGATTATCCAGTAAAACTGGAAAACAACACTGACTATGAGTCCGAATTTAGAACTGAAAAAAACACTAACTTTTCACTTAGAACTGAACATTGTTTTTATAATTGTTTATTCTCTTTAACTAATAATTTTTTGAAATTAATTCGTATTACTAGTTATATTTTTAGATTTCTAAATAATTGTTGAAAGGGTAAGGAAAAAAAAGTGGTGCCTTATCTGCAAGTGAATTGAGATTTGGAGAAATTTTCCTGATTAAACAGGTTCAGTATTCAGCCTTCTCTGAAGAGCTTAAGCATATGAAAAACCAGAGGAGCCTTTCAGGTAACAGCAAATTAAAATTTCTAAATCCTTATATAGATTCCGATAATTTAATTAGAGTTGGAGGTCGTTTAGACAATTCCAGTCTGACCTATGAGAGGAAACACCCTATAGTGTTACCACATGATCATAAAATAAGTGAAATGATTTTTGAATATTTTCATTCCAAATTTTTCCATTTAGGGCCACAATCATTGTTACATCATGTCCGGCAAAAATATGGGTAATAAATGGGCGATCCTTGGCTCGTAAAATAGTTCACAAATGTGTAACGTGCTTTAAAAACAAACCAATAGGGGCAAATCAAATTATGGGAAATTTGCCAGCTGAACGAGTAAATCCTAGCCCGCCATTTCAAAAATGTTCTGTTGACTTTTGTGGACCCTTTATGATTAAGTATAAAAACATCAACAGGTATAGTTACGAGGTGTGTCTCTAAAGTTTGCCCACTTCCTTTAGAGAATTGATGAATTCTGTTATTTTGAAAGATTTAAATAATTATATTATAGTTACCATTATTGTATTTGTATTGAACTGTTTATTATATATAGCAATTTCATTTGAGATTTAAAAATATTTTAATTCTTAGCTTCATAATTTGTGTAGCTTAACTTTATAACATAAGTGTAAATTTAGGTGTCTTCGTCTGTATATATTCTTGATTAACTATTATTAACTTGCTAAATTTATTAGATTGTTACATTTATTGAGTGTTAATTTGATAACTATCTTGCATACTATTCAAGTGTAATTATTGTTTGTATTATAACTTATCTATTTTGCATTTTGGTAAACTTATATTAAGTAATATATTAACTAATAATATTGAAGAAGTATATTGTATTTTATCGAAAATACTGTATTATTGATTGTAGAGTTGAAATTTCTATTATTTGCAATTGTTTGTTGTTACATTTAGTATTATTGTTGAATGTTGGCACATATCAACGGGGGCCGGTATGTTACGGCTTCACTACAGTTTTGTATATCGCGTCTCCATGGCGCATTCCTTTGTAACGGCTTCACCATAACCTAGGATGCCGTGCGTCTCCTTGGCGCATTCTACTGTACTTTAGGTTTGCCGTTTTGGCAACATTGGAATATCGTTTTGTTATTGTTTTGTTTTTTCGGCGTTCTTAGCGGACCTATCGTGTGTTTTGCTAGATCTGTATTCTTTATTCGAAATGTAAATAATTGTATATAAAGAATTTTTAAGTAATTAGTAGTATTAATTGAACCAGCGACCTAATGAGTATTAAATATACTCGCAACATTCGACAGTTCGTAACACTTATTTTTGTGCAAAATATGCAAAAAATTCTTTATTTTACTCACTTGTTGCTTCTTAACTAACAGTGATTTTTTTTGTTTTGTTTTTTTTTTTTATTTTCTGGTCTTTTTTGGAAATTCATTAAATTATCCACTTGTCGCTCCTATACCTCCTTCCATAATTTCGCTTCTTCCCTTTTATATCCCACCAGAATACCAAACTTTTAAATCGTTCAAACTCTATTTTTTTATTAACTTTTTGTGCTTTATTTGTTTTTGATAGTAATAACAAATAATAGACCATAAACTTTATTAAAAAAATTTCAACACTTTAATATTTTGTCTAATTTTTCCTCTCCCAAAATTTTGCTTCTTCTTTTTTGCCACTTCTCTTACAGTAATCAAAGTTTAAAAACTCTTTTGGAGTCTTCAATTTCTTTAAAAGAAACTTTTGATATTTTATTGAAACAATAAGTAATTGATTGCAAAAAATTTTTCTCCTTCCAAACCGAAATTGACGTTTCTCCTGTGCCTCCCCCATTTTCAAAGCACATAAAATTTAAAGTATTTAAAACTTGTAAATTTAATTATTTTTTAATTATTTGTAAATATTTAGTAATTTAACTAAATAATGTATCGTGTAATAGATTCTCCCTCTATAACAAAAGAAAAAAATCTGCTTTTTTACGAAACTCAAAAAGTTTAAAACCTTAAAAGTTGTTGGTTTTTACTATGCTCTGTCTTTTACTTTGTTCTCATATTAAATAATCGATCATATAATTTCATTCTATATCTCACACACAAACATAATAAAACTGACGTTTTCTCCTTCCACCTTTTATGAAGCACACGAAAAATCTTAACATTTCTTGATGATTTGTCCAGTTTGTTGATATTTAAATGATAGAAGTTAAACTGATTTAGCGTACTAATCCTTATTAGTTATATATTAAACTCTCCCACCAAAAAGTTTCAGTTTCTTCCTTCTCCCACTTAGTCATCCTGCTACCCTCCGCCTCCTTCAATTTCTCACCAAGTTGAAAATCTTTGAAAACCATTTCTTTACATTTTCCGATTTATCTGTTTCTTTACTATAAGAATACATAATTTGTTAAGATCAAGAAATTCACACACACTGCCAAACTTATCCGAAAATGACTTCATCACATTTTTTTCTAGTCACACAAAATGTAAAGTATTTAAAACTCATTAAGTTTTTATCCTATTTTAAATAGTTAGTAAGACAAACATTTGTATATTCTATAGCAGGCCTGTCCAACCTTTCAGTAACCAAGGGCGCATCTTGGCTCTTGGCACTCAATGAAGGGCGCCATTGTTTACGTGACTGTAAACATGCGGCAATATTATCGCATAATATTTGTATACACGCAAGTCTTAACATAATGCAAATGAATTATACAGCAGTAAAAAAAAGAGCCCTATAGTTCTGGAACTACATGTATTAAATTTCAAATTAAGAATTTTTTTGGGGGGGAAGTCAATATCAAAAATGTTTGTTGGGTAAAGCGCCAGAAACTTTAATCGTCTCAATAATAACAATTGCAAATAAGTAAATATGAAAATCAGAGATATTGTAAGTTTCTTTTAGGATGTGAAAGTACAGTTTGATTAATTTTGAAGGCATGGATTAGTTTTATGAAAAGTACAAAAACAGACCAGCATGATAGTGATAAAACCACGTGGTTGGCTTCAGAGGGGTAGTCTGGAAGTACTTTCATAGATAGAAATCATTCTGCACTGTTTATTATTTTGTCTAAGTAAAATTATAGAAAAGAAAATCCCTCTAAAATTTTAAAAGTCAAAAAATAAAAATTAAGCTCTTTTATCCTTCCTATAAAACAGCCAATGTGACAACAGTAAATAAATAAAAAAAAAGACTGAGTTTTTATGCACATATAAGCAGGGAAACAGGTGAAAACGTTTATTTTTCACTTACTTCTTGAGTATTAAAAAGAGCTATTTCCAACTATTAAGAAATTTAACTATCATAATTACACTATATAAACATAACTAAACATTGCAAAAATATGCATGATTAAATTTTCAATGCATGTCCCTGGTTTTTAATGTACAACGGGTAAGCTAACAACATGCCAAACACAGGTTTTAAAAATATCTCTGATAAAATATTAATGGTATTAAAAAAAGCATGGTTTAAAAAATGGTTTATTAAAAAAAACTAATGGTTTTTTACTTCTAAAATGTTTAATAATAAGAAATCTTTAAGAGGGCGCCAAGAAAACCTTCAAAGGGCGCCATGGCGCCCGCGGGCGCCGCGTTGGACAGCCCTGTTCTATAGTAATTTGCGCCTATAAATAAATTAAATACTTCTATAGGAAAAGATTATTTATGAATGTTTCATTACATATGAATTATTTACAATACTATTAAAACATTCTAAATTTCATTTATTTAATGAAAAATTGTGTTAATATGAAGTCTTTTTCGCATCACAGTACTTATTAAATATATTTTTTAGCTAATATTTGTTATACCGCCATTTTACTTTCAAAATCACCCTTGTAATTATTATGTTAACTTTTTGAAAAAAAAATATACACTGCTCAAAACAATTAAAGGATATTTGAAGTTTTATATAAAATAAAGATATAAACCATTTTTTTTGCCGAAAATAGAAGAAGAGAATCACAAATGCAAATTTTTCTAGTTTTCAAACTGTGGAGTATGCAAATTTTGAGTTCGACGTCAAAATCGTCGCTTCAGCGGCAACGAATAAAATTTGATTTTCAACTGGATAAAAGAGAATGAAGACAAGGATGATCGGCATTCAGTGATTGCTTTGTTTCGATGAGTACGATGTCTCAGCGAAGTCATTTGACAGATGCAGAAGCTTGGAGAATTGTTGGTAGGTTAGAAGTGGGCCAAACTCAAGCCGAAGTAGCGCAAGCCATTGGAATGTCACAAAGTGTCATTTCCAGGATCTGGAACCGTTTTTTAGAGAGTGGATGTGCAGGCCGAAGACCAGGGCAAGGTCGTAGACGGGCGACAACGCCCAATGAAGATCGGTATTTAGCGTTAACAGCTTGAAGACACCGAAACATGAACGCTACTCTTCTCCAATAACACCTTCGCTCGGCTATAAGCACCACGATTTCAACTCAGACTGTCCGAAACCGGCTCCATGCTGTAGGTCTGTATGCTCGCCGACCGATGGTATGTGTTAGATTAACATCAAGACATCGTCGCGACCGCAGGGAGTGGGCAACCGAGCATGTCAACTGGAGGAGGAATGAATGGAGCAATATTCTGTTTTCTGACGAGTCCCGTTTTTCTGTGCATCCGGATAATAGCGTATTTTCATCTGGAGAGACCGTAGCAGTAGGAATAATCCTGCGTTCGTGCACGAAAGTGTCAGATTTGGTGTTGGAGGAGTGTTGGTGTATGGTAGCATCTCCATTGACGGGCGCACTGACCTCTACATCATTCGAGATGGAGCTCTGACTGGTCGCCGATATAGGGATGAGATCCTCAGACCTATTGTACTCCCTTACGCTGCAGCAATCGAAGATAACTTCATTTTAAGAACGACAAATTGGTCGTAATAGTTTCCAGCTCTCTTCGGTCGCATTTTAAATTCAGGCATTTTTCTTCAGAAGGACATCGCATTGCTGCGGGAAGAAATTGCTTCCCTCACCCCTCCTGTTCCTTCTCTGAATTAAACACTAATTTACATACATTATCTGAATTTCTTATGACGAAATACCGAGCGATTAATTATTTAATGTGGCTGATGGTTATAATTTTCATATTAATCATGTAAGATATAAAAATATAAAATTTCCTCCTTTCTAAATACGATTACGATTGATGCTAAAAAGAACGATTGATACGATACGATTGATGCTAAAAAGAATCTAACAAATACTCTCACAACTTTCAGTAATAATTGAAGAATCTATAAATACCTGAGCTCATGAAATAACAGCATCCAGAATATTGAATGCGTTTAGTTCAAATAATACTAAAATAAAATTTATTACTTATTGTTGCATCAGCACTGACTACTGAATTGTTGCCAAAATGTCTACAATGAGGGGAAGGGGGTGATGCTGGAAGAGGAAGCTTAGAACTGCTACCTAATCGAGGCTTTTCTGTGTTTCTGCTACAACGGTTTTATTCTACATATTCTGCAACAATGTAGCAACAAATTCACAAAACTAAAGATAAACTATGGAGACTAGACGACTACGAAGAATATGTTTTGCTGTCAAATATCCGCGCCTAACTTTTTATTAATAAAAGTTTTACATTTTATAAATAACCATTTTAAATATCTAAATTTAATCGGGAAATAAACAACTTGCAGCAATTAAAACTAGTCGTTGGGGGCCACCGTAATACTTACCCATCATGGATATGTATATGAAAATAAAACATGTGAAACTATTTATACAGTGCATTGCAATTCATAAACAAAATTTAAATATTGTTAATTGTAGTAGTAAGTTAATAGTAATGCTATATTAAAGAACTGCTGATGTACCAATTTCGACAAATTATATAAAACGCCAAACTACTTAAGTAGTACCGAACTACGTAAAAGAAACATCCTTATAACTCCAAAAATAATAATTCTATTAACTAACAATTAACTGCGTCGGATAAAGCGTCTCATTTCCAATTAAAATATATTTCTAAATTGAAATTTGAATGAAATACAGGGTCATGAAAAATCGAAGAATGTGGAAAACAAGAATACAAATATCTCGGCAACTAATAATCCGACCGACTTCGTTCTATATGCAAAATGTGTGTTATTTTATTGCCTTTTACGTCCATTCCTTAGAACAAAAAAATTCGAAAATTTTTATATACCTTTCATCAGAACGAATTTTTCGAGAGTCCGAAAAAAATAGTTCCGGATAATCGAGGTTGCTGATATTAAATAGGGTTCGTCCCATTCTTACATACTAACTACATACAAAATTTCAAGTCTCTATCTCAATTTGTTTGGGAGGTAGTGTGTTTACAGACAGACAGACTGACAGACAGACAGACGGACGGCAATTTTTTTTTTCTAAAAATATGTTTCTCGGAATCTCCACTATCTAAAACGTGTAAATCCGTCAAAAAAATTTTTTCGATTTTCAAAACGATTGCAAGACTTACCCTATACTACGTATGATGGGTAAGTAAAATGCTTAGACATTTTAAAAATTTAATTCATTTTTTTTCTTTTTTACTCGAGAGCGAGGCCTTTCTAGGCGCGAGGCCCTGCGCGGCCGTACACCCCTAAGGGCGGCTCTGGAGGAGACCACACGCCATATCACTGTAAAATTTTTGTGTAACGTTACTCCATAAAGTTGACGGCAGCCAAGTTTCCACCAAGTTTATGATGGAATAACGATAAACCAAGATAACCAGAGTAACATCACACTAATATGTAATGTTACACCAGTAACATATGTTTAAATTACACCATTATATGAGTGAAAAAAAAATCGCACAATAACACTGGTGGCAGCAAAGCTGCCACCAGTTTTATGAAGTAGTGTTGCACAAATGTTGTATAGTGATTAAAAATCTTGCATCATTTCTAAATACTTTTTTTATCATTTACATGTAACCAAATAATTACCATAAATTGTCTTTTCATGTTTTTTTTAATCTTTTCTAAGAATCAAAGCTAGATTAAAAAAAATTTGAGTCTTTTTTTTCTATATTGAGCATTGATACGCATGTACTATCCATTTTATACCAATATAGGCTGTCTCGAACGGTTTTCCTATCTTCTTTGCTTGCTCCCTTAAATTTTTTTAGTAGTGTAGAAGGTGAATGAAAGAATAAATGCTGTTTTAGAAATTCGAAACCAGAGCACATTTAGTCCGGGTTATCCAGAGATCCGAGTTAAACGAGCCCGAGCTAGCGAGGTTCCACTGTACAGTCATGTTAATTAAAGTATTATAGTGATACAAGGGAAAACATACACAAAAGCCATTGTGAGCTTTTAGCATAAAATGACATGTCTCTGTTTAAAAGTTCTAGCATTTTACGTCATGAAAGGAGAAAATTCTCTTCACTCGTTTTTGAATTGATGATGAGAAAAATTAAAAGCACGGAGTAATTTTTTGTATGATTTTGGATACATTTTTTTAGTCTAAAGAAGAAACAAAAGGTCATACCTACCGAAGTTACAAAAAAAATTTTGCACAAGAAATTTACTTAATAAACAAAATTAAATAAAATGACACAACTGAAACAAATTTCTTGTTTAAAACAAGTTTATTTGATATAAAAAGGAGCAAAAGATGGCATCTATGGATATGCTCTAATAGAAAAAAAACGTATGTCACCGAATAAAATTTGCTTTTTAAATTAGAAAGCACATGGCCTGTAGTAAGTTGAAAATCTCCCGTCTGAAAACATGAAATCTTTGCCCGTATTAATTTAAAGATAAAATTATATCTCAAAAACTGAATAAAATAATAAAAATATTTTGCACGTTATTTATATATTACTTTTATGAAACTGTGATTAATTTTAACTGCGAACAATAAAAAAATGAAAAATAAAAACAGACTAGAAGAAATACAAAAGTCAAAGTGTGGAGTTGACCTATTTTATTAAGAACTTTTTATATGTACAAACTATAAGTTGATGACAATAATATATTAGAAAAATGGTGTGAAACAAAGCATAAGGGAAAAAATATCTTAAAACAACATAAAAAGTAATTGAAACATGAGCAAAAAAAAAAAACACCAATAATTGAGTAAATAAAAACACCAATAATTGAGTAAATAAAAACACCAATAATTGAATAAATAAAAACACGATTGTTATCGTTATATGTTTTAAGTAATTTTTCATTTAAATTTCATGAAAATTGATTTTATAAGCAACATTTATAATTATGTTTACAGAAAATTACGTAAACAATTCACTGGATTTTTTATAGCTTTATGTGTTAATGCAATCATTACGGAATAAGAATAATCAAACTGGAAAAAAGTAACTTCTTTTTACTAATAATTAATTTATTAAAAAAGTTATTTTATTTTTTCCACACAAGAATAAATAAAATTGTCAGTTTCCAAAAAAATGTTCCTGAACTTTGAAGGAAAAATGCCTATCGAAAAAGATAGATAGAAACAGATTACAATAAATATTGTGGTGCTTATATAAATTATATTTATGAGAAAATCTTTTTTTGCACACTTCTTAAGCGAAGCATTTCTCATCTATATGTGCACGTATGTAGATGTTAAATTGTTTTCCGAAAAATCCTTTGTCACATACCTTACAAGAAAAAAGTTTTAACTGCAGAGTAATGAAAGTAAACTCTCTTCCGAACATAAGATCATTCCCATATATGAGAAATTTTCATTTTTTGTAAAAGTACAATTTATAAGCAGTTCCTTTTAAGCTACATTTTATGCACCAATTTTTAATAAATATTCATGTTGAGTGGAATTTTAAAACCTTTTTCCCATTTCATTCATATCAAAATTGAGTAATTTATGTACTTTTTGCATTTATTTATTTATTTTACTAATGGAAACTCTTTAGTTTTTAAAAATGAAAATGATAAAATTTTAAAAATGAAAATGATAAAATTTTAAAAATTATTAATTTGATATGCCTTTATAATTGCAAATTGTATAAAACATATGTAATTTCATAAATTCCAACTATATTTCTACGCTTTCCCAATTTTCTTATCACTTTTAAAAAAGTTCCAATTATAATTCCCTTTTCAAAAGCCTTTAATATTTTCTATCTGCTAAAGGGGACTTACTTTCGGTACCTTAGATTATTGAATATTAATGCACATATGATTATTTTATTTCTATTTCAGAAAAAAATTTCATTACACACTTAACAAGAAAAAGGTTTCTCATTATTATGCACACACAGATAGACATTTAAATCTGAACAACAGAAAGGTTTTTATTTAGGATGAACTAGCAAATGTTTATTTAAATTGTCTTTTAAGGAAAGCCCTTTGTTATATACTTCACATGAGAAAAGTTTTTCTTTAGTATGAACTAGCAGGTGATCATTTAAACGAATTTTTTGAGAAAACCTTTTGTTACACACCTCACAAGAGAAAAGTTTCTCATTACTATGCACACGCAGGTGGACATTTAAATTAGATTTTTGAGAAAATCCTTTGTTGCATACTTCACAAGAAAAAGGTTTTTCTTTAGTATGAACTAGCAGGTGGACATTTAAATGAATTTTTTGAGAAAACCCTTTGTTACACACTTCACAAGTAAAAGGTTCCTCATTAGTATGCACACGCAGGTGGACATTTAAATAAGTTTTTCGAGAAAACCTTTTGTTACACACCTCACAAGAGAAAGGTTTTTCATTACTATGCACATGCATATGGGCATTTAAACTAGACTTTTGAGAAAATCTTTTGTTGCATACTTCACAAGAAAAAGGTTTTTCTTTAGTATGAACTAACAGGTGGTATTTTAAATGAGTTTTTTGAGAAAATCCTTTGTTGCATACTTCACAAGAAAAAGGTTTTTCTTTAGTATGAACTAGCCGGTGGTATTTTAAATTAGTTTTTTGAGAAAACTTTTTGTTACACAAATCACAAGTGAAATGTTTCTCATTAGTATGCAAGCGCTGGTGGATATTTAAATTGGTTTTTAGAGAAAACCCTTTATTGCACACCTCACAAGAGAAAGGTTTCTCATTAGTATGAACTAGCATGTGGTCATTTAAATGAGTTTTTCGAGAAAATCTTTTGTTACACACTTCACATGAGAAAGGTTTCTCATTAGTATGCACACGCAGATGGACATTTAAACTAGATTTTTGAGAAAATCCTTTATTACACACTTCACAAGAGAAAGGTTTCTCTTTAGTATGTATACGCAGATGGACATTTAAATTAGATTTTAGAGAAAATCCTTTATTACACACCTCACAAGAGAAAGGTTTCTCTTTAGTATGAACTAGCAAATGGTCATTTAAACGAGTTTTTCGAGGAAATCTTTTATGGCACACCTCACAAGCAAATGACTTCTTTTTAGTATGAACATGCAAATGGGCAATTAATTGAGGATTTGTAGGAAACGTTTTATTACACACTTCACAACAGAAAAGTTTCTCTTTAGTATGAGCTACCGGTGGACATTTAAATGACATTTTTCAGAAAACCTTTTTTCTACCCACTTCACATAAGGAACATTTCTATGAACACGCAAGTGTTTATTGAAGGCAGACTTATGAGAAAACATACTTTTACACACATCACATGCGAATGTTTCTCTGTGGTATGATTTAACTGTTTATTACATTGATTAATTTTATGAGAAAATCCATAACTACCCATTTTACAACTGAAAGGTGTCTGATAAGTCTCAAACCGATGTTGTCCATATCATTTACGTCTTGAAAAGAATCTGTGTTAAACCCCTCACTAAAAAAGGCTACTCTTTAGAATAATCTGAATGGACATTTTAATAACATTTTTGAGAAACTGTTTATTTCACAAAAGAAAGGTGATGGAAGAATACCCTTTTTAAAACTGATTTGCTAGAATTTCTCTAATTGCAGACCTTGCACGCGAAATGTTTTAGAATACCATTTAAATAACGAGCATAAAAAGTTAAATTTCTGCACAAATCCTTTAGTGTAGAATTTTTAAATTTTATTCGTGATTCAACGTAAAAATTGATTTTTAAAGGTTCCTTTCGTTTTTAATTCAGTCTGGTAGAAGAGATTATTAAACAATATAAATATAAGTCGATTTCTTTATGCTCTGAAATAAGAAGCGTTTGTTAAAGGGATAAATAGAAGGATTTTCTAACGTCTAAATATATAAACAAACACTAATTGTATTATGTAGATTTTTTTAACATACACAAGTATGTATTCAATTTATTTTTCTTTTAATAGAAAAAGATTGAGCCTATTACTTTAATGGATGTATATCAAATATTACATTAAAGATGTGTTACCAGAACTTTTTATTTAGAGAACACTTAATTTACGAGATAAATTTTAAAACATTAACAAAAATACAGACTTATAGAGATTATTTAAATGTTTTTATTGCTGCTCTAAGAAGGAAATTTTCACTTAAAAAAAACACGCTAAAAATATTTATTACGGATGAACTTTTCTCAGAAGTGTTGTTTTATTTCATCAATAGCATTTCAATAATATTTGATATCTTAACAATAATTGTCTTAATAGTATTCTGTAATTTGCATGTGGAAACGGAGAAAATCTTGCTTATTCGCACTAGCACATGCTTAAAAAGATTTTAAATGACATGTTTTGTGAATGAACAAATTCATCAAAGGAAAAAATATATTGACATGGCGGTTGATTTATTTTCATAAGTCTTTTCACTGTATGTTGAGAATATATCTTCCAAACATCTACGCCTGAAATATAAAAGAAAATGTAAAAATACAACATAACTATTTATAAATATTGAAAAGTTTATAAAGAAAAAGCTGTTTTACTGTCAATATTTAAATAAAAATAATCATAAAAATAATAATTTTATCTTTATTTCTACAATTAGAACAACTACAATCACATCCAAAATAATGTTAATAACTTTTAGAGGTATGTTAAACTATATTTTTGTCTTATTTCTTACAGACCTTTTATCATTTTTGATAAAAAAAAATTAAAAAAGCTATAATGTGCATGACATATTTTGCGAGGATTTTTACTAAAGCCTATTTATTGGATTTTTCAACTATTAAATAATCTAATGAGATAAATATTATATTATCTGGAATAAAACGGTCATTTTTATTTATTACAAATTAGAACTCTAAAATGTAAAACACTTCGATTTTTTGTCTTATTACAGAAAGTAATCTACTTTTAAAAAATGGAAAGTAAAATTTTTACCAATTTGCTTAAATAGGTTGGTTTAGATTGAGATTTTTAATCAAGATTCACTGGTATCAATAATAATGTTTAAAATTTTTTTTAACTTATAGTTTAAAAGATATTATGAGCTTTCTTTTTAAGATTACAAACATTTGACACAATCCTATTTTTCTCAGTTCTCTGTCTGTTCACTCTCGATAACTATATAAGTTAGAAATTTGAAATTTTGTTTACTTCTAACTCAAATCCTCCAATCATAAAAAGTCATAAAATTTTGAAAAAAGTTTTATAGTATTTCAATTAAATGAATTATTTTAATGACATCCAAATATTTCTGACATTTACATTTAAAGAAAAGAACTTTAATTTTCGTCCTTTTGTGTAGGCAATGGCTCAACGGTAGTGCATTTGCTTACTTGTCAAAAGTTTCCTGGTTGAAAGCTCGGCATCTCAGTTTTTTTTAAAGTTAAGCATAACAGATTTCATTATCCAATAGTTCCATTTTTACAGAATTTTAGCACACATTTTTGCCCATTTAATTCTAAAACTTGATGAATAATATTTTATCAAGTATTTTTTAAAGTCACTTTTTTTTTGAATAATCAAAAATTTTAAATTTTGTTTAAACTCTAATTAAATATTTGAAATTTTCAACTTTTAAATTTCGTTTAAATATTTTGCTCTGCTATAAGAAAACGCGAAATTTTAAAACTTGTTTAAGCATTTCTTTATTTAACTTTTTATAGGTAGCTTTCATTACAAAAAGTAAAAAGCTACCTATTGCAGCCGTCCGGAGGAAAACCCTTCCAGAACTTTTTGGCATATTTTTATCGATCATTACCCCCAGACCCCAAAACTACCCTCCGTTCAAATGTTGACATATATATATATGTGTGTGTGTGTGTGTGTATATATATATATATATATATGTGTGTGTGTGTGTGTGTGTGTGCGTGTGTATATATATATATATATATATATATATATATATACAGGGTGTCCAGCAAATAACACCCTGATTTCAAAATTCAATTTCTCAAAAACAAAGATCGATAGTAATATGCAGTAAACGGTTTCTTCATTAGATAAGCTGCAAAAATCTTATACAGAAATTTCAAACAGGGAATATTTTGAAAAGATTCTGTTCTGATTGCAAAGAATGCTTTGATTTGACATTTTTCTTGCTTTAGATTGCTGCCAGAGAATGTGTTTTTCGGCTTAAAGTGCCATATTTCATAGTTTTTTTTTATTAAATTTTTGAAATTTCGAGATTCTAAAAATTTACTTAGAAAAATCTTTAAAATATTGCACTGTAAGCTGAAAAATTATTTCTCTGCAGGCAATCTAAAACAAGAAAAATGTCAAATCAAAGCATTCTATGCAATCAGAATGCATTTTCTTTCAAAATAGTCCCTGTTTGAAATTTCTGTATAAGATTTTTATAGCTTATCTAATTAAAAAACCGTTTACCGCATATTACTATCGATCTTTGTTTTTGAGAAATTTAATTTTGAAATGAGGGTGTTATTTGCTGGACATTCTGTATCTGATTTTTATTATGCTATAACTAACGTATTTATGAACCGATTTGAATGAAACTTGGTATGTACTACATACAAATGTTTCAACCGAGTTCGTTGGCCAACATCATCTGCCATTTGGTTTCAAAATGGCGGACATTTAAATTTTTTTTAAATTTTTAATTTAAAAGTAAATGAGAAAAAATTAAAAGTTAAAACATATTTTTCTTTTGTGTGTTAGAACTTTAAACAACGATTCCAGAACATTTTTTGTTTTGTCTATATCCTAAAAAATGATTGAGTTATAGCATTTTGAATTTTTCTTATGGCTGACATTTAAAACGACTTGACTTTTGTCACGTGATAACACTCGTATTTATGAATCGATTTGGATGTAACTTGGTATGTACATAGTACATAATAAAATCTAGATCGAGTTCGTTAGCCAGTTCCATCCGCGATCTTGTTTCAAAATGGCGGACATTTAAAAAATTTTTAAAAAAATTAAAATTTAAAATTAGGCACAAGAAAGCTAGAAATTCAAAAAGATTTTTCTTTTATGCATTAGACCTTAATTCAAAGATTCCAGAGCATTTTTTTTTGTTTTGTCTGTATCTTAAAAAATAGCTGAGTTATAGTACTTTTAATTTCTAGTTTTGCTCACATTTTGAAATGACATGATTTTCTTCACGTGATAACACGCGTATTTATAAACCGATTTGAATGAAACTTGGTGCGTACATAGTACATAATCATGTTTGGACCGAGTTCGTTGGCCAGTTCCATCCGCAAACGTGTTTCAAAATGGCGGAATATTGGATTTTTTTTTCATTTAGTTTTAAAATTTGGTGCAAAAAAGTAAGAAATTAAAAAAGATTTTTCTTTTGTGTGTTTGACCTTGAAACAAAGATTCCAGAACATTTTTTGTTTCATCTATATCTTGAAAAATGTCTCAGTTATAGCACTTTCAATTTTCAGTGTGGTTGACATTTTGAAACGGTCTGAAATTTGTCACGCGATAATACGCATATTTATAAAATGATTTGGAACTCCGTGTGTATATAGTACATAATGTCTTGACCTAGTTCCCCTGCCAACTTCATCCGCCCTCTTGTTTCAAAATGGCGGCCATTTAAGTTTGTTAAAAATCTTAAATGTATTATGATGTACATACAAAAAATTAGAAATTGAAAAAAAGGTTCTTTCTAAGGTATTTATCTTAATAATGAATTCTGGAGTATTTTTTGCTTTGTCTTTACCTTAAAAACGCCTGAGATATATAGCAGTTTGAATTTCTAATGTGGATGACATTTTTTTAAATCAATTTGTCCGCGACAGCACTCGTATATATTAATCAATTTCAAAATGAGTGTGCATGTGCAAATGAATTAAGATTTCGACCAAGCTCATTGGTTTGTTTTATCCATCATGTTGCTCTAAAATGACATGGCGACTCTAAATCGCTTAAAATAAAACCAGGTTGAATAAAAGATGACTAATTTCTAAAGATTCCTATTAATATTATGTATTGACAAGAACTAGCATTCAATCTTATAGAATCGTGTTCCACTAATTTGAGCTTCGTATGTTTGAACTTAATTTAAAATAAATAAATAAGCAAATGAAAGCTACCTCTTTCTCCGGTACTGCCGAAAGGACTTTTTAAATTTTGTTCAACATTTCACTAAATTTATTAAAACTCGAAATTTTGATTTTTATTTAAATAATAATTATTAATTATTATTATTTTATTTGTAAGGGATCGCAGGAGTCTTACTTTACCTGACGATGGGATTTAGCAACACGTCACATTTTTTTTTCTCAGTCCCTACAAAACATACATTCACAAAATTTTTAATCTAAACAATTTAATAACTCTTCTATTTAAAATATTTTTTTAAATATTCGGTATTGAAATTTCATTTACTTTTTGTTTAATGCTGATTAAAAAATTAGTCTTTAGATTAGCATCTACTGTGCGCAAGACAGTAGCAAAACTATTGATTAAAGAGCATTGAAATATAATAATTATGCATAAGTAATGTATTTTGAATTTATACTTCATTTGTAAGCAATTTCTTTATTTGAAATTTTAATTATGAATATTTAAAAACAGTCTTTTTTTATTGAAAAAATTCTAATTTTAAATAAATTAATAAACAAATTGCTTACGAATGATGTGTAAATTAAACATGCATTAGTTTCACATTCTTATCAATATTTTTGGGTCTCTTAAACCAATCGTTTTACTACAGACTTGCGAGTAAAAAATAATTTTTTTTTTTATAAAAATTAAAAATAAGAGAAAGGAAATAAAATTTCAATATAGAATATTTAAAAAACCAAATGATAGAGATATTAAGTCTCTATACAACGTCTATATTAAACATTTAATGCATTTATATTTTATAGGGAATAAGAGCGAAAAAATTAAAAAAAAAGGATGCTGCTAATGAGAAGCATTTTATACACATAAAAAATATATATTTCTTTTATGTGTTTGATTTTGATACAAAGACTCCAGAGCAATTTTTATTTCGTCTATATTTTAAAAAATGGCTGAATTATAATATTTTGAATTTTTAGTGTGGCTGACATTTCGAAATCGTCCAATTTTTGTTTAAAAATGGCGGTCATTTAATATTTTTAAAACTTTAAATTAGCGCACAAAAACGGAAAAATATATTTTTGTTCTTTTTATTATGTGTTTGATCATGATATAAAGATTTCAGAGCATATTGTAATTCGTCTATATCTTAAAAAATGGTACAGTTGTAGCTCTTTGACTTTCTAGTGTGGCTGACATTCTGAAACGATCTGATTTTTGTTACGCGATAGTACGCGTATTTATTAACAAATTTGCATGTAACTTGATGTTACATAGTACATATCATGTCTCGACGTAGTTCGTTGGTCAGCTTCATTCGCCAAATTGTTTCGAAGTTGTGGTCATTTAAAATCTTTAAATACACACACATATATATATAATTGTGCACAAAAAAAATTGAAATTTGAGAAAAGTTCTTTCTCATGTGTTTGATCTTGATACGTGGATTCCGGAGTTTTTTTTCTCTTTGTCTTAAAAGACGGCTGAGATATAGAAGTTTGAATTTCTAATGTGGGTGATATTGTGTGCGATCGACCTCGTATTCATAAATGGATTTCGATGTGAGTATGCACATGCACATGAAATAAAATTTCGACAAAGTTCATATGTTAGATTTAAAATGACAGGCTATGAATAATTTCTACAAATTCCCATTAATATTCTTCAGTTCTGCTCATCATATCACTTCATTTGTGTTATTTCAGAAGCAGTTTGTTGTGTAAGTTTATTTATTTTGTCTTTTAACATTTTAAATTCAGCTACAACTTTTCTTTTATGCTTTTTTAATAATTTTTTTTATTTAAATAACGACAAATTTGTATCGCTAAAAGATTTTTGTTAAAAATGTAAATTTATCAAAAATTCTGTAGGTTAAAAATCTGAATTTTTTTGTAAACGGACTTCAGATCTCAATAGAACATGATAGAATACACACACACAAAATAAACTCCCTGACTTTTCCAGATTTTAGAAAAAAAAACTGTCATTTTTTCTGACATTTCCCTGTTTTCCAATAGTGTAGAAACCCTGTTCATGTAATTTGGCAATGGTAGTTAATATAAATGATATCTAATAATATTTTATTTAAAAAATCAAAATTTAAAACGGATGAATATGTGCGAAAAGCATTCTAAACGCTAATTTGTGAGCAACCTCAGAAAGTAACTTAAAATTTGATATGGTAATTACCTATAAGAAGTAAATTATCTCCAAGAGCGAAAAAAAATTGAAATTTAAAAGGGGTGAAATTTTGTGATAAGCATTCTAAATTGCAATTTCTATGTTCAGGAATTATTAAACCAATTTCAAAAGTAATGGTTGCAAACTGATAACAGTCCCAACTCCAATAGAGGCTATATTTTGTGTTGTAACTACTACCTGGAGGCTGAAAGACTAAAAAAAGTTCTAAATTGCATTTTTTGCATAACTGGGGAGTCTAACATTTCAAAATTTTGCATGATAATTAATTAAAAGATGCAACTGCTTTTTAAGGACCGCTGAAAGAAAATTCCAAATTAAAAAGTATGAAGTGAACGAAAGGGCTTCTAAAAACGTCTTAATTGCAGATTCTATTTAATCAAACACCATACCAATTTTAAAAATAATGGATGTATTTTATGTTGGTGCCACTACCATCAGAGTATTGTGGATTAAAATACATTCTTAATCTCCTCAGTCTTGAGCCAAATATTATGAAGGACCATAAAAAGACAGTTTAAAATTGCTATAAAGCATCTTTAAGATGTATTAGTCAATATATCGATGCTTATGATATACATGAATTTATTTAATTAAGTAATTTTAATAATTTTAGAAGAATTTTAATCAACTTAAAAAGTGTTCTTTAACGGCTCTTACAATCGACATCAGGACTGAGGGAGTTAATTATGATTCCTGTGATACTAAAGAAACTAGTAATTTAGAATAGACCATGGTAGTTATTTATAAAATAAATGCAACTTCCCTTTAAGAATAGTCGAACTTAGTTTCGATATTTAAAAGGGTTGAAGCAAAGAAAGGGAGAAGAAAGTATTTTTAAAAAGCCCTAAATTGTGATTTCTAATAAATCTCAGGAAGTAATAAATTGTTTATTAAAATAATAGTTGCAAATCAGTAGTGATAGTCTCTGATCCTATACAAGCTACTGATATGTTGGTGGAACTACCACCTGTTATCAGCAGAAACAACAAACTTTAAAAAAAAAAAGCATTTAAAGTTTTTAAAATTACCTTTCTATCAAATAATAGAAAACACCTAATTGATTCCAAAATTAATATTTGTAAATTAATGGTGGCAGTTTTTGCTTCAGCATAGGCATTTCATGCTGGTGCTACTAGCCCTAGAAAGACGATAGATGTTAGAAAAGAAGCATAGAATTTGTCACAATTAATTTTGAAATGTAAATGCGTACTAAGAACATGATTTCTAAACAATTTAAAACTTCGAAGGAATACTCAAATAATCCTCAGCATTGTGCATAAATTTCGTGAAATGTTAAAATTGTTAAAAATTAAAATACCTACTAAACAATGTTCTCTCTATACCATTATGTCAGGGGTATATACTTTTGTGTTGCCCTGTGAATCAATAACAAATATTCTTTGCATCACAGATTGTACAGAATGTATTTTACAATGTATACTTCATAGATGCGTATCAATTTTATTATGTTCGAAAGTGTGTAACACCATTAACATGCACTTGAAACTTTTTTTCTGATTGACTGTAATGTATCAGATTCCTTTTAATTGTCTCTCTAATTGAACTATTCATCAGATTTTCAAAAAATTTAAAATGACTCGACAAAATTATGTAGCACAATTATATATTTTAAAATTGAATTGATTAGCTTGGGTAGTTTTTGCATTCTTATATGCGGACGGTCGGACAGAGGGACAGAACGACAACTATAGATACTACATATTTACAAAGGCACATAAAAAGCCTATAATTTTGCCCCTACATCTCAACTGAAAGTTTCATTGTTTACACCTGTGATGGTATGTGGATTTTAGAGGTGCGGTTTTGAGAAAAATTAGTGTGTTGGCATGACTAACAAGAAATAAAATAATCCTTTTACAAAATCTGAAAGTAGTGAAGCCCGTTACTATCTAATTAAAGTAGTATCTATTAAAGTCTAGCCTAATAAAATGTTTAGTATTTTTGTAGAGGAATTCGTATCAACTACCTTTTGACAAAAGCAGCACTAGTTAACTATATTTTAGCCCTCTGACTCTCATGGTAACATGTATGTTATCACAACTGTTTCCCATTTATTGGATTTTTAAACTAAGCTATTTTAAAATAACACCAGAAATTTAAAATAGACCTATTTGCTTTACTAACTAACATAATATCATTAAATAAAACAAAATTTATTACTGAATTTTTCTGGTATGAATTTATAGTCTCTGAAGTAAGAAATCTTAGAAAATGAATTAAAAACTAAGAATTAGAAGTTTAAATATAGAGATGTAACTTGGCACAATGTGAGGGTAGCTTTTTGGACCAGTGGTAGCAACAAAGTCTAGATTAGATTTGCATGGATTAGAGGATTTTAGCCACATCAATTTAAGCCAATTGGCATTTAAAAAAACTATTTAGTCACTTAGATACTAACATAAGATATTTCCATTATAATTAAATAATAATGTTTTTATGTTTTATTTTCATCAAATTACATTTTTATTTTTAATGCACTCAAACATATTTTATTAAACAGTTTAAAAATATTTATAAAATATTAATAGATGATATGTCTAACTGTACAAATAATGTAGTACTCATTTTAAATAATGAAATCCTAATAAAACACCCATACTTTGAAAAAATCTCAATGATCAAAACTATCATCAGAAATAAATCCAAAAATGACTCATATAACTGATATAAAAGTTGAGGAATAATGGTAGGTAATCAATACAGTAATAATAATAATAAAAACAAAAACATTGATTACCAATTACAGTAAGCATTGTTTACAATGTTTACACTTATATGATGTTTTAGTGTTGTCCCAATTCATTACTATTCATTTTCATGTAAAAATGTATCCTTTATATGATGCACAAAATCGTTTATATGTTGGTTCCTCAATTTGTTTACAGTTATTTTTCTCGTGTATTTTAAGAATTGACAGAATTTGCCAGATATGGATTGCACCACAGACTGTATTTAAATGGAACCCTTGATGATAACAACGTTGGTTAGTGTGGGAACAGTCGCAAAAAAAAATGGGAGAGGTCATTCTTTTTGCGAGGACTGGGGATGGTCAGCTTTCCTGATCTGTTTTATTTTTACACAGCACAGGATATTCTTTGCTTATCAGAGCATTAACAGTACAGATTGTTTTAATTTTTTCATTTTTCACTTTTCGTACTGTTTTGGACACAGATTTTTTTCAGAGATGCCTTGAAAATGCAAGTCCATCTTGGTAAAAGAAAAAAAATGAGATTTCAAAAGTAAAAGGTACAACAGTAAAAAATCCCATGAATTGCTTTGAAACATTAAGAACTTATTTTACTTACTACAATACCAGGGAAAATTTTTTTCAAACCTTTCCCTTATTGCACAAATCATTAATTGCAACTTAATGTCAGACAATCAAGTGAAACATTTAAAGACAATTTCTTTGTACTGCTACATAAAATGATCAAAAGAAAAAATAAATGTGCCATAAAGTACCAAAAGTAAGCCTCTCTCTTTAGCAGACAGGAAATTCCAATAAATTTAAGAGAGGCTTTTAATTGTAACTTATGTGAAAAATAGAGGAAAACTGAGAGAATGGGGAGATATTTGAAATTTAATTTCCCAGGATTTATATAATTTATAAAACATATCAGAGAAAGGGAGCATATAATCAGAAGGGGGTTTACTTTCTGCACTTTCCAGTGTTACATTTAAATTGCTTACTGTATCCCCCCCCCCATTTTTGTGGGGTATTTGTTTCTTTAATTTATAAAGAGTTGTAAATCAACCTGTAAACATTAAAATTAAGAGAAAATAAAATGAATTTGAATTTGAAAAGTGAAAATCGATTATATGACATTTTTTTGGTAGTAGCTTTGTTGTTGTATAATTGATGCTCCACTGTACTTAAAATATTTTTGTTAGAATAATTACCTGTTCAAATTAATTAATGATATTATCATCACTTTAAACTAATATAAATATTTCACAAATTAATTTTTTATGAACTACTTTTAATTGGCAAAAAGTATAAGATGAAAACATTTTTGCTCCATCTGAGTTATATTTCAAATAAATAAGTAAAAAAACAATCGTATAAATATTATTACTTGAAACATCACCATTCAATTTTTTCACATACCCTTTCTGATAATATTTTTAACTTTAAGTTTTATTTACATATAAACATGGAGTTACTTGAGTCACAATTTGGTAAGTTAAAAGATACTGATACTACATAGTTATTACATAATGAATTCTTATGTGTTAAAGACTCTATTGTGCCTCTTATAATGGATAGATAGTATAGACTGAAGGAAAAATTATATCTACTTACATTGAAAACTTTAGATTTTTTTTCTGGAAATAATGTTGCCAGGCCTATAGTTTTTCTATTGTATAATTAGGTGTATGCTTCTTTTTTCTACATTAAAGTTTCCTGCTAGTCATGCCATTATAGTAATTCTTTGAATCATCCATTCAATAAATGTTATTTCATAAACTCTTAAATTGTTCTCAAAATTAATTAGAAAATAGGATGGAATGGATGTGTAAAGGATATTCTATAATTTCGGAGGAGATTTCACTACTAAACATATAATGAAACATTTAAAATATATTAATAAAGAAACAAATGGAGTTGCCCATTTTAATTCACTAAATATGCATTTATATATTAAAATAATACTTTTAAACTAAATAGTAAGGTTCAATACATGGCTGTGGTTATAAACGTGAATGATTTGAAAATATGTTTTAATTTCAGCTTGTTGATAAAATACTTTATAAGACTAATGATTAAGAATAATATACATAAATACTGATTGTAATTTACTTACCAGCATTTCAAATATCACTAAATGAATGAAACACAAAAAGACAGGGCCGTAACTATAAACTTGGGGGGCCCGGGGCAAAACCTCCGGGAAGGGGGCAGGGAGGGCAAATTGAAACTTTGCCCCGGGCATAGTTTCTTTTCTTGCACACCATTGTTTAAATGTACATAGAATGATAAGCCCAAAAATGACTAAAAAATGTAGAATTGGACAACTCTACTCGGCAGGCACTTGGCGGCGGGCGACGCTATTTTTGCCGATCCCACTGAAGTTAGCATAGGGAAGAAAATACGGACTTCTGATTGGTTGAATACTTTAAAGAGCATTTTATTTAGGTTCATTTTTGAGTATATGTAACTTAATCATGCGTTTCTGTTTAAAAACCTTTTGAAAGATTGATTGTGATAATTTTTTTTATCGATTTTATGTATTTATTAATAGACTAGTTGACCCATCCGGCATTGTCCGGAACACATTATGATAACCTTAAGCAAACAATTAACACTTTAGATCTACAATTAGTCAAAATTAAGCATAGGATATGAATTATTCGTTAAATAATATTTTAAAGAAATGCATAAAAAATGAGTAAATTGGTTAAAAAAGGCCTTTGGACCTCAATAAAAACATCAGGGTGTAGGTCCTGAAATAAGAGTCCAAAATTCAACTTTAAATTTATGCATTGAGAAGGTTTGATAATAAGTGGGTGAAATATGCATCGAGAACAAAAATTTCAAGGTGCCTGAACCGAGACCATAGAGAGTCTCAGGCTTTTAAATGGAATGTAAGAACATGGGAATAACTAAATGAAAAAATAGTTCCAAAAATGAAGATTGGATTAAGAGAGGGCAGTTTAATAGCAATTTATAGTACAAAATCTTCAAGGGTCCAGGAACTTATTTCGCATGCAGTTGGGTATAAAATATTTTTTGTAGTTATTAAAGTAATGGGAGGACGCTAAAGCAATGTGAAAGAAAATTGCAAGCAATCCGGATCATTTTTAAAGAAATTGCACCAACGGCCCACGCGATTAATATTCAAAATTGGTGGTAGCTAGACTATGGCGGTTTCTTAGTAGCTGATGGATTTAAGAAGTTGTTTAAAAAAAGGAGTTAATTGAACCATTTTAAAGGGATTTATAATAAGGGCCCAAAAAGGACAACTGACAGTTGAAAAGAGGGCCCTAACAGGAAAACATGTTAAAATATCTTAGTACTTAGCTCTTTAGATCTACAATTAGTCAAAATTAATCATAGGGTATGAATTATTCATTTTAATAATATTTTATCGAAATGCGCAAATTGATTCGGAAAATGTTTAAAAAAAGGGTCCTAGCCACGGATGAAAGTATGAGAATCTTGCCCCTGAAAGAAGAGTCCAAGATCAAATTTTAAAATTTTGCACTGGGAAGGGGATAAATTTAAAGAGTGAACTATGTTTGCCTCACAAAATGTTCAGGGGTCCTAGACTAAGCCCTATGATTCCACAGGAGGCCAAAGTGTCTTATATGGAATGTCAAAACATTAAAATATCTAAATGAATAAAGAATACTAAAAATGAAGATCAGATTAAAAGGAAACAATTTATTAACAGTTTATTATTACAAAAACTTCAAGGGGGCTTGTACCGGGCCCTAAAGGGCCAGGAAATTATTTCGCATGCAGTTGGGTATAAAAATATTTGTGTAGTTATTAAATAATGGGAAGACGCCAAAACTATGTTGAATAAAATTGAAATCAATTTGGATCATTTTTAAAGAAGCTGCACCAAGGGCTCCAAGAAAGCGATTAATACTCATAAATAGTGGTAGCTGGAGTCTAAAAAGATTTTTTTGTTGTTCATGTCGTAGTTGGAGGACCTAAAAAGTTGTTTAAAAAAAAAGCTAGTGAATCGGACCATTTTTAAGGGAGCTATGATAGAGGGCCCCATAGGGGCCAACTGACAAATACAATCAGGGCCCTAACATGAAAACATGTTAAAATGTTTTAGTACATAACGCCTTAGAGCTTTAATTAGTCAAAATTAAGCATAGAGTATGAATTATTTGCAAGAATATTTTTTAAAAATGCACCAGTTGTTTGGGTAAGCATTAAAAAAAGGGCTCCAGGAACCGAATAAAAATATCAGGGTGTTGGTCCTGACATAAGAGTCCAAGATTCAGCTTTAAAAATTTGCACTAAGAAGGTGAGAAATTTAGGGAGTGAAAAATATTTAGCCCACAAAAAGATCAAGGGGCCCTGGGTCGGCCCTATGATTATCTAGGGGGCCCCAGTGTCTTATATGGAATATAAAAATTTGAAAATATCTAAATGGAACAGGTATCCCAAAACTGAAGATCGAAATTAATGGAAGCAATTTATTAACAATTACTATCATAAAGACTAAAAGGGGCCCTAAAACAGGCCCCAAGAGTCCAAGGTCATAACTGAAGAGTAAAAAGGCGAAAATATCTAAAAGGAGAAAGGTACCTCAAAACGGAAAACATTAGATAAAAAGGAGTCAAGCTATTAACAATTTGGCGCATAAAAATTGTAAGGGGTCCGGGGCCCTGGCCCTTAAAATATTAAAAGTCTGAGCCTCAGGTGCATCAGGACCTGTCTTGGACTATCTTCACCTAAAATTTCAGACTTCTATGTGCGGTAGATTTTGCTAACCATCGCAGTCACACACTCACACACACATACACAGACATACACAAACAGCGTTTTGTTAACTTATTAGTATAGATAAGAAGAAAGATTTTCTAGAATTTTTTAGATGCTTTTTATATTATTCAGTCGATTTAGAAGTCCATATTTTCTTCCTTATACTAGCTTCGGTGGGATCAGCAAACACGCTGACGCGACATGGCACATTCGACTCGACATTTTGCTGTCTGCTGTAGAACTCCTTTTGCATGCGAAGCGTAAGGAGTGTATTGACAGACAAGCAAAAACATCTATTCTAGCACTTTGATTTTTTTTTTATTACTAACTTTTAGATATGTGCTGGGCATTTTATAGGAACTTAGACTAGAAACTAAAATCAATAGTTTTTTTAACCATCAGTTTGGGCCCCCTCAGGTTTGGGGGCCCCAGGGCAGTGCCCCGGTGGTAGTTACGGCCCTGCAAAAAGAGTAAATGTTGTACCACTAACGGCAATGGGATTTGTTTTATTCAATAGATCTACTGTCAAATTCAAATCAAAATTTGAATGCTCTTTTTTTCTGTGTGTGTGGGGTAGGGGGCAAATCGTCTCTTGCTTCAAGCTAAAAAGACAGAAACAAAAAACAATCTGAGCATGCAAGAAAGTATTGCAAATTTTACCATCTAAGAAAAATCTTTACCATATTGCACTTATGGCAATTGTAATGTAATAAAAGTATGCGAAACATTTATAACCTTTATAACGAAAACGTAGGCTTTAATCGACATTAAACAACACATACAAATTCCGGCTATCTTAATTAATTTGAAAAGCATATAGCTATGTTGCCAAAACGTTATTGATAAAAACAATACAATAACACATATATATCATTCACCCCAACCAAAAGTTAGTTTACAACATAATCCGACAGATATGCAGGTTTACGTCTCAGTCTACTGGGACGCAATCGTTCATTATCAGTTTTCTGTTCAGGTACCTCATGTTGCTTCTGTTCAGGTTGCTCATGTAAAACATTTTCATCAGGCATTGCACCTTTTTTTGTATTCCTTTCGGTCCCCTCCAAAATCTCTGTCGATTGCTTCGAATGACCATCAAGCTCTGAGCATTCGTTCTGGTTAACGGATGGCTCCATTTCACCGTTACTCTCATAGGTATTTTCGATGATTTCCCCTCTTGGAGCTAAATGTCTGATAGACACAGTAGTCTCACGTCCATCTGGTAGCTTTACGTAAGCATATTCTGGATTAGCTTCCAGAAGTTCAACTTCTTGTACAATGGGCTCATACTTATTAGTACGTGAATGATTTTTCATCAACACTGGTCCTGCCTGAGTAAGCCAAGTAGGTATTGAACTTCCATTATGTGACCTTCTAGGGTGAGAAAACATGCGTTCGTGTGGTGTTTCATTAGTTGCAGTGCATAATAGTGAACGAATGGAATGGAGTGCTGATTGTAGGACTTCTTCCCACAGTTCAATTTTCTTGTTCTGAGTTTTCAATGCCAACTGAATTGTTTTCCAAATGATACCATTATAGCGTTCGACCTGTCCGTTACCTCGTGGATTATAGGCAGTTGTACGACTAGTTGCTATACCAAGTGCAGTAAGAAACCCTTTTAATTCTCTAGACATGAGAGATGGCCCCCTATCTGTATGGATGTATGCTGGCATACCAAATATTGAAAAGATGTTACTCAAATGCTTAATCACTGTAGTTGAGGAGACATCAGAGCAGGGAATGGCAAAAGGAAACCTTGAGTACTCGTCAATCACAGTGAAGAGGAAGCGATTTCTTGAATTTGATGGTAAAGGGCCCTTAAAATCTATGTTCAGTCTTTCGAATGCAGATGTTGCTTTTATTAATTTTCCTTGGTTTTTAATGAATTTAGGTTTTACTTCACAGCAGACAGGGCAGGAATTTACGAGACTTTTCACATCTTCTAGGGAAAAGGGCAAGTTTTTAGATCTAATCCAGTGATGCATTCGAACAATTCCAGGATGACACAAGTCTTCATGCAGCTGTTTTAAATTCACTTCAGGGTTAATTGCAGCAGTTATCCTTGAAAATGCATCTGCATTAGCATTTTTACTACCAGGGCGGTAAATTATATCAAACTTGAAACACAATTCCAGCCTCCAACGCAAGATCTTTTCATTTTTGATTTTACTAGAATGATGTTTATCAAACATAAATGAGACAGATCTTTGATCAGTAAATACTTCGAAAGGTCTGCCAATCAGGTAATGTCGCCAATAACGTAGAGATTCCACGATGGCATATGCTTCTTTTTCAACAGCTGAATGATTCAATTCGGATTTGTTTAGTGTTCTTGAGAAGAATGCTATGGGTCGTCCTGCTTGGCTAAGAGTTGCTGCTATGGCAAACTTTGATGCATCAGTCTCTACTCTGAATGGAATATTGTCATCGATTGCGGCTAATGAGGCTTTCGCTATGTCTAACTTTAAACTTTTAAATGCATTTACAGCTTCTTCTGCAAGAGGAAATGCATTGTTTGATAGTAATGGACGTATTTTCTTTGAGAATGTTGGTATCCAGCGGCAATAATGGGCAAACATACCTAATGCTCTTCGGAGAGATGCTGCATTGTCAGGTACAGGAAGGTTCATCAAGGGAGCAAGCCTATCCGGGTCAGGCTTGATAGTCTTGTTCTGGATAGTGTAACCTAATAGATTTACAGACTTGGTAGAAAACTTGCACTTCTTTTCATTTAGAGTTAAGTTGTATTTTTTAGTAACTGCTAAGAATCTTTTTAAATTTCGATCGTGTTCATCAGGATTTCTTCCGCAGATAGTGACGTCATCTAGATAAGGAAAAGTACCTTCCAACTCTTCATCTTGAATGATCTTGTCAATGGATCTCTGGAAGCATGCAACACCATTAGTGACTCCAAAAGGTACGCGGAGGAAATGATATAATTTACCATCAGCTTCAAAGGCAGTATAATGCTTTTCAGCATCGTTAATAGGTAGTTGATGGTATGCACTTCTCAAATCAATAGTGCTGAATATTTCATATCTCGATATTTTTGAGATTAACTCCTCAATTTTCGGAAGAGGATAAGCATCAAGCATCGTGAAACGATTAATCGTTTGAGAATAATCAATTACCATACGAGGTTTGTGATGCTCTCCTTTTACCACAAACGCTTGAGCACGCCAAGGAGAATTACTGGGTTCAATAACTCCCTCTTCCAGCAACTTCTTTACTTCTGCAGCGATAAATTTTTGATCTTCCAAAGATTGACGTCTAGATTTGGTAGCTACTGGTTTACAATCTGGAGTTAAATTAGCAAACAGTGAGACTGGTGGCACTTGAGCAACAGCTAGGGAGCAGATTTTGAGAGGAGGTCTCTCGCCATTAAACTGGATTTCAATAAGAGAATGGTCCTTCAGAATATCGTGACCAATAAGAACGTCTGCACAGAGATTTCTCATGATTAGTACTCTTACATTATTATACACATGCTCATTTAATTTCATATTAACTTCGCCGCAACCCTTAACATCTGAGCTTAGAGAGGAATTAGCCATCGTTATTGTGCTTAAGTATGGTTTAACTTTTATTTTACATTTTCTAGTGTGGAATTCATTTATAAAACTAAGTGAGCTACCAGTGTCAATAAGCGCATTCAATTCTACCCCATTAATTTGCACTTTAGTAATAGACTTTTGAAGGCAACTAGGTGAGATTGGTACTGAAGCTAAGGTGTGAATTGATGCAGAAGTGTTATGGGAGATGCGCAGTGGTTTTGATTGGCATACTCTTTGATAGTGGCCCTTTTTTCCACATTTTCTGCACAGTACCTCTTTTGCAGGACATAGATTTCGTAAATGTCGGCCATTTCCACAAAAGAAACATTTTCCAGATTGATGTCGCTTAAGAGCAGCAGAAAAATTATCCTCAGTAACGTTATTCGAAGGATCCGTTGCAGCCACAGGCATATGATGTGAAGTATTCATGTACGAAGCTGAGTGAGATTCGGCTAGTTCCAAAGCTCTAGCTTGATCAAAAGCATTTTCTAAGGTAATGGTGGAGTTTTCTAACAAACGCTCTCTGATGCGTGGATTCCTTAAACCTCTAATAAACGAATCTCGGATGTATTCACACTTGTATTGCTCGGCCGTCACCGCTTTAAAGTTACAGTCCTTGCTGAGTTGCTTAAGTGTTTGTAAGTAGTCTGTAACAGATTCGCCACTTTCTTGTATTCTAGAGGCTAGACAATGTCTGGCAAAAATTTCATTTCGTTTGGTAACATAGATAGAGTCCAAAACAGCAATAGCAGTATCATAGTTTTCGGCATCATTAATATGAAGGAACACACTAGCAGAAACATAATTGCAAAGAAGCGGCAACTTGTTTGTTTCAGTTATATTATTGATTTCACTTAAAAAATTAGAAAAGGTTTGTTTCCAATGTTTCCATTTAGCCTCCGCACCAATACTAGCGGGATCGATATCAAACTTTTCAGGTTTTAAAAGTTGATCCATCGTACGTAATTTAGGAATAGTAAATTTTAATGTCGATTAAATTGTAATGTAATAAAAGTATGCGAAACATTTATAACCTTTATAACGAAAACGTAGGCTTTAATCGACATTAAACAACACATACAAATTCCGGCTATCTTAATTAATTTGAAAAGCATATAGCTATGTTGCCAAAACGTTATTGATAAAAACAATACAATAACACATATATATCAGCAATGTTGCTCACATTTGGTAAAATTATCATTTTACGATGGTCGCCAAAAAATAATGCCAATCATAAAGTAGTTTTAAGATCAACATCTCGATGACATTAAATATTTAAGAAAAATAATAATCTACAAATGAATAATTTATATTTATCAGTAAAAAAATTAATTTCAGCTTTTACAAAATTTTCATAATAAATTAAGACCATAAAATAATACTTACTTCTTAATTAAAAATTCTGTTAATATGGTTTTTCACATAATTACTAAGCCGCTGAATAACTCCGTTTGAAGTGGAATTATACACACTACAAACAACATAAGTTTGGCAATATTTGTAAACAATCAGGATCATAACCATTAAATAACGTGGAAGGAAATTTCTATTAGGACTATACAAAAGTTATAAAATGTACAATTATTTAAAATTATATACAAGTACTTAAAAAAGAAAAAGAGATAAAAACTGGGATTAAGATTGAATTGTAGATTGAATTCTTTGACAAAATTAGCCCTCTGAAAATAGGAAATACTTTTCAAAATGTAGTTTGTAATCTTAAATTTTCAAAAAAAGTTGTTACAACTGTGATTATCTGCATTTTTAGATAATATATATTTATATGCCATGTACAAAAAGTTTTTCAAATCATTAAGTACTACTAGCCTGCCAACGGTCTTTATATGTATATAAGTTTCGGAATAATAATTAACATGGAAATCAAATCACATATATTCTGCACACAATACATTCCGTCTACATGTTAAAAAACTGAAAAAAACTAATGTAAAGATTAGATTGATTAATAGAACACCATACGCTAATATACTACACACGGAGTTAAACACACAGAATCAATAAAATGGCGACATGACGCTACTTAAAAGTATGGAAATATTTCGATTAGGAAACGCTGCTCGATTTTTAATTTTGCATGCTGCCATCTATTGTGAAATCGGAATTTTATTGATATGTTTCTTCGCCATTTAACTGGAAGTAACGAAGTAAAATAGGGTGTGGTAAGTTATGTTTCCTATTAACCAATCGAACGCTATATTGAAGCTTTTGGATGCATTCTGTATGTAGATGAAATAGAATCTGTACAGAATAAAGTGTAATTTTAATTATGTTTTAATCAGCATTATTCAAAAGCCGATTTATTTCGTCTGCATAAATAAAAAGATTCCTTATTACAAATGTTATACCTACATATGAAGCATTTAATTAATGGTTTTTAAAACTATTTCTGTTTATAGTGTACGACAAGTACATTTATTCGCGGCCTGAAATGGAAATATCCAAGAACTGGAACGCTATTTCAAAAATAAAATGAAGATTTTATTTTTTAGTAGATAACTTGCGTCACTGCGCATTTAAGTTACCTCGCCAAAAAAATAAATTTCCTTAATTAAAAACGCATTTTGAATTTTTTAAAAATCTTTTGGTCCTATGAAGGGAAACTTTCATACTGTAGTCATGAAAGAGTGACAAAAAACTGAAAAAGTGCTTGGGAAAAAGCTCAAAAAACTCTCTGCAATAAAAATCACTTGAAAACTCCAAATTAATTTAATGTTTACTTAAAGTAATAAAATACTTTTAAACAGGTCAAAAAAAAAAATCTTTATTTATTCAGACTTGGCATGTTTCAATGGTGTGAAGGTTGTGTACACTCTAAATTAAAAAGAGCCTCTAAGAGAAAAAAAAAATGTCTGTTCAGACTTCATTGCAAGATTTTTTTCGCGTCCTGAAATTCTCAAACAGGACAGGTTAAATGATAAGTTGTAAGTTAACAATTTATTGATTTATTCCAAATCCTTGTATAACAAACACATTTTTTTTTTTTTTTACTAATGTCAAATGTATGTCACATAATCTATATACAACAGAATATGTTTTGGATAATTTTTATTTAAATATTCCTTATCTTTTTTTGCTTATCTAAATGTACCTCGACTTATGTCGCAGGGCCGTAGATAGAAGTGAACAATAGTGGGGAGGGGCTCATAATTTTTTTTCTCTTTCTGTCTGACGCAGAAAGAAAAATTAGTGCATATTTGCATTGTAGGCAGGGCTGGGTTTTTGCCGTGCCAGTGGCAAAAAGTGGTTTTAACCGGTAGAAACTGGCAACAACTGGCATAAACTCATTTTATGACATAATCTCAGATTTTTTTTAGTGATATTAAAATGCTAATATATAATTTATTGAAGATAAATAATAAATAAAATATTGTGAACAGTTTTAATTTAAAATGTATATTAATTAGTATTAGAATTTACTAGTTAGGAATCTTTCAGGACGAATGATCCATATTATTTGATAATTGAAAATCATGAAAATGATATTAAGGACATAGCAGTTGTTAAAATTATAAATAAATATCATGATTTATAAAGAGTTAAATACTTGTTACAAATGTTAAAATCCATTGCTGTTGCTTTAGATAAAACTAAAAAACACGAGTGTTCTATTGCAGCTTCTCATAAAATTTACTTAACTTTACTCAGTGATGGAAATATTATGGAAACACACAAATGAAAGATTCAAATCTCATTTAATGCAGTGCTAGCTTATTCAATTCATCCTAAGTATACGGGATCAAAATTGACATTTGAGCATAAAGAAAGAGAAAGAAAATTGCTTTTTGATATTCATCTAAATTTTGTGCCATATGTAATAACCCCCTAGCAAAATAAACTCCTTTCTCAGAAGCATATATGATATGTTATGCTATTATGAAATTATATGATCCTTTTGAAACTTTTTACTATTTTAAATAACATTCATAATCTTTATTTTAACTAAATTCTTTATACATTAAATACAAATGTGAATTATTAATCATTGCATGCAAAAGTTCTTGGTTTCTGCCAGTTTTTGCCACTTACTGGCAGAAACTAGTTTCTGCCATGCCGGTTATAACCACCAGTTTAAACCACCACGGCAGAAACTTGCTAGCCCTGATTGTAGATGCTTTGTTTCTTATTAAACTGTTGTAATAACTTCATTTTATGCTAAGAAAGGTATACAATGATGAAAATTTTGGGTGTATAACTGGTGCAAAATGAAACATCATGCTAGCTTCATATGTACAAATAGGATGAGGGTGTGCTGAAACACATATTTTAAATACAATTTAGTATTTCTACAAAATTGTGAAAGGGTTTCAAAACTAAATTAGATTTTTGAACAGAATTTCATTTTAATTTTCACGACAGAAATTCATTTAGTGACCTTGGAATCTTCTCTGGGAAGGTCAAAATATTTTAGGGGGTGGGGGCTGAGCCGCCAGTAGCATCTCCTTAGCTATGGCCCTGTGTCACAGTCTTAAAACGAATTGCTGATGTTAACTCGAGCTATTGTTGTAAAGACAATTTTTTTTCTATAAATATACAAAAGCATTTTTTTTTTTATGTATTCAGTATTCTAAATAATAATGTAAAAAATATAGAGAGCACAATAAGATGTTTAAATGCCTAACTGCAACTTAAATTAATAATTGTATGAATAATATTTGTCATAATTTTACAAACCAGAACATTGCTCCTGTTTGTTGTGTAGTCAGTCTCTGAATATATTTTATTTAATAAGCCGTTGATTATAGTTATGACTTCTTGTTCTTAAAAGTAGTGATTATGAGCTATCTTTTCAAATTCCCACTCAGTTTTTAGGAGTTTTATTTAAATTTTTATTCAAAATTTCTTTATTTGAATTTGTTTAATTCATATACTAAAATAGTAATTTTTTTCCTACTGTTGTGAAATTTAAAAAAAACCTGCCCTCCACAAAAGAAAAAAAAATGCATGTAAAAAAAAAAAAATAAATAAATCATTTGTTATGTGGTAATTAAATTAATTAAAATTTATAACTATTTTCTTACAGCACCTGGGATATAAAACTCAGAGAAGTAGAGAGATTTTTCACTTATACAATCTGATTTTCGAAAGTGCAATTTATCTTACTGATTCAATTATGAAAACAGCCATTAGCTGTTGTATGGTTTGACTTGGTTTATTAAATGTAAAGATCTGCAAAAAGGGAAATTAATTGCATCTAGATTACAAAAGATCATCATGTTTTATTTTAATGTTCTTTAAACTTCCATAATGTGGTAATACTTTAAACACTTAATCGGCAACAGGTACAGGCAAATAGTGCTTTTACCCCGACTTATCTTGGGACAGATGGTTAAGTGATTAAAACAGAGCAAATTAGCTGTTTTTTAAATTTTGCAGTGTTGGGGCGAGGTATAGCAGACATATCACATGGGAGGCAGAGGCCTCTAGCATTTAAAGAAATAATATTTATTATTAAACTGCAATTGCAAATTTTAAATATCATAACAATGAATTTTGTTTATGTGTTCTATGGTAAAATCATAGCTCGAGGGCATTATTTAAATTTTGTATATATATACATTAGAACAAAAAGTTATTTCATTGTGAAATTTTTGTGTTAATTATTAGAATTATTTTTATATTCATTGTTTAAGTCTCATTGTTAAATAAATGCTAATTTTTTACCTATATTTCAAATAGTTTTAACAGTATTCTCATTTTTATTTTGAACAAAATTAGAGAAGATTTAATTTTACTTTAGTTTATTACGTTACTTCAATATATGCATTAATGATCGACCGAATTAGAGTTTTAAGATTTAAACAGAAACAGAAACTTAATTTTAGTAATTTTCTACTTTTTGACCGAAAACTAAAGTATTGAAAAGTTAATATTCAAAATATTCAACCAATTCAATTCAAAATATTCAATCTACACCCAATTTTGATTTTTTTTTTTTTTAATTGTATAATTAGACTAATGATGCACAACCTTTTTGCCAGAGAATTACCATCACAAAATTTGGTAAACAATCTTTGTTTCATTAAACAATAAAATTTCTGATATTACAGTAGACTCTCTCAAATCTGCAACCCTAAAATCTGCAACTCTCTAAAATCCACACATAATTTACAGATGTAAACAATGAAACATTCTGCTCAAATGTAGAGACAAAATTTGATTTATTTATTTTTATATCAATTCCATATATATTTTAATTTATAATTTTTGTTAATATTACTGAATTTATATTGTTTTCGTGAAGGAAGAATAAGTTTATTTCTGAAAAAGGTCAAGATATTGCACATATCACTGAAAATCACATTCTTTTTACCAAATATATTTATGTATCAACCAAGCTTTTTTGGTTATTAAATCGGGCTAAACCTGAAATAAAATTTCTTTATTTTATGATTTTGATGTGAATTAATAATGTATCTTTATAAGCAAATTTCACATAGAAAATGTATCTTATCTTTATAATAAATATTTAATCATACATTATTGATTATTACCTTGACCTTTCCTTTTAATATTTTAATCATGTTAAAATCATCTTAATTTTTATTATTTTAGTTTATTACTTATTTTAATATTTTATTATGTTGTAAACCTTTATAGTAGTTTTGATTTTAGTGTGAAATACATTCAAATTACTGTTTAAAAATGTAAACAAAGGAATGACCAGAAATCCACAAAATTCTAAAATCTGCAAAAACTCTGGTCCCAATCTGTGCAGATTTGAAGGAGTCTACTGTATTAAGAGGAAAATTATTCTGCATAAAAACAGTGGTATAGCTGTGGCCCGCAAGACACTTGTGTTGTGCACCCCTATTATAGACAATCTTATAACATTTATTTACTGTCATTACAATGATTTGCCTACGTATTTAAATATTGTTTAAGGTTTCTCTGTTTATTTAGAGATCAACAATTCACTTTACATGGAGATCCAAATCATCTGTCCATATTAATTGAATTTTTAATGAACAAATAAGTATAATTGTATGTTCATAATTTATGAAGATTAAGATTTTAAATTCCAGTATTATTTGTTTATCTCTTTCAGAAATTTAATGAAATAACGAATAATCTTTAAAATATTATTACAATATAACAGCTTTAATCCTGAAACTTCTATAATTCGGTCATTTTGGTATATTTATTCATTTATATTTTCAATTACAGATAATAGATGGCGCCATCGCACATATAAGAATAAATTTTCGAAAATTATTAAGAAAAATAATAAGACTTACCCAAGTTACCGCTTTTTTTCCAATTTAGAAACTGTAAAAATTTTCTCAAATAATATGTAATTAATATACATGTCTTTTTTTATTATTAAGTGCAAAATTAAAAAATTAATGGTAATTTTACAATTTTCATATCTCAAAAGGTAAGACGATGATGTCAAAGCATCGCTAAATCAGATTTTATTATTATATTACAATAATTTTTTAAGTGTTTAATTTGTGAGTTACTTAAATATTTGTAGGTGCTATATGTATTTTTTATACATAACATTAGCCTTATTTCTTGGAGAAAACTTCATTTGGCCGAAACAAGATAAATTTAAAAGCATAAATATTCAGTTATACATATTTTATGGGCCAGTAAATTTGCAAGGTTTTAATGTAATCCATTCACAGTACAGTAGACTCCCAGAAGTCTTAACAGTTTGGGACCAGATGTTATGTAGATTTTAGAATTTTGCAGATTTCTGATTATTGTTTTGTTTACATTTTTTAAACAGTAATTTGAATGTAATTAACAATGCAATCGGAAGTGTATATAAATATAATGCTTACAATATCATTAAATATAAAAATATATAATAAACTAAAGTAATAAGGATTTAGATAATTTTTAAAATTATTATAATATTATAAGCAAAGGTCAAGTTAATAATAAAAAATGTATGATTAAGTATTCATTATTAAGTATTCATTATAAAGATGAAATATATTTTTCATATATTATTCAATGAAACTTGTCAGTCAGCATCTTTTTTTATGTAAGTAAAGTAGTAAAGTTAATTCTTTTTACGACTGAGTACAATCAATCCTATAAAAGTTTTGTTCATCTCATATTTGTGAAATAATAAAACATAGACTTTTGTTTCGAATATAAGTAGAAATTTATTTGATGTGCAAGTTGTGCAAAAGACTCAAAATTAAAATCATAAAATATGATTTTTTTTTTTTTTTTTTTTTTTTTAGATTTAGCCAGATCTAATAACTAAAAAAAACTCGATTAATACATATATCTATTTGGTAAGAAGTGGTGTTATTATCAATGATATCAGCAATATCTTGAATAATTTCAGAAATAATTTTTTTCTTCCTTCATGAAAAACAAAAATTCAGTAATAATAACAAAAAATTACCAATTAAAATATGCATGGAATTGATATAAAACTAAAAATGTCAAATTTTGTCCCTATATCTGAACTGAATGTTTTAATGTATGTTTCATCTGCAAATTATGTAGGGATTTGAGAGCATCTACTGTATATAAATAAGTAATAAATACAGCTTATAAGTGTTGTAAAAATGCATAAAAAATCTTTGGTTAATTAATGTTTTATAAAATGTATAAGAGTCTTTTGCACAACTTGCACTTTAAATAAATTACTATTTATATTCGAAACAAAAGTCTGTTTTATTATTTCACAAATGTGAGATTAACAAAACTTTTATAGGATTGATTCTAGTCTTATAAAGAATTAATTTTACTACTTTACTTACATAAAAAAAGATGCTGTCTGATAATTACCCAATTGCTAAATAGTCTTACAGTGATAATTATAGGTCACTTAAAAATTAAAATTATTTCGATTGTAATTGCATTTATATTTAAATATGTATTTTATTATGTGGCCATCAGAGGGGGCTTGTTAAAAAAATTGGAAACAATACCTTTTATGGTTTTATAATGATTGGATGTTGATGATTTTTGACCGAGAATCACCCTGGGTGACTCTATGTCTCTATTTTCAATATGTTACTGTAATTGTAATTTTTTTTTAATTAAATGATAGCCCTTTTTAAATTTCTCACTATAAATTTTACAACAGATTAAAATTTAGATCAGATAGAAACAATGCATTATATATACAAGGTGTCCCAGAAGTAATGGGACAAACTTTAAGGGGAGGTAGGGCACATCACAAGGATTAAGAATTGCATAGCAACCCATGGTCGAAAACATTTTCTTGGCATGGTAGGGACGACACAAAACGCAAGAAAAACCGTACATGAATAAGGGGAGAAAACATGTTTTTATCCTTTAATGCAGCAAAAAACTAAGAAAAAAGAACATTAAAGAGACAACGATCATCATCAAAACAGGTATTCAAAATTATGATCCCGGGCTGTGATGCACAGAGCTCATGAATGATCTAATGATTTCAAAAACACCAAGAATGTCCTGAACTTTCCCAACAGTTGTCATGATGCATGTAACAAGTTCCACAGCACTTACCAGCATTGTCTCAGTATTTTTGCAGCACTAAGAATAATAAACATGTTTTCTTTCCCTGTTCGTGTCCTGTCATTCTTGTGTTTTTTGTCGTCACTACCGCGCCAGGAAAGTATTTCCGACCATAGCTTGCTATGCAATTCTGAATCTTTGTGATATTCCCTACCTCCCCTTAAAGTTTATCCCATTACTTTTGGGACACCCTGTATATACAACAGACTCCCTTAAATCCACGAACGCCAGAAATCCGCACATTTTTTTCAGATGTAAACAATGAAATTAAAGATGGCGTGGAAGTCAGTGGCTAATGCAATACAAATAATTCTATAACAATATCTATTTTTAAATTATTTTCAACTGCTTCCTTTTTTATTAATGTCTTTCAATTTAAATTCTGTAGTGTTAAATAATATGTTTCTTAGATGTATGATGATCAAAATTTAATCAAAATAATCACTATCGCATCGTAATTGCAGCATAATATAACTTTCAATGGTTGTTTGGTTGTGTTTGTAATTCGCGTGGCAGGTTAATGTTTGCTATATAAAATTATTATTTTGTTGTTCTATTATCAGTGCCAGATTTACGGCAGGGCATTCAGGGCACGGGCCCCTGATTTTCAGGGGCCCCCAAATGCTGCTGAGGATTTTTCAACTGTCCCAAATCTGATGTAGTTTTAATATCCAATGAAATTTTACATTTCATTTACATTCTGTTACGTTCGTACTATAGTTTTATAACGTTGTATATTTTGTCTGAAATATTCATTTATTACTTTATAATAGTGAATATTTTCTTTTATCTTTATTACTTTAAAAATATAGGGTATTTTTAATTTTTGTTTAATTCTTTTCCTGTTATCGTTAGATTATTTGAATGTTGGTGAGCGTAGTTTGTATGTGCAGAGACCCCTAATATTTAAAATAATTGCAGCTTGCTGTTGTCAAAAATTCATTATTAATTGTTGCATACTTGATTATTCCAGATATATAGACTTCATAAAAGGCATAGGAAAAGGTAATTAGTATCACACAGTTAATAATAAAAAGTCTGTCTACTTAAATTGTACAATAATTATCTAAAGGTAAGCTATTCATTATCAAATTTAATTTATTAATGGATATTTTAAAGTCAATAATGGTTACCTTAGTAATTATCATTTTTTACTTTTAAAAAGTCAATCACCCTGTAAGGCATTGGTGCAAGGGGGCCCCATATACATCTGTGCCCAGGGCCCCCCAAATTTGTAAATCGATCCCTGTCTATTACTATTTTCTTATCCCTGCTAGTTACGAGACGAATTTCGGATCTACATTCAGTTTATGATCAATATTTAATCGAAATAATCATTATCGTATCGTAGACCCAGCATAATGTAACTTTCAATGGCCATTTGGTAGTGTTTGTAATTCGAAGGACAGGATAATTTTTGCTGTATAAAATGAGTAGTTTAAAATTAATCAAGCTTTTTTTGTTTATTAACAAAGACAAATATTTTTCTTTATAAAAATAAAAAGATTGATATTTCCTCATCATTTTTTATATTTAGTATTGTATCTTAATTATTTACTTTATTTTTCTAAAATTCACACAACCCTTGGTCCCAAGCTTTGTGGATTTGAGGGAGTCTACTGCATATATATATGCATGCATATTTTTAAAATGTATACATTTTAGAGCATTCTAATTTTTTTTTTTTTTTTGCAATTTTTTTTCAATTATCAAGTTTCTTCCATTTTTGTATTACTATATATTAATGAAAAATATTAGAATTATGATTTATTTAATTATATTGTAGTTTCAAAACTTCCGTAATCCAGAATCACATAGATTACAGTGATTTTAGGTTATAGAAGTTAAGAAACTAGAATTGTACTAATATTTTTCATTGTAATCCCTGTGATTCTGGAAAAAAAGTTACACTGTATATTGTAATTTTTTTAAACATATTTTAAATCTAAAGAAAGATTCACTTTATTTTCCTTTTTTGATAATTTTTAGATCCATTAAACCCAAACATTTTCTGAAAATGTAAATTAACAATACAGTAGACTCCCTAAAATCTGCAGTGTTTGGGATTAGATGCTGTGCAGATTTTGGAATTTTGTGGAAGTCTGATCATTGCTTTGTTTACATTTATCAAACAGTAATTTCAATGTAATAATGCACACAAAATTATAATGAATCCTTGCAACACAGTAAAATATTAAAATTATTTTAATTATTTTAATATTTTACTATATTGTAACTTTACTTATACTATTATACTTTACTTAAAAGTAAAGTAATAAACTTAAATAATAAATTTAAGGTAATTTTAAAAATGATGATTTTATTAAAAGTAAAAATCAAATAAATAATTAACAATATAGTGCATGTCAAAAGTTTAAGCACAATAGCAAATTTAAAATAAAACTTTTAATATTCACTTTATTTCAATATCTGTCTTGTATGTGTTAATAATATCTATTTTAACACCATGTTCATTAAAATTAACTTTTACATTTTACTTCAAACCATAGAGTTTAAGAATAGAATAAAAGTTTATCAAAATCATTTTTATGCAAATTTTACAATCTGACGTCGCGGTTGCACATGCAAACAATATCTGGGTTTATAAGAAGCAGTCAGTTGTTGTTTTTCAGTTAGTACATAATGCCTAAGTTGAAAGAATTTTCAGAGGAGGAAGTGATAAAAATCTGGTGTATGACAGTAAAATTTAAGTCTGTTTCTGAAATTACAAGTGCATTAAAAAGATCAAAACGAGGTATTCATTAAATTTTGTCTTATGATAATGATTTCAAACAAAAATTTCCTTCAGGAAGGCCATGAGCGACTAGTTTGTGCAAAGATAGCCTCATCAGAAATTTGGCTTCAACTGGTAATTACTCCCTTTCACAAATAAAACATGTAGTTAGAGGACAAATATCGAAAAATAATGTTCATAGAAGAATTTTGGAATTCAAATACTATAAAATGGCTTGATTACCGTGTCCAAATGACACCATAAAGAAGCTAGATTACACTGGGCCAAAGAGCGTATGCCATTTGGTGAAAAGTGGTTGAATGTCCTAATCAGTGATGGAAAAAAAAGGGAACCTCAATGGCCCTGATGGGTTTAAGTACTGTTGGCATGATCTCTGCAAAGAACCTAAGAGTGACAGCATAATGATGATTCTGTGGTGGTGTAGGGTGCTATTTCTTTGAATAGTGAAACATCTCTAGCGATCATCAGTGGTCATGATAACCTGAAAACTACCAAGAGACAGCCAATCATTTGCTTTCTGTTAACGAGGTTTTGGGAGAAGAAAAATAGTTATTTCAACATGATAATGCTTCAATCCATATCTCAAACTTAACTTCATTGTGGCTTAAGTAAAAAAAAAAAAGTGTCTGTTTTGAAATGGTCGGCAATTAGTCCTGATTTAAACTCTATAGAAAATATGTGGGAGTATTCTCACTCATGCAGTTTATCCAAATGGAAAGCAATATTCTTCAGTTAAAGATTTTATCAATGGAAGACCGTATATTTAAAGTAATTCAGTAGAAAGGAGCAATAATCAAGTATTAATTTTTTTAATTCCTGTTCTGCTAAAGACTAAAAAACTACTGTGCTGAAATTTTTGACACGGTCATTTTCTTTGCTTTGACAAATTTTATTATTTAAGATAAATTTTATAGCTTAAATCTGTTAACTACCTTTTTAAAACTACAGTTTGTAAGTTATGTGAAAAGGAAAGTAACTTTCACACATTATTAATATTTTATTTTAAAATTTTCTGTTGTGCTTAAACTTTTGACACACACTGTATATAATTATATAATCATAATGAAGATGAGATACATTTACCTTAAGTTATTCAGTGAAACTTGATTTATAAAGGTACCCTACTAATTCACATAAAATCATAAAATAAGAAAAAATTATTTCAGATTTTATAAGACATAATAACAAAAATGTTTGATTGATACATAAATATATTTGGTAAAGAGATTTTCATTTCTTGCGATATCTTCACTATTTTGTTTTTGTTTTTTTACAAAAAAATTTATATTTCATTCATGAAAAATGATGAGTTCAGTCATAATATCTGGAATTACATATTAGAATACATATAAAATGATATAAAACTAAAAAATTCTGTAATTTTACTCCTACATCTGAAGTGAATGTTTGATTATTATGCCTGCTATGATGTAGGGATTACAGACATTTGGTATCAATTTTTGACCACTACCATGGTTTTTATAATGATCTGTTTTAAAAAAAAAGTCTGTATAAATAAGCTATTGAACATTATATCTTATTAAATTATTATTTATTTTTCAATGATAAACAAGTTATTTTGTCCTTGGAAGTTTATAAATTTTTGTCTTTATAGCTAATTAATAGTCAATTAATTTTTATGCAAAATTTGCAAAAAGTCTTTAAGAGTACTTAATTTTTGTCTCATATTTTTTCAAATATTACATGGATTTGCCTGTGTCAAACATTGGGTCTTGTCAATAAAATATATTAAAATGAAATAATAGAGCATTCATAATAACAGAGGTTTGAGAATTCTCACCCAGAAATGATTAAAAAGACAAACATAAAATATGACATAGCTGCATTGTAAACATAGTAAAATACTTAAATACTTCAGATTTAAATATCATAGTGTACATTTTCTTTGTTGCTTGTAACAGACAAAATATATAACTTTTATGGCAATACAAGAAAAAAATCCCAATGCTATAGCATTTAATCATACTGATAGTGACAATGACCTAACCCAACAATTGTGCTTTTTCTGCAACTTTTCTTAGCTTCTACAAATCACACAATTTCTCTTTTTACACTATTGAATTTAAAAAAAAGTACTGTCAAATACTTTTAAAATTGTATCTCATTTTTAATGCATAATAAAATAATTTTCAAGCGTGCATATTTTTTAATTTTCATGTAACTCAATTACGAAAAATGGACCTATTTGCTCTTAACACAGTATTATAAAGCAAAGGTATGTCCATGGCTAATGCTGACATAATGCTGAATAGTTGAAAATATATTTTCAATTTGTCTGAAAATTTTATCTCAAATTTCTGATTTTTTATGGAGTCTTAAGTAATTTTCAAGCATGAGTAATTTTCAAATTTGCATTTAGAAAACATTAACCATATTATTCTAAAAACATTTTAAGTAATTCAACATTTGTTCGTTTTTTGTATTTGTTTATTTAATGTGATTTTATTATAGTTTGGGAGGCTTGATTTTTCATTAGAATAAGTGTCTAATAAATAGTTTTTTTAGTTATTGAAGTTTTTCAGATGATGTTTTAATGTGTTTATGTAAAGCAGCTTTATTACATAAAAGTAATTTTAAATTTTTGCATGTTTATATATTTAATGAACAGTAAAAAAAAAAAAATTATTATTATTATTATAAACTAAAACGAAAGTCGATTAAAAATTCTATAGGCCATAAAATTACACTAAATTTAAAATTTATTTACTTTTATTTACATAAATAAGCTTATATTCTTCACATAATGAATTAAAATAGTTGTAAAATAAATTAAAATATTTTATATAAAATTATAACATGTTGCTTTATCAAAAATTGACAAATTAAAATATTTGTAAATTTTTGATTGTCGTAAAGATACATAAAGGTATACACTAGCTTTTTGAATTTTTTAAAACATTTATTTCTTATACTTATAGTTAAAATAACTGTCTATTTGCTTAAAAATAAGTTATAAAAATGTTAGCTGAAAATAGTTATTAACCCAGGAGGACGCGCACACTTAATAGTGACACGAGCGCGTGCAGTGGGTCTCGAAGTTTCGCAAACATTTGTATTATTATTATTTAATTACTCTTGATTAACAAAAAGTTTTTGCTGCCACATTTTACACAGTATAATTAAGCATACAGAGGAAACATACATGGAAAAAAAGTTTGTAAATTTTTAAAGATATGTTTTAAGGTTTTAAAAATATGTTTGATATTGAGAAGGCCAATTAATGCTTTTATTTCAATTAAAATGGATTTTCTAGCATCTCTCTGAGAATTATCAGAATTCTTTTCAAGATAAATATTTGTACAACTAACAATATTTGATAATATCTTACTTTCGATCAATAATATCCAGAGGTCAATGGGGGAGGATACAGTTTTGGCTACTTCAACATTTTCAAGTAATTTTGTAAGATTGTTTTGTGAAAGTGTTCTTATATTTTTTGCGGTTTTTGATTGTTCCGATTGTTCCATTTCCTATTTCCATCTTTAACAATGAAAATCTCACTCAGATCGTCATGTAATATATCATATAAATCAAATTCATCTTCTGAAGTTTTTTTAATGGGATCTAAATTGCTCTTCATCAGTATTTTAATTTACCGATTCTTTATCTGTTGAAACCTCAGAAAGTATTGTTTCCAGATGTTTCATTTCCTTTTTATAGCTCAAATAACGATGTATTTTGAAATTTTCTAAGTAACACGTTTGAATAAAAACATAAATGCGACTGCGCGCTTGAGTTTCTGAGCCCCAGAAATCCACTTTTTCGACTAAAAATATTTTCCGGCAATTCAACATTATAAAGCACAAAAGGCCCTTAGCAAAAAATGGCATAGGATTTTTTATGGAAACACGTGGTTTTATATGGAAAATCATAAAAAAATTATGTCATTATATGTAAACATATAGTATTCATATGGTAAACATTCATCGCTCTATGGTATTGCAGAGCAATGTCTATGGTAAAGATATAGGATAATGATATATACCATACATTTTATGGTATCCAGAGAAATGTGTATGGTAAAGTTATAGGATAATGATATACACCATACATGATATGGTATTCCATAACCAGGTGTATGGTAAAACTATAGGGAAATGAAATTTACCATACATTCAATGGTCTTCCATAGCGTGATGTATAGTAAAATAATACATAATTGTTTGCACCGTAAATTGTATAGTATTTCAAAGCATGGTGTATGGTAAAATCTTAATGCCTTTTGAAAGTTTATAATATATTAGATTTTGTGTAACTATAATATAAAATTACTCGGTTGTGGTCATCTCAAAACTTTCTACTATCTTTATGTATGTCTTATTCACTAATAGAATCATAGCAACGCCACTGGTTAGATAGTTTAAACCAAAATCTATTTAGGAACAACTTACGTTGACTTATAACCAGTCTAATGAAAATCCCTTGATCTCAAATTAATATAACATAAAATAACATATTATTTTATTCTTATATAATTCATATACAGGGTGTTTCTAAATTCATGGTCCAAACTTTAAGGGGTGATAGTACACATCAAGACAAACAATATTTAAATAGGAAACCAAGGGTCCCAAAGTCTTCCGAAGGAGATAGGCGCCATTAAAGTTTAGGTTCCAAAAATTCAAATGATTATGAAAAACAGAAAAATGGGTCGATTCGTTTGCGGTTTTCACTAAAATTATTCTTTATGTCAGTATTGTCTTGAAAATAAATTATAAAGATAAATTCCAAAAAATGACGATAGAGGGCGCTTTAGACTTTAGAGTAACGAACAACTATTTTTTACCGTTATTTTTTGCATCTCATTAAAGGTTTCGTAAGCTTTGACTTAAACTTAAATTTTGAGCTCAAAATCTGAATAGTTGGAAGCAGTTAAGTAGCACAAACTTAATTGTGTTCAGAGGGTTTTAAATTCAAATGATTATAAAAAACGGAAAAATTGGTCGATTGATTTGCGGTTTTCACTAAAACTATTCTTTATGTCGGCATTTTATTGAAAATGAATTATAAAGATAAATTTCAAAAAATGCCGATAGAGGGCGCTTTAGACTTTGGACTAACGTACAACTATATTTTACCATTATTTTTCGCATCTCATAAAATTTTTTTAGAAGCTTAGACATAAACTTAAATTTCGAGATGAAAATCTGAATCGTTGGGAGTGGTTAAGTAGCGCAAACTGAATTGTGTTCAATGGGGGTGGGGAGGTTCAAATTTCAAATGATTATAAAAAACGGAAAAATTGTTCGATTCGTTTGCCGTTTTCGCTAAAATTATTCTTTATGTCAATATTTCCTTGAAAATAAATTTTAAAGATTAATTTTAAAAAATACCGTTAGAGGGCGCCTTAAACTTTGGAGTAACCAACAACTATTTTTAACCGTTATTTTTTGTATCTAATTAAATGCTTGTAAAAGTTCAAACTTAAATTTTGAGCTCAAAATCTGCATCGTTTTGAGTAATTAAGTGCGGAAATTTGAAATGTGTTCGAGGGGTGGGGAGGGTAACATTTTAACTCCTGAACACTGTTCAGTTTCCGCTTCTTAACCCCTCCATCGATTTAGAATTTGAGCTCAAAATTTAAATCTAAGCATTTGCAAGCATTTAATTAGATACAAAAAACAACGCTTAAAAATAGTTGTTGGTTACTCTAAAGTTTAAGGTGCCCTCTATCGGTATTTTTTGAAATTAATCTTTAAAATTTATTTTCAAGGAAATATTGACATAAAGAATAGTTTTAGCGAAAACGGCAGACGAATCGACCAATTTTTCCGTTTTTTAAAATAATTTGAAATTTGAACCTCCCCACCCCCATTGAACACAGTTCAATTTGCTCTACTTAACCACTCCCAACGATTCAGATTTTCATCTCAAAATTTAAGTGTATGTCTAAGCTTCTAAGAAAATTTTATGAGATGCGAAAAATAACGGTAAAATATAGTTGTACGTTACTCCAAAGTCTAAAGCGCCCTCTATCGGCATTTTTTGAAATTTATCTTTATAATTCATTTTCAATAAAATACCGACATAAAGAATAGTTTTAGTGATAACCGCAAATCAATCGACCAATTTTTCCGTTTTTTATAATCATTTGAATTAAAAACCCTCTGAACACAGTTAAGTTTGTGCTACTTAACTGCTTCCAACTATTCAGATTTTGAGCTCAAAATTTAAGTTTAAGTCTAAGCTTACGAAACCTTTAATGAGATGCAAAAAATAATGGTAAAAAATAGTTGTTCGTTACTCTAAAGTCTAAAGCGCCCTCTTTCGTCATTTTTTGAAATTTATCTTTATAATTTATTTTCAAGACAATACTGACATAAAGAATAATTTTAGTGAAAACCGCAAATGAATCGACCAATTTTTCTGTTTTTCATAATCATTTGAATATTTGGACCCTAAACTTTAATGGCGCCTATCTCCTTCGGAAGACTTTGAGACCCTTGGTTTCCTATTTAAATATTGTTTGTCTTGATGTGTACTATCACCCCTTAAAGTTTGGACCATGAATTTAGAAACACCCTGTATATGAGTGTGTAAATGCGTTAAAAAAATCTTGAGACAAATAAATTATTTAATAAAAATATATAATTGACATATTTCCTATAAAATTCTAACAGCGATTAAAGGAGTCAGGGACACACATAAAAATACTGCATTAAAAATTTATCTGATTTTTTTATGCTTATAATGACATTTAAAAAAAATCATACTTAGGAAAGGAAATATTATGTTTTTTTTTTTTTTTTTTTTTTTTCGTTTTTAGCATCTAGCTTTTAAGCATTGGTTGTCATGGATAAGACTTCTTGTATGCGTTTTTGTTCATGATTGGTTTTCACAATTTCTCATATTTAAATTGTTATAACTCAAGAACCGTTAAACATAAATGCTTTAAAATTAGAACATGCCTTTTTTTAATTGCTTTACTTTAATTTTGATTCAGCAAATTTGAAAAAAAAATATTTATTTTTGAAAGTATTATTTTTTTCAAACTTTTATTTTAAATAAATTTTTTATAAATATTTTTTAAAAGGCTGAATCAGAATTAAAATGTAGGTGTTTCTGTTTATTTAATTGCTAAAAAACTAAAATTCTGCAATTATTTCATTGAGTTACAATAATTTTTAATTTCCCTCCACTTTTTTTTTAATTTTAAATTAAAAAAAATATATAGAGAAGTTTTATCATGTGATTTTTTTAAAAATGGTATGTTTAATATCACAAAAAATTGCGAAATTTTAATTCAATAAAAGATTTTTTTTTATGTGTCCCGAACCCCCTCAAAATAAACAAATTGTCAAAAATAGCCTATAATTATTTAAAGAAAATCTTTTTGAATTTATTTTAAAAAGGACCTACAAATATTTGAATCACCAAAAGAATTTTTGAAATAGCTTTTTAAAATATTAACAACAAAATATTAATACATATATATTAATATAATATATTATAATATATTAATTAAATATTAATAAACTTAATAGTACTAAAAAAACCGGTTCATAATTAATTCACGTTATTTTATAATTTTAAAGTCATTTTATATGGGACAACAAGAATTTTTATTTTATTTAAAAGTTAAAAATTATTAAAAAGATTAAAAATTATTTTACGATGTATAAAAATATAAAAAAATCTACCAATATTTTTATCGACCTCAAATTATGATAATATATGAAATAATAGTGTTATTATTTTGTTCTCTTGTATTTTATATATGTAAGCAGAGTCTATGCGTTATAAATAAAAAATCCCATGGGAAAAATAAAATTATTTAACAAAAATATATATTTGATGACATATTTCCTATAAAATTCTAAGAGCGATTAAGGAAGTTTATAATTACAGACTTCAAATTTACAAACTTCTATAATTACAAACATATTCTTAGAAAAAAAAACTGCATTAAAAATTTCTTTATTATTTCTTATGCTTATAATGACGTTTAAATCATGTTTTCTATTATAATTCGAAGAGACAATAGTAGTATTTTTTAGTTTTGGTTTTTATATTCATTTATATTCATTTTAAATGCAACAACAAAGTTTTTATTTTATTTTATTTAAACGTTAATAATTGTTGAAAAGATTAAAAATCATTTTACAATGTATAAAAATATTGAAAAATATATTAATCTTTTTGGTATTCAAATTTAAAAGAAAGATTCAAAATTTCTGTAAAAATTATCTAAAAAAATTGTAATATATATGTATTTTTTTACTTTAAAATAAAAAGGAAGTAAGTAAGTAAATAAGCAAGGAATTAATATAATACATTAATATAATCAATATAACTTAGTATATAATAAAATTCTATTATATACTAAGTTATGAAATGATTTCTTATTCTTATTAAATATTATTTCTTATCGACTTTCTATTTTTTTTAAAATTAATTTTAATAAACAGAAAATAATTTTTCTTTAATTAATTGGATTTTATAATTAAATAATATTTGCAAAGATATTTACTCCATTCATTAAAATTATAAATTAACTTATAAATACATGTCTATAAAACAATTTATAAAAAAAAACCCTTTATAACTACCTTCTTTTGTCAACCATTAACTTAGAACGACAAATAATGATGATTTACCGAAACGGTTTATTCATATAACGTTTTATCAGCAAAGCTAATCACCCCCGCATGGCCGAATGGCTAGGACGCTGGTCTCCCATCCCTAACGTCCAACCCCACTGCTTCCCAAGATCGAAGTACATTAGTAAGCTTAGTTCCCCGTGTTCCTAAAAGATGGCGCCACCAAAGATATCGTTGTTATTTTTTAATATATAGTACCATAAAGAATTACCATACACTTAACGTTTATGTTGTTTTTCATAAGAATTACCATAAACTTAACGATTATATGGCTTTCCATAGAATCACTTTTACCATAGGCAAAAATCCATATGATTTCACTTATGGGTTTTTTTATGGTAATTCTATGTTTTTTTTTTTTTGCCGAGGGGGAGAACGAGCTTGAGAACAGGTACTGGTAGATTGACCTTCTTTTCCGTAAAGTATGTTTTTTACCCTGCAATCTAGAAGCGCCCGGGCCTGAGAGCCAACCGCGCGTAGTCGCGGGTTAAGTAAACAATCACCACAGAATCAAGAATCCGGAAAAAAAAATGCATTTTAAAATTTAAATTATTTTTTTTACAAAATCCTGAAATATTTGAAATATTTTCATAATGAAACAAAATAATAATAATACATTTATTCACGTATTAATAACACATATTTTATGTATTTTTCTGTGAAATAATTTTAAATAATTTAAAAAAAAATAAAAATAAATTCTGGTGTATAGGCATATTTATTACTTTTTTCTCTTTTCATTAAATATTTAAACATTCAAAATTTTACAGTTAAAAATGCATTCATATGCTACAAATCCTACATTTAATTTATATTTTTTGTAAATTTCTATTATTGTACATATTTTTTAAATTGTGGTCCGAAAATAATTAATGGAAATTTTTTTTTCTGAAATGTAAGTCCGAGCGGGATTCAAACTGAAAAAGAAAAAATCTCAAATACTGTATGCTGACCATCATGTTACTGAGTCGATTGCTAAAGAAGGGAATGATTCTGAATATGAAATGTAGCGTAAACAATGAGACTTATTTTCTCGAGAACTTTTGTGTGTTGCGCCTTATTGCTATCATATATTTACATAATAACTAAACTGTACCGATACACAAACGCTCACCGTATTTGGTGAGCCCAAACTCGAATCCTCTTCTTGTGAGACATAATACTTAGACACGCTTTACCCTTTGTAACCAAACATGGAGTTTCAATAACTTCTGTCCCTGTTCCGGGACCTTGATACAGAAACCCTCCATAAATCGTTAATAGTGAAGCAATCGAATAAGGCTTAGCTTACAGTCATTTCTTAGCGAGACCAGGTTGATTCAAAACCATGCAAAGGAGCTATGTGGACTTCAAATGTATAACGATTAAGTATATAGTATATTTATGAAGTTTTCATATTATGTTTTACAATCATATTAAAATAATATCATTTATCCTGTATCGTGGAATTATATATATATATAGATAGATAAGAAATTTAATAATTCAAAAATGAATGTTGTTGTTCATTTATTTTCTATTATTGTTAAGTTACTGAAATTGTGCATTACAGTTGAATAATAAATCATTATTATGAATTATTTTTATTAAAATATAAAACTATTCATAATAACATAATTTCTTTCATTTCAGGTAAATCTATACCAGAAATACTTTTAGGGAAAAAAGAGATACATGATAATTGATATGCTACATAAAAACATAAAAAATTATAAATGATAGAAAAAGGAAAATTAATCAGTCAATCAATAATTCATCTAATTGTAATTGTTCATTGTCGAGTACAACACTTGCTTTATACCCAGAAGTTACGACACTTGCTTTGAATCTATTATTTCTCAATCAACTGAAGTATTTATTTACAGCTTATGTTTCTCTTGTTATCTATTATGTGGTCTAACAATCTGTATATTTTTCATCTTTAACAAAATCAAATTATTTTATGTAAAGCTATAAACCAATTATGAGCAGCAAATTATGAATTATTTTTTATAAGGATTATATTTACACTTTGACATACAGCAGATTAGGAAGAACACATTTAAAGTTTTTCCCAGAAGAGCCAGGAACTATTGATTTCAATGATATGAATCTATCATTAAAAATTCTTATTGTAAAAAATGTTACAACAATGAATTTTTGAAAAAAAACTGAATGAACAATTCCATGAAAAAGAGTTTTTAAAAATATTTACAAGATGCTGTGGTAGTTTTTAAGACTTACAAAAATAATCAACTTCCTATGCATGCTAAAAGATAAGACGTATCAAAGACAAACACGAAAAAATTTCCAGAATTCAATTCACCTATTCTTTTGCAAATAAATAAGAAACCTTTTATTTCCAACTTTGGCAATGAAAGATTTTCTTAATAGAGTAACTACATCACAGATCTTCATTCAACACATAAAAAAGCCGTTTGTTTGGGTTATATGCAACAAAAGTTTTTTTCAGAACAGGTAATTTAAAAAAAATACTTTTTGCATATAGATGAAAAATCTTTCAAAAAAGAGAAAGAAGTTAAACATTTCATTCCAAATGTAACTTGAATACACACTTCCTAGAACGTAGTAATGAGAAATCTTTCAATTGTGAGTTATGCAAGAAAAAATATTCTCACGAGTGTAACTTGTACTGAGTCTTGTTGCATATAGATATAAGGCCTTTCACTTTTGTATTATGCAACAAAACATTTTTTCATAAAGGTAACTAGAAATAACATCTTATGCATAAAAATGAGAAACCTTTAATTTCTAAAATATGCAACAAGTAGTTTTCTCGTAAAATGAGCTTGAATAGCCACCTTTTCCTGCATAAAAATGAGAAATCTTTCAGTTGTGAGACATGTACGAAAACATTTTCTCGCAAAAGTAGCTTAAACACACACCTACTCGTTCACAGAACTCAGAAGCCATTCATTTGTGAAATATGTAATAAAAGATTTTCTTGGGAAAGTGGCCTGAATACACACCTTCTCTTGCATACAAATGAGAAACCTCTCAGTTGTGAAATTTGCAACACAAACTTTCTTTCGAAAAATGGCTTGAATGCACACCTTTTTTTGCATACAAATGAGAAACGTTTCATTTGCGAAATATGTAATAAAAAATTTTCTCAGAAAAGTGGACTGAATAAGCACCGTCGCGTGCATACAAATGAGAAACCTTTCAGTTGTGAAACGTGCGACAAAAAGTTTTCTGATAAAAGTACACTGATTAAACACCTTCGAGTGCATACAAAAGAGAAACCTTTTAGTTGTGAAATTTGCTTCAAAAAATATTCTCAGAAAAGCAGTCTGAATGTACACCTTCTCGTGCATACAAATGAGAAACCTTTCAGTTGTGAAATATGCAATGAAAAATTTTCTCAGAAAAATAGCTTGAATTCACACGTTCTCTTGCATACAAATGAGAAACGTTTCAGTTGTGAAATATGCAGCAAAAGATTTTCACAAAATGGTAGTCTGAAAAAACATTTTTTGGTACATACAAGGGAAAAACCTTTCAGTTGTGAGATATGCAATAAAACATTTTCTGTGAAATATTACTTGAAAGCCCATTACCGAAAGCATACAAATGAGAAACCTTTTTGTTGTGAGATATGCAACAAAAAATTTTATTGGAAAAAAAATCTGATGAAACACCTTCTCATGCATACAAATGAGTAAGTTTTAAATTGTGAGATATGGAACAATACATTTTCTCTCAAGCGTAACTTAAATGCACAGCGTATAATAAATTTTGTATTTGTTATAAATCTAAAAATGAATATTCAAACAAAGATGACAGCATATAAATGAGTAACTTTTCTGCCGGTATGTAGGCAGAAAAACATTTTTTCAAATGTAGCTTAAAAACACAGCTTGGTTTGCATACAAATTTGAAACATTTCACTTGTAAAAAATGCAACCAAAATTTTTTGACTATCGTAAGTTTATTATACATCTTCTCGCGCATGCACCCTTTCATTTGTAATGTAATCAACTTATGATTTTCTCTGACAAATTACTTCAAAAGGCTTAATCTTATTGATATGAATGAGTGCAAAGTTTTATCTACAATATGATTATTGTAGATAAAGCTTTGCACTCATTCATATCAATAAGATTAAGCCTTTTGAAGTAATTTGTCAGAGAAAATCATAAAAAATAATATTTAAATATGCCTTCCACATTTATTTAACCCTGCACCCGGATGCTAATTTCCGTTTACTCAAGGATACAGCGCTTGGCGAAATTCAAGGTGTGCCAAATGCTATTCCACCCATCATTCACTCCGCTTCCGAGATTCCTTGATAACATCGAACAGTGTCGCCATCTACTGAAAAAATGTATTATACAAATAATTTATTTGAAAAGAAAAATAATAATAAATTTAATGGAATTTTCTTTTTATATACGACCAAATATTAATTAAATATATACGTGTAACTTGTTGTGTTAACTTAATTTGTAAATTTTAATGTAAATTTCTTTACATTTCTTATAGTATTTCAGTTTATAATGAATAATATAATAATGAAAAAATAAAATAAGAACGAAAGAGAGCTGTTATTGTATTCGGATAAATTACATGATAATAGCTAAAAATAAATTTTATTTTGTTTAATTTATTTTCTTGTTAAGTATCAATTCAAGAACTTTATAAGAAAATACGGAGATCTGTTATATCAAATTTTTATTTATTTATTTATTTTACTAATGTGATATAAATCACCAAGTATAGCAATGCACTAAGATTGACAAATTAAAACTTCTTAATGTTGGAAATATATATGAATATATTCATAAATATCAACATATGTACATAGTATGTATGAACTTATACATTCATACATGTCTGCTTAAATATTATGTATGTGTATATTATATAGTTAGAAAATGTACATAATTTCGATATCATCTGTTCCGATTTATTCAGATTTTGATGTTGTACAAATACATCATTAACGTTGATAACATATTAAAAAAAAAAAAAAAAAAAAAAAAAAAAAAAAAGTATAGTTTCCAGATTCTAAGAATCATCAAAAAAGTATATATTTCAATTAATAATAAATTGTGTTAAAATTAAAATATTTTTTATACTTGGAAATTTTTCATTTGAAATAAAATATGTTTGGGAATTTACACCAACTTTTGTGACACTGATTTAATGCATCCTTCCTATTCATAAATTGATAAGTCTAAACTAAATATACATGCATATACTGATTGAATTTGTACAAAGTACAAATACAAAACAAAGATCACGTTTTATATAAAAAAAAAACCACCTTAAAAGTTTTTATCTAATATAGATTTTTTTTTTTTTTTTTTTTTTTTTTTTTTTTTTAATATTTAATATCTTACTAGACACTGAAAATTGAAGAGAACTAATAAAAATCACTAAACGAAAACATTAAAAACATTAATTATCTGTTTAAATGATAATACTTATTAATATTAGTTATATATGTAATAATTAATAATGTTAATTAATATAATTTTATAATTATATATATATATATATATATATATATATTAATATTAATTAATAAATAGTTAATATTAGTTATATATATTTAAATATTGATAATTTTTTAAAAGAAAAACTTAAATTATATTTGTGGAAGATTAAAGATTTTCCTTTTTTATCTTAATTTATTATCATTAATTAAGTACATAGAAATATTAAAATTTGAATATTTATAATTAATATTTTTATGTTTCACTACTTTATAATTGTAAATGAAACAGTAATTATTAAAATAAATACTAATAAATATTATATATATATATATATATATACATATATATTGTGTGTGTGTGTGTGCCTCATTTTAAAACTTAAGAACTTTAATAAATTGGTTTTACTAATTTGATATTCATCTCTTACAACACGGTGGTAGCATAACTAAAATAAAAATATTTTTTCATTTTATTTTAATAATTATTGTATTTTAAATTATATTTATTTAATTATTAAAAAGCAGAATTTAAAAACTTATATTAATTATTTACATTTATTTCAAATTAAACTTTATGTAATAAAATTTTAAATTAAATTTTATAACTTAATTGTAATTAAAATTTAATTGTCTAATTGACAATAAAACTAATACAAAGTAACTGAGTTTTATAACATTCTTTATTGATTACTTAAATAAAAATCAAAACAAAAATATACAAGAGCAAGGACACAACTCGCAATCTTATAATTACAAGCTTTCTGCTTTAACCCATTTTAGGCCAAGCACAGAAATTTTATAAAATGTAGCATTATTTTTATTGAAATATGCTTAAATTACATACATTAAGACACAAAAAAAGATTCGTGCATGAAAAATAATATTTTATATAAGAAATAATATTTCATATAATAATATAAAATATTATTTCTTATAATGAATAATATGAATATGAATAACATTTTTATGACTTTTGTTTTTATTCTTATTTCATATGCAGAATTTGCAACTTTAATCTATTTTAAAAACATATAATTCATTTCAATTGGAATAATAATATATTTTTAAAAAGTCGAATTTGTCAAAGGCGTTTCAAATTAAAACTCTAGCGTATTTTGAAAATTTTTTAAGAGAAAGTGTTTACTCCAATTGAATTACTAATATTTTATGGATGTCTTCAAAAGCCTTAAAAAATAGAAGAAAAATAAAATTCTTGAAAAAAATGTGTCAGAGTGTTAAAAAAAAATATTTATCGAAATGTTTCGTATACGAACCTTTGGCCGAAAATGGGTTAACCACCTCGCTATGCCTCTGATACTCTACAACAGCTTCCAACTGCCTCATATACGACAAAAATTGTAAGTAAAATGTCTGAAGCAGCCATGATGCGCGAGAAAATGCGTAGATACTAGTCAAAACATTTGGCACATCTTGAATTTCGCCAAGCGCTGTATCCTTGAGTAAACGGAAATTAGCCACCCGGATGTGCGAACTCTTGCAATACTGAAGTCTCTATAAAAGTCGGTATGTTTCATCGGTTCTCAAATTTATTTTATGAATTGTAGAAAAATTGTTGATAATCTTAAAATAGATTTGCTTTTTCTGGAATTCCAGGTGCATGAGCTCTGATATGCGATACTAGAATAGGAATATCTAAACTTCTCTTATTATCACTCTTCTAAGATTTTTTTCAAATGTTTATTAACGACTACTAGCCTAATTAGTAATTTTTGACCAAAACAGATTTTTAAGACTGAAACTGAAACCAAATTTCAGTAATCGACTTAATTTCAGAAAAAATCGAAGCTGTCAAAGAAATTTTAGTTAATTATTACAGAGATAGAAAGTATTATTTTTAATAATTATAAATATATAGAAACACATTTCTAACAGACAACAAGCAATATATTTGTATGTGTGTGTATAAGTTTCAAACATAAACACAGTGGCGTAGCTACATTTTTTGGCCCCCGGGGCAGAATTAATTTTTGCGCCCCCCCCCCCCCCAAAAAAAGATTATTTTTTTGGAATAAGAAATAAAATAGTCTTTTTGTCTTGTATTGGGAGGAAAAGGCATCTTCAATTTTTCTTGTTTAGGGATTCGGCTCACTTATTTCTCTCACACTATACTAAAATGCATAGAACCGGATTACTGAAGATTTCCAGTTTTCATCAATATTGAATTTGAATGGGAATTTCAAAAAATTAGCGAAACTTATCTTCACGGATATGTTTATGTTGTTTTAAGCATGTGGGATGTAGAGCCCGATTAGGATAGTGCAGGGCCCATGACCCAGCACCTGTTTGAGGGCACCTTGCAGTTCCTACACATTTTTGGGGGGCAGAGAGGGGTTTGTTTAAGATAAGGAATGGGTTATTATTAGATATTACGATACAGTTTCAAAATTAATCAAAATATATTTTCGTTTTTGAGAAAATAATGCGGAGATTTTTAAGACTTAAAAAAAAAATCATTTTATAAAATTTGAGATTTGAGCCCCCAGCAACAGTGGGTCCAAGGCCATGGCCTTATAGGCCTGTGTGGTAATATGGCTCTGTAATGGGAATAGCGACAAAAAGAATAAATTAAAAAAAACATATTTACAAAAACTGCTACGTTATGATACTGGTTACGTTACTGGACTACGTTATGATTATGATTATGGTAATAAAATCTCCTGATTCAAAACTGCAGTCAATCCTGGATTTTAAAATTGCCATTTTTAAAGATGGGTGGGAAAACAATAAAAGATCTTGAATTCTTATAGTAAATCAAGATATCCAACGAATTTGTTTGAGATCTTAATAAACCCTTAACATATTCTCCCTCGCATGACAATGATCAGATATCAATATAGACAGAGATATGCTATAGCTGAAAATGATAAAAACTAAAATTCTTTTGAAATTTTAAAAATTAAATTAAAATCCACATATTATTTTTATTAAAATCTATTTTACTCCTTGAATTTTGTTTTCCAGCATGACATTTATTATGTTCTCCAGTAAAATCAGAGATTTAACTTAAGATGGAAAATACTGACGTTTAGGTAATTCTTCTTTCGCTTGTGGCAAAATCTTTGTATGTTTCGGATTCCAGGAATTGTGCGGATCTTGACTATATGTCAATCAAGAGCTAATTAACCAATTAAACTAAACGTTTCTCGCAAATTGACATCTTCGCCCCCTCCTGGAAAATATGACAAGCCTCAACATATTTGCATGAACTGTAACGAAAACGTTTAGATTTGGCAATTCTGATAAATATGCATAACCTACGACCATGTAGATCCCAAAATTGGCGTAAATAAGTTGTAAGACTTCTCATAGAATTCACCTTGATGACTGTAAGATGCAATGACGAAAGAGTTCGGCCAAAGAGGTTTCCGAATCAAATTATTTTATTCCATTGATCTCTCAGTCATTCCCATAATTTACATAGATAGATGTAGTTTTCTTCAATGCATATGCGCTGAATTTAAATATAAGATAGTCTGGTATAATAACGCCAGGCGGGGTAATAACGCCAAGTGCTAATATTATGTATAATTATGAAATAATCTTTTAAATGACACCCATGTGTTCTGCGCAGAAGGCTTTTGTGTCATATAAATCGCTAAAAACAACTTCAAGTTAATTTGTTCCGTTTGTAGGTCTTATTGCTTTTACAAGCAACTAAAATTAACGCTTGATCTAAAATTTGCGAGATATGTTTTGTGATGTGAAGACTATTTTTTTTATCCGGAAATACTTTGTTTATTACATAAATTTGTAGTGCATTTCGTGTACTTACAAAATGTTGTAGAAGATCTTGGATATCTTCTCGAGATAATTTGTAGTTTAAAATGTACTGTGCAATAACTATACCGGGGTAATAACGCTAATCCTTGGCATTAATACCCCGGTTGATTCCCAACAGTGGCCGAGCTACACCCAAAATACTGATTCAAATAAACACAGTTAAAACTGTGCAATGTTTCTAATAATTCTGTTTAAACGGTCCTTTTTAAGCAAAAATAAGCTCACGGTCTGATATTCTTTTGCCTCTTCCTCCCCCCCCCCCACACCACGCCTTTATTTTTCTTACAATTTCACAAAAAATTGAACATTTTCAATAGCTTAGAATGCAGTTTGTCAATTTCTAAGTTTGTAGGGTTTGTATTTTTAGAATTGGGCAAGCTACATGCCATTATTCCATCTTATTTCATAGTTTTGTTTGCATGGCGTTATTACCCATATAGGTGGGTAATAACGCCATACATTTTATGAATACATATCTGTTAAATTATTTTTTTTATATAGATAGTCATTGAGTTGCTGTATCAAATCATATATTTGTTTGAAAAATACAATCTAAAACTGAGCCGTGAAAATTGGTAAAACCTTAACATGGCGTTATTAGCCCAGGGTACCTTATGTAAAATAAATTGAACTTGTAAAACTACGAAAATAGACGTTTGTAGTAATATCGTACTAGGAAGACTGAAAAGTCCTACTTCGATTTTTTTATACGATTTAAGTAGGAAAAATTTGGAGTAGGTCGCTCATATTTAATTATTTGTTTTCTCAATGACAATTTGACGGAAAAATGGAGTTTCTAATAAGGAAGAAATACCTTTTCTTGTTGTTCTTTCAGCTAAACACTTTTTGAATTGGTTTAAGGAAGCTTTCATTTTAAATATTTATATGGAATGCTAAGAACAGCAAAAATCAGCGTGATAACTAAACTATGTGTGTCCGTATGTATGACGAAGAGGACAAAAAATAGCTACTGCACATACAATTCTGAAATTTTGGGTGAGGGTAATACAAGGCAAATCCTATCCTAATGCATATGAGGCTCAAAATTTTTCTTTTCTTTTCTTTTTTCTTATAGTTGGGAATATCAATTAAAAATTCATCAAAAATTCATTAAAAATTCTTCCGCAAAATGGCAAAAATCACACACTTATCTGACAGAGAGAGACTCCATATGCAAAAGCCGCCACAGTCGATTATTTTTGTATTTTGTTCGCACAAGTATTTTCTAATATAAATATTGACGTTTATTTCTATTGTAAATGTTATTAAAGTGTGTGTAAGGATTTCTGTTTTGGGAAAGTGATACCAATTAGAATTTAAAAAATAATCGCCTGTGGCAGCCCTGCATACGAGAGACGAACATCCATTAAAAACAGAACTTTTTTTTCCACCCGAACACTCCATTGTTTTCGAAAATCGATAGATCAAAGATTATATAACATGCAGACAAACAACTTAATTATTAAACGCTATCGAATGCTAAAATCATAATTTAAAAGTATTTTATCAATTTAATCGAAAATTAGTAGTGTGTTCTGTGGACAGAGTGAAGTGATAGGAGTTAAGAGTCCGGCCACAACAGTTTCTTTTCTTTATTTACATTTTAAAGTATGATGACTATCGAACTTAGTCCCTTTTTTGTCGTATTCTACAAAATAGATTTCAACAGGTATTGATTCTTGAAAATTAGCTTACGATTTTCTTGAAATTTTTAGCTCTATCTTCATGTGAAGATGATGTGTTTTTATCTCGGGTTCTATGGACCAAATTTTCAATATGTTTTTCTCATTCAAATTGGTTTTCGATTTCCTTACAGGTTTTAGTTCTATCTTCCACCACCAGGGACATTTTATTTGAAATTTCACGGGACCTATTTCAAGGGAATTTTCTTTCTTTCAATTCATTTTACGATTACCACCAGATGTTCTTGCACGTGCGCAGTATGCCTTCTACACGGTGCACATTTATTCCGGAGATTCATTTTAACAGAAATAAATTTGAATGCATGTTTTTAATGGTTGGTTCTTGGCTGCGTAGAACACCCGCTGCCGAAGACACTGGAGAGCCATCCCAGAGGTTCATTTTGATTTTTTAAAATTTAAATTTGAATAGAGGTTTTAATCATTCGCGGTTCATTTGGAAAAATCGACGGATGGGCCAACTAACTACAAATGAAAAATGTTCTTGATACCAGAAATGTGATTTCAAGTCTCCAATCGGATTTTTGATTTATTTACTTCAGGCTAGACAGTTAAAAGCCTCCATTAGCGATTGACAACTATGAATCTTGCCATTCCTTCCCCCTTCATCGAATTTCTTCAAAACATTCACACACACACAAAATAAATCAACAATTATTATTCATTTTCAAAATATGTGAAATAATTTCGATTTAAAGCTCCTCTGAATTTGGCACCCCTATTTAATCATTTTGCGTCTAAATTCAGAAACATAATTATCTTCATTATCGATTGTGTTAAGCCATCTCTAGAAATATTTACATAAATTTTTCCTTTCTTCATTAATTGGATGTAGCAAAATATTTTACTAAAGAATACATTAACACACATAAAAAAATTAAAAGTCAACAATTTTTGTTTATTATTAAAATATGCAAGATAATTTCGATTCAAACCTCTCTCAATTTGGCGCCCCTTAGCTTCAGCGCCCGGGGCACGTGCGCCCCTTGCCCCCCGTAGCTACGCCACTGCATAAACAAATCAAATAATAATATAACTTTTATATTTTGCTACTTCATTGTAGGTGCATGAGCTCTGATATACGATACTAGAATAGGAATAACTAAACTTCTCTTATTATCAGTCTTCCAAGATTTTTTTCAACTGTTTATTAACGACCACTAGCCTAATTATTAATGTTTGACTAAAACAGATTTTTAAGACTGAAACTGAAACCAAATTTCAGTAATCGACTTACTTATAGCCAAAAACGAAGCTGTCAAAGAAATTTTAGGTAATTATTACACATATAAAAAGTATTATTTTTAATAATTATAAATATACAGAAACACATTTCTAACAGACAACAAACAGTATACTTGTATGTGTGTGTATAAGTTTCAAACATAAACAAATCAAATAATAATATAACTTTTATATTTTGCTACTTTATGATCACCAATAATCTTATGCTCTTTTAATAATTAACAATTTAGTTGAGGCAGTTGTCCCTTCAAAGTATAGGATAAAAATGCAACAGTCATTAAAGATCAGATTTTAAAATAAAAACAAAAAGAGAGAATAACTTGTTAAATTTGACTAAAATATTAACGTTAGAATTTAAGCCCAGAAATTTTAAATTTTACTTTTCATTTCCACATTCTTCAAGTGAGACATATTTAACAATATGGTTAATATAATTCTTAAGCTAATTTCAAATAAATATGTTATAGTAAAGTGTATCATTTATTTCTGAGATGTGCACAATAAGACAAAAATAAATATTTAGTCACCTCTTCCCTCAAATATATTTGTCACCGACTGTCCCTTTTAGGAAATTTTGAATAGACGCCTTTGTTTGAAAATTTTATCTCCGGAATCCAAGTTGGCTCTGCTTGCTTCTAACCAGAACTTTTTTTATATAAAATAAAATATAATTAATTCCTCAAGAACACAGGATGATTTTCTAAATGCCACAAAACACCGAAAGTTAGTCCCTCTTTAGCAGACATGAAATTCTAACAATTTTAAGGGGTGCTCATAATTGGAGCTTTCGTGAAACAGACAGGTAAAATTAGATGGGTGTGGGGTTTTATGTGGAATTTATAAATTTCCAAAGATTTATATTGTTTCCAAAATATGGGAAGGGGGAGATTTACTTTCTGACATTACGGTATACGAATTTCATCTAAATAAAAATATACTTTAGGTATACATACTTCGATTTGTATTTTATAATTCATTTTTGTAAAAGATCGTTATCCGTTTTAATTCTCCTTTCCAAAATAATGTTTGAGACACATCTGCAGTTTCAAACTAAAAGTTTTCTACTCGCGTTAAGCCTGCAGCTTTTCATTAGCGTAGGGAAAGAGTATCTCATATGAGCCGGTATAGCTGAAATCAATGAATAATGATAAAAAATTCTGAAAGAAGATTTTCGGTAGCTTTTTAAACAAACAAAATTTTCGGTAACTTTTTAAAACATGTTCTTTTCAGAATATGTGATAAACAAGATTATACATGCTATCCTGTAACCAGAATTTAAAAAAATAATAATTGTATGAAAAATGAGATGTTTTCTGAATAATGTTTCACTGTGCTTGCATGAATGCAACCAAAATATATTTCGCATAATGTGTTTGATAAATGTGTCGAGCATCTTTTATGAAAGCCTCAAAAACATAGATTGAAAATTCCGAAAGTGATCGTCAGTAGAATAAGCTCAAAATCCGTTGTTCCCAAAATGAAGCAAAAAAGTGAGGGATTTTTATCAAATATGGTAAAATGTGCCATCTTGTGCATTCTATATTGACTCTTATCAATAAATGGGAAAACATGTAAAATCCAAAATTTCCCAATATTTCAAGTAAATAAATATATTTATTCTTTCTTCTGCTTCCTAACTTTTTTGCTGTAAACATGTATTTCTTCTCCTTCAAATTTTCTACGTTTCTGTGAAGTAAATTTATTACTACCATATACTTTTCACGTGAAAATATTTTATGTTGACCCGCATTAATCGTTTTCCTATGTCTATCGTTTCAAACGAATAAACGAGGGACTAATGATCGATCGAGTTTCTACAGTATATATATATATTTATGTGTGTGTGTAATATTCCGCTCCTTTCCATGTTAATTAGATATTCTATCGAAGAGTTCGCACTCGTGCCGCATCAGTATAGCAAGGCCAAGAGGCTACTTCCTAAGGGATATTTCTCTCTTAATTCAATACAGAAGCACTGTATATTTTTTAAGCACCTTTAATAAACTTCCACATCAAGCGAAACATTTCCACTAGTGACGAATCTTTAAAATTATAGGGTATAAAAAAAGTTGATGTTGGTGTCGTAGAAATCTGCCCATAGCGTAATCTTTCACCAGGTGACAAAAGACATACACTCTCAAAAAAAATTCCGTCTTTTTACAGAAAATGTACTGGCAGCACTGCTGCCAGAAATTGTCTGTATATTGACGACTTTCCGTTTATTTTTTTCTCCGTCAAAAGAGGAAAAATATCCGTCACTTGAAAAAAGTTTGGAAAAATCAATGCGGAAGAGGTGGGGATCGAACCAAGGACCCCAGGATTACAAGACCAACGCGCATCCACTGCGCCAGGATTACTTGTGAAGAATTTGCTTTAAATAGAAGTGTTCATTTCATATGGGTGTGGTTTGGTGCATTTCGTTAAAAAGCTTTTAATTTGCAGTTAATCTCGGAAAGACTTCATCTTTAATGAAACTGTGGCTGGTTTTTTTTTTTACTTTAATATTAATATAGTATAAAAATGTGAATTTTAAATATATTACGTAGATTGTTAGAGAAAAAACATGGATGTTTTATTTTTATTCGATAAGATTTTTTTTAATAATATCAATTTTTTTTTGCATTTTATTTTTTAATTAAAATATTTTTTAAATGTGTTCACTTAAAGTATATTTTATATGCGAATATTTATCATAGAAATAACTTAGTATATTGAACTTTATTCAACTTATCCAACTTTGAATAACAGATTGTGAGAATTTTTGAACGAATAAAGAAAGTAATTGTTATTTATTTTTAAATTCGAAAACATTTTTGTCTTTTAAAACTAAATTAGACATTTTAATCGATAGAATATTTTTGTTTTTCATTTTAAAAATAAATTCGAATTTATTACTAACAGATCCAATGCGCATGCGTGCTAGATATAAACGGAAACGTTTCCTCATTTTTCGACTTTCGGAATGAACTCACAGAACAAATACGTCTTTTGGGAAAACAGAAGTTATTTGTGAAAAAATAACGATAACTTAGTGTATATTGACGAATTTTTCTGACAGTGTAATCACACACAAAAAACTAATTCTGATTCCAAAATCAACGTTGCTTGCTTTACAGTACGCATTGCTTACTTTATAGTATGCATTCACGTCTTGAGTCAATGATGACCAATATTTATAAACAATAAAATTCATATCAAGACATTCAGAGTATATCATCTGAGCTGATAAAGCTGGAATCAAAGAGTAATGCTAAAAAATTCCGAAAAAAGAAATAAGGTTTTCGAAATACACAGAGGTTCGGTCCAGTCGAATTTCTGGCATCATATTCGCCGAAAACGAATTTTCGGCAGCTTTTTAATAAGCACATGGAAAGTGTCTTCAAAGTTTAATCACACATTCATTGGTTTCTGAATTTTCAGAAATTCTGATTTTGGGCCGAAATGTTTCTTTTATAATTGTAAAAGAAACATTTTATAAATTATAAAGACTTCTGGTTTTTTTTATAAATTATAAAGCCTTCTCAGAAAATATTAGGAAATCAACGCACATAAACAAATAATGTATATGCCTGTGAAATAATTTTTTTTTAATCTTGTCATTTCAATGTGTTTCTTCTCAAAAATTTCTGATGTAGGCTTATATTTTCCCTGTGAAATACATTCAATGAATTAGAGAAATATTGCTTTTTTTTCACAGTTGTGTCGCATTTTTTCTTGGTGAAACAAATAACTGAAATTCAAACCCATTAAAGTTCAATCATAAATTACTTAACAGTTATATCGTTATTAAAGTATCATGAAAAACTCTCAATATGATGAAAAATATCCATCTCAATGTCAAACTTTGATTTGAGTTCATGCACCAAATCTTTACGCCTGAACTATCTACTCAAATTGTTCACATCCAGTGAAACTTATACACTATATGGCCGAAGGTGACAGACAACTTGCGATTTTGTTAAATATATAAAAAATACATGGGAAATTATCCTGAAACTCTAAGTGCGTAAACATAGTTATGCAGTTCATACATTTCCGTGGAGATTTTTTCTCCCGAAACTCTATAAGGGGCAGTGAACAAACTGAGAAAGAACGAATATATTTTTACCCTGCCAAAACTAAGGTAGCGAAAGCTTTCAACCTGTAGATCATGATTAAGTGGCTTAGTGTAATTAACTGTATTCATTTTTATGCGGATAGTGTATAGACTTGAAGAAAAATTAAGATTTTTATATGAGCAGATCATATTTTTTTTTAAGTTTTTTGCTTATAATTTGCAGAGTTCTTAATATAAAATAAAAAAAATCCCGAAAATATGATAAATAACATTGTACATAATACCCTGTTATTAGAATTAAAAAATAATAAAAATTTTATGAAAAATGAGCAGATTTACTAAGTAACTTTTCATTGCGTATGTATGAACGCTATCAGAATTTCATTTGCATATTGTGTTAGCTGAATGTATAGAGCATCTTTTGTGAAAGTCTTAAAAACATAGCCTGAAATTTCTGAAAGTGAACGTCGATCGAGTAAGCTCAAAATCTGTTCTCAAGATGAAGCAAAAAATGAGGGGTTATAACCAAATATGGTAGTACGTACCATATTCTGTATTCTATATTGTCACTAATCAATGGATAAATGGTAAAATATGCAAAAGCCAAAATCCCCCAATATATCAAGTAAATAAATAGATAAATTCATCTTCCTTCTGCTTCATAATTTTTTTTTACTGTATGAGTTTCTTCTCCTTCAAATTTTCTATGTTTCAATGTAGTAAATTTATTAATACCATATACTTTTTTACGTGAAAATATTTTGTTTGCCCGCATTAATCGTTTTCCAATTTGAAACGAATGGTCCCCTGAGAAACGATCGATCGAAGTTCTAGTTTTACTCTATATATAACACTGGCGCCCAACTAACCGGGAAGCACCAAAAGAACTACAAAATTTTCATAGAAATTTTGACTATTTTCTTATTATAGTAGGACGCCGAATATCCGGATGTCGATTTACGGGATCGACTAAGAACCATAATTTTTTTTTCCGCTTCCTCCAAAATTTTTGAAGCGAAATTTCTTTAGGCGCAAAGGAGTGAATTCGGTTGGGTTAACCATTTCATAATCTTAAAATAATAAAATCACAAAGAAAAGCAAAGAGAGCAATGTAGACCAGAACTTCGGAAGTTTCACTTCTAACACCGGAGACCGCGGGGAGTCCCAATCATCTTTTCCCCCCAGGAACATCTCTTTTTATTTTCAAATTATCTGAAAATTGGTTGGAATTGTTCCTTGTTGTCTTCTGAAAAAGTGACCCCTAGCTGACCCCTCCGCTCTCATTTGTTCGTACTGTATATGTCATAATTTCTATGTGCAGCTTTGTACCAATTTTGAAGAAAATAAATTTAAAAAAATAACTTTAAAACACACTATTTTTAATATGCTAAAATGTTCACTACTGCAATTGCCAGTCGTAAGCCTTTGAAAAGTGTGAATCAAAGCTAACTAAAAATCATTGCCGTTGTTTAAGGAAGTCCAATTATCCGGAATTCTCAGTAACCGAATCGGCCTCGGTCCCGACTTGTCCTGATAATTGGCGCTCTATTGTACCTGCTAAATGAAGGAAAATTAGATGGATATCCGTATAAGAAGAGAACCTATCTTCAAAGTAGAATGGATTTGAAAAGCTAAATATTGTAAAAATAGATTATTTTACTCATATTATTTGTTTGAATAGATATTGGTAAAAATATTCGAGGTGTTTATTTCATGTATAAACTTTCTGACAATGGGTTACTTTAATAAAGTGAAATTAAGTAGGTTAAAAAATTATTGAAATGTATTTTACGCTAATGTCGCTTAACATGCTTTATTCAATTGGAAACAGAATTGCTGCGACCTCACAAAAGATTGCCTTTTTCTTTAATTAATTTGTAAGTAAAATAATGACTGAAAATTCAAACATCCCGCAATTGCTTACGAAGGACTTTTTACTTAATAATTTTCATGTTATAAATCATACGGACATAAGACATCGTTAATTTTGGACAACTATGCACAAAATACCGATTTCCCAAACAAAAAAAGAAAATGTTTTATTTTTAACATACTTTTTAGAAATATTAATGTAAAAATTAAGTGACACTCACAAAAGAATCTTCAAAGGTATATTTTAATGTGTAAATTAATTTGGGACGTTAGTTTTGTTTTATATGTGCACTGAAAAGTGTAAAAAAAATTTTAACTTCTATTTTCATTAGACTATGATTAGTTTCTTAAAGCTCTAGAGATTAAATGACTATAAGAATGAAAAGAAGATACATTTTTAAAATAAAATTAATGTGTAAAGATAATTTGTTTACAGATATTTCTTCTCATATTATTTACGGCAATAAGAATCGGTTTGTTAATTACTTTTTCAAGATTTAATAAATATTTATAGTTTATTTTCAAGTTATTTGTGAATGTGTTTATTTTGGCTAAATCTACTAATGTGTAATTAGGAAAATATTTTCTATTTTATACAAAATTATCTTTATAGCCTCCAATTATTCAAAAACACCACCCCGCACAAGATTCGAAAAAATTATAAATAATTAAACACGATAAAATCATCTTTCTAAAATAAAGACTCCAAAACAGTATTTGGCATTTTAAAAATTAATATGTAAATTAGATAATCTATACAAATAACAAATGTTACTCTGTGTGTCTTTGTGGAATGGTTAGAAAAATCTAACGCTCGTACAGGTCTGAAAATGAAAAAGAATGTAAACTAAGGAAGGTTCTAGTTCACTTGAGGTTCAGTTTTTTTCACTTTTTTTTAATTAGTAGAGAAACTAATCAATAACTGTAATTAAAAAGCTTTAACCGGCAAAAATGCAGCAAAGTTTATCCAAAGTGTGTTGCAGAACGCTGAGAAAAGTCAAGATAAGGTTTTCACTTTGGCCCTTTTTTCGATCGGCCATCGGCAAAACTCTTGGAAATAATATAAATATAAAGGAACTAGTTTTAAGTTTCTTATTTTTACTTTTTAAAATCCACAATTTGTTCAAAAAGAATATTATTATTCTTTTTTAAAAATGTATAAAATTTCTGTCTGGCTTTTTTTTTTTTTTTGTCATTTTGTGGAAACTTGCGATGCACCCTCTTTTAGAGACGCGGATTAAATAAAAAATATCCACTTAATGCGGACACTTATATTTCTGCAATGGAATATTTAACTTTTTAATAAAAAAAAGTAGGGATGTTAAAGAAAAGGTAATTTAAAATAGGAATGTTAAAAAAATCTTGCTTCCGGTCCCTTTGAGTCTTCCGGAGACAAACTTAATTCTATGCGTAACTAGAAGTCGTTATTTTACCGCAATCTTTTTATAAGGTTTTAATACGCTGGATTTATATCACATATAAAAATTTCAAAACATTCAGACTAATGGAAGTATTTAAAAAATAATAATATATACACAATTTCTGGTTAAAAAGCAAACTCGCCAAGATATGTACAATAAATATGCAATAAAATTTGAAAATTTTACGTAGGTTTTAAAACCACTGTATTTATAACTCTTTTTTTTTTAAGAATTCAAATGACAATTCTTTTTTTTTTTTTTTTTTTTTTTTTTTAATGTTAAAGGATCCAATACTAAATTTGCGAAAAAATGCGTTAGGTTACGTTTTAATTTACTCGTAGTTGCTAAATCTTGAAAAACAAATCTTAATATAAAAACATTATGGAGGCTTTAATATTCGTTTCAAACTTTATGTAGATAAACCATGTGGACAGTGTGGACTGATAATTTCTGAATTGTGGAATCGACTTTAATATAGCTATTTAGGTAAAATTTTGGAAAAAATTTTGAAAGTGTGTAAGCGTTGTTTTGCAGCCCAATTTCGAAAAACTCATAACTGATTATGATGACTTTGCAAATCACTATGTTTCAGTTTAAAATAATAAAGTTGTGAGTTTTCATTTTATTCAAAATATTAAGCTCTTTTTTTTTGTACAGACAATATTTTTTATACAGATACTAATTTTTAGATGATAATATGTTAGATAGAAAAATGTATTTGAACAATAAATTCATACATGTTAGCTAACACTGATCAAGTAGGAAGGGGGAAAACTTAATACGTTAATTCAAAACTTCAACTGAAAATATTAAAACAACTTTCAACTTTCCCCTAATTACGTAATATCTGAATACGTTACCTTTACCACTGGTCTGTAAAGGCAACAATGTTTGCATGTTGTAGTCAATGAAGACGCATTAATCCAATTTTCGGGTCTTAACTACCCATGTGCAATAATATTCAATGTAAAAATGATGTTAACATACATTATTGTTTTAAATTTGAACAATATTAATAAAAGAAGAAAAAAAATTAATACCATTTTAACAATACCTTTTCTAACAATAGTGAAAATTAACAAAATGTGTAGCAATGTATTTAATAGTGCTGTAAAACTAACGACTAAATAAATACCTGTGTAATGGCGTTATTTTAAAACTCACTACCCGTTTGAAAATATTATTTACTTGGTACTTGCTTAGAAACCGACTATTACTAATCATCGTACATACTAAAAAAACTGCAAAAAATCTAGTTACATGCGGAACATGCGTTTTTGGAAGAATTCGTATTTTTTACTCTTCAAATATTGTTATGTGCTGCCATCTGTCCATAAAACATAGATTTAATCAAGCTTCTAATTTTTTATGAAAAAAGGCAAATAAAATTAAAATACGATACATAATTGAGTATAACATGTCTAAATTGTAGAATTTATTACTTATGGAAATAAAGAATAATTGGAGAAAGCAATTTAGCAAGAGTAAAAGCTTACAAAACTTATACCATCAAATTATGAAATGTAATTATACAAACAAAATGTTTTTACATGCAAATTTTCTCCGTACATACAGTCGAGTCTCTCTATAACGAAACTCCATACGTCGAATTTCTCTATATAACGAATTTTTAGTAGGAACGGTTCCCTTTTCATCTGATTACATTAAAAACAGTTTTAAAAGGCTTCGAAATTATATGGAATCAATTTTCCATCACTTCTTTTTGATTTATCGTCAGTGCTGAGTTTTTTTTATGTTACTTCTCTCCTTGTTCTTTAAGTCCAACGAATTCATCCCATCTCCCAGACACTTTTCCACATCCATCTCAAAACAGAGTCAATTGGATTGATGCACATGTAAGAGAGGAATCAATGAGAGGCACATAAGAGATGCTTTCAAATGGAAGAAAGTGTTAACTACAATTTTTCATTCCTTGCTAAAATTTGAGCATTTTTTTAAGAGCGTAACAATTTTAAATTCAAAACAACAAAAAATCACAGATTTCTTCGTCTGAAATTAATACAAGTCTTTCTTATTTGATTTTCATTAAGCTTTCAAATAAATGTATGTTCTCTTTTTTGAAACAGCTTAAATAATTAAGAAACAAAATGTTAGGATAATATTTACTTTTAAACATTTCAAATTATTATTTCAAAAGATCAAAAATAATATGTGTTCAAATTTCACACATTAAATACGATTTTTAACATCATTCTCTATACATCGAATTTCTCTATACAACGATTTTTTTTACTGGAACGGTGGATTTCGTTATATAGAGACTCGACTGTATATTCTAATACAAGGCACACTTTAATTCCTGTTTAAGTTTTTATTTGGCAACATAAATTTAGAATCAAGCAAAGTATTACTAAGTAAATATCTGGAAGGCACTTTGTAATTTGGTTCAAGGTAGTTAATTAAATCATTAAAACTGAAATCGTCTACCATAGAAAACGGTTGAAGATCTTTAACAGCCATGTTTAGAATTAAATCATTATTTTTTTTCACAAGCAACACTAATAAGTTTTTTTACATACCTTGAGAGATTTCTGTTTTATATTTCTCTTTTTATAGAAACTCAATGAAACAGGAGGCGATTCGGATTATCAAGGAAATTTGAGCTCTCTGCAACACTTTCATCATTATTACTAAGCTGCAGGCTCAATGATGCCGATAACAACGGTTTTGATGGAAATAAACTATCATGTGATGGACGATACTTTACTAATAAATGTTTTTTTTAATTCGTTGTTGAATTCCCTTTAATTGAATATTTCATTTGGCATAAATCACATTTTGATTTATCATTTGATACTGAAGAAGAATATGTCCACAATTTACTTCTTTTTCTTTCCATAATAAAAGATATAAATAAATCAATAAGCTCCTACGAAATCCAAATCATTTGAGGTTTGAGAATAACTGATACATTCAAACAAAATGATACGCATAGACTGATACCGAAAGAACCGAAACTGACGCCTAATGCCAGAGTCCCAATGCAAATTCGCATCTCTTACCGCGTCGACGGTCTGGCTTCATTCATGAATTGCACAAACGTACGTAAATAGTGTTTGAAGTTAGTTTCGTTTTGTTCGGTGGCATATTGACAGTAATTACTAACGAGTGATATTTCGAAGAAACGATTCGGTATTTCGTATTTTAGAGAATACCCGTTATTTGTTAACGAATATCTTCGGTTTGCAACAGCTCTAGTATTTAACGGAATGAAACTTAAGTTATTCTAACTTCAACAATGGTCAAAATTAGCAAAACGTACTATAGAGTTTTAGAATCTATTATTTTACTATAATAGTCTACTTATGTTAAGTGCGTTTTATATTATTAAAATTTTAATACATAAAAAAGTACGTTTCGCTAATAAATTATTTTTATTCCACATAGAATTCTTAACATCCTGAAAAAAAAAAGAGTGATCAAAATAATGTTACGGAAAAGATGAGTTTTACATCTACTTTAAAAAGCCTCAAAGAGATGGGTTTGACTTTTGAGAACATGAAAGACATCGCAATTGGAAAATTTAGCAAAGTTGTTGAAATGATTATTGCCAATACTAAAACCAGCTGCGCTGTGATAATTGTTAAAGAGGGGAATATATCTGATGGAGAGTTACAAGTATGGTCTATGCCATGAAAAATGTATTAAAGCATTGTTTGCATAAACTTATGCATTGATAAGCTTTAATTATACAGTTGATTATTGCACATTTATATTAGGTAATTCAGAAAGTAAGTTCCGTTTTTAATTTTCGCCACAGAATAGCTGTATACGTTAGTTCAAGCATACACATTCTTCTTGCTGAGTAAATGGTAATTAAAGAAAGACAGTTTTAGACTGCTGATTTATCCCAAGCTTGTTTTGTGAAAGTTTAAAATGTCTAAAACAATCGAGTATCTTATTGCAAGCGAGATGCGATCCGGCATCTGATATTTCAGCGTAAGCTCTGTAACTGAGGTAGTCATCAGTAATATCAAAACATGTGAAATTTATAGATAAATTTGTAAGGTTTCGGATCCAATACGATAAGCGATTCAATTGTCAGAAAGTGTTTGCAGCACTTCAGTGAAGGACGTAAAAGTAAAGGTTTTGGCCATCTCTCTACAGCCACCAAATGATCTCTTCATCTTTTGAAGCACCTGAAAAGCGCCTGAAGTCAACTCTTACTGGTAATCATTTCAGAGATGACAATGAAGTTTCTTTCGTTGTATTTAATGATTGCAATCACAGGCGGCATTGGTTTTTGAGAAAGGTAACCAAACAATCGTGCGATCGAAACCCGCTACGATAAAAGCCTAAAAAATGGTGGTACTTAAGTCGAAAAATTTATCGGATCATCGTAATTCATGATTTTATAAAAGTTAGTTTCAAATAATTGTTTCCCTTTCATGTGTTGTTAAACGGAACTTACTTTCTGGGTAATCTGATATTTTGTCACAAACAAGAGCCCATACTCATTAGATCAAACACTAGGGGATGTCGATTTAATTTTGGATTTAAAGGCAATGGATAGAGTTATTTTTTGGATGTAAGATGTTGCAATGGGTTTAGTCTTCTTGAACAGAAAAAAAGGTGTCTCACATGGACTTTAATATCAACAACATTGTAATTTCAGATGATGGGCGAGCTGTTTTGATAAATTTTGAATCTTTGACATCAACTGAGAAACCAATTTGGGCCACTGAATGAATTTTTAAAGCAAGTCTGAAGAAATACAGATGTTTACCTTAAATTTATTGTAGCTTAACAAAAAATGCAAAATTCTAAAAAAAAAAAACAACTTATGTGCTAAAGTAAATTTTAGAGTGAACAATCATATTATTTTATTCTCAATAGTTTTAAAATCAGCAAGAAATATTTGTGAAAATAAATTATGCGAATAGCTTAATTTAAAAGGCATACCTACATGAACAGCATTATATGAGAAGGAATATTGCGTAGTCTGAACACAACCAAAGTTAGAGAGAATAATGCGAGACATTGTGGATGATTAAAACAGATAAGATTAGTTTGTTAGTCAATTTATGCTAAGGGAAAGTAGTAAGAAACGTTTATCCAATCAATTTAAAAAAAAAAAAATCAGCGACTTCCTGGATTCTTTGCGAATCCGGCAAAATAAAAGAAGCTCGTGTGCTAAAGGAAATATCAGATTATGTATAATTTTCAAATTTCAAGGACATGTAAGAATAATATTCTTTCTAATATATAATAATATAAGTTTTTTATACATTGCGGGTTCTGAGGGATGCACGGCGTGGTTCTTTTAAAATTCTTGGCGCCATCTTCAAAACAAATAAACATCCAAGAGCATAAAAAATAACACGGAAAACTGATTCACATATAAAAAATAGCTGTATTATTTACACGCGTGAAATTACATGAAGTTTTTTCTTTCGAGTTATTACTACAACTGTCTAAATTATGCAAATATATATATATATATATATAAAGATTAGCAAATCAATTAAAAATATCATAAATTAGTCATCAAAATGAGAAAATAATCAAGATCACGTGCATTAACAAAATATTGTGACATGAATTGATTCAAATGATTTAATGTTATTGCAAGGGAGTTTTTAATGATGATTGTTTTGACAGATTAAATGACGGAATTACTCGAACTATGAATTTTTATAAAATGAGGAAGAAATATTTATGAAATAGTTCAATTTGAAAAGCATACCTACATAAACAGAAAAACCATGGAGTTTCACCAACACTAAAGTTAGAGTAGAAAATTTACAACAGCATTAATGATGAATATAGTATAGGATTTGTTGATCGACTTATGATAGGTGTGACTAGTAGAAAAAATTTATCCAATCTTAACGAAAAATTATAAGCCGATTCCCGAGCACTTTATTCGATTTTTTAAAAATCCGTATCTTCCTAAAGTCATACAATGAATTGATTTTTGAATTTTATGAGGCATTATGAAGAGCTGAACTATATACATATATATATAAAGCAAAAACTTAATTTACAAAACAAATTGAAAAAAAAAAAAAAACAAATTTCCTACATTATTTAAGCTCAGAACCGACAAGTATTCATATAATTGGTTCTACATTTGATATTGAATTTCCATAACAAATAAGTTAAACCTATTAAACATAAAATCTAAAAGTAAAATTTTTACAATATGATATTTAAAACACCCTGAAAACTTTGATGCGAACTGAATCTAAGTTTTCAGGGTGTTTTGAGTGTCATACAGTATGAATTTTATTTTCATTTTTTTAGGTTCAATTGGTTTAAATAATTTTTTACAAAAAATAACATTAAAATAGAGTTCACTCAACGAAATATATTAACATCTGCCCTATCATAAGTGTGATCAATGTAGGAAACATTTTTCTTGTTTTTAATTTGTTTTTGAAATTATGTTTTGACTCTTTGTATCAATTTTTTAACTATTGCATTCAAATTTTTAACTACTGTGATCAAATTTACTACTGCATAATTCAAAATGTTTCACCAGTGCACTGTAACGATTTAAGCCCTTCTCCAGGTTCCGGTGCAATGGGCAGCAAAATGACATATCAATTTCATGATTTTCATTTATTTCTCGCACCTACTAAATAAAAAGATACACTATAGAATTTGACAAACAAAACCTTCCACACATCAAATAAAACAAAAAACATAATTTTTTTTTAAAATCCTCGCTGACATCAGTCACTGTCCCATCTCTCCCACTCTCTTTTTTCCTTCTTTTCGCCTCCAGCAGTATCTCAGCACCGTCTGGCCAACATAGAGGAAACAGTTCGGATTCAGGACACACAGCCAGGATCGCTTCTTGCGAGACTATAGGCGGGGGTTTCGTGCCAAAGTCAGCTCAGGAGTCGTTACAGCACTAATGCAGGTTGCTGTAGTCCACTTACAATCTCAACTTAAAAATATGTAGTAAAATATAAAAAATATTTTCACCTAAATTTAATTACCCTATTTCTTCTCTGGGATAGTTATGAATGGTGTACTAAAATAAATTGTGTAAATAAATAAAAAAAGAAATTGTGTAAAATCTTAAGTGCCAATTTATAACATTATTACAACAGTTAATATAATAAAACATTAAAAAATCAGTTTTACGTAAACATTTTTACTTTATTCTCTCCTAGTGGGTAGTAAAAAAACAAGAGAAAATTGTTACCTAAGTTTAACTTTGGATATAGTTCTCACCTTTGAAAAAAAAATCCATTTTGAAAGTTTCGTTCTGTAATTCCTCACGAGGAGCACTACTAGAAAAAAAAGCTATAATTTGACAATTTTTATCAAAATATAAACGTGATCAAAGTAAAAACTTATTAAAATAACATAAATCAATTTTATTTAAACTTTCATTACGAATATATTTTTTGCAGGAATCATAAGGAGCGTAATGAAATTCATACATAACTCTAAGGCAATGTGACAAAGGTTTTTAAAATATTTTTATCAAGTCCGATTCCTTCAAAGCACGTCTTAAGGTTATAATTTTAATTTAACATCATTCGTCTGTCTTTTTAGGTTTCGTTCACCTGGGGAAAACCTGTTCGTCTCTGTCATTTTTCTGTCCGTCACTGAGTCGTACACAAAAACTGTATAAGTCAGAGTTTTCAAATTTTGTGTGCTGACAGTGACAAATAATAAAATTTAGAAAAAAAATTATTATTTTATTTAAATGTTTTCTTTTAAATGTCCATCGCACATTTTTGCAATTTAAATTTAAAAAGAAAACCCTATTTTCAACCTTTTGTGTCTAGACATCATGGCTTGGAAGTAAAGCAACTTGATAATAAACAGCAGGTTCTTAGTTTGATCCAAGATGCTGGAACTTGAAATTTTCTAGGTTGGATTTAATAAGAACAAATTTCGTATTTTTGGCCAATTAAAGGGTTTGTATTTATAGTTTTCGTTTATCTTATATTCATTTTTTTAAATCCAATTCTCTTTCTATTTAAAAAACTTTTGCAATTTTTTAACGATTCAGAATTTTAATTTTAAACAAATTTTTTCGCTTTTAGAACTTTAAAATTTTACTTATATCTCTTCTATTCTTTTTAAATTTCGGATTTTGTAAAAAATATTTAAATAATTTGATTTGAACTTTTTTAATTTGATTAAATAAGTAATTTCCTATGATAATTATTTTAAAATTAAATTTATTAGTGCTACAATCTTTGTAAAAAAACTTATAATTCTAAATTAACAATTTGGATTTATTAATTAAAGGATAAGTTAATTTGGAAGAAATAACAAACGAAAACCTTTGTGCGATCTGCGATTCAACTATCCCACTTGTCTATTATTAGTAATAAAACATTCCAATTCTTCAACAATCTCTCATAGTTTTGTAAAAATGGCATTTCGTTGCAGAGGAAGATACACATCATTTTACATACGTATAGCTTGCGGGTAATCAAACATTTATTTGAATCTTAACAATTTAATATTTTTTTCTTCTCCCTACATAAAATCCATCATAACTTAGTAGGATTTTCCTATAACATATTGTCTCAACCTGGACGGATTTACTTTAGCGATCAGGGTAAATTTACTGTGAAATGTATATTTATTACTGTATCACTTTTTTCTTTAATGTTTGATTTATTTTTAAGAAAATAAGGAGAAACGCTTATTCTAACCTCTTTTTTACAATGTAAAATACTCTTATGATTCATTCCAATCCCATTACGACAATTATCTAAATTTGTTTTGGAAAAAGGTACAAAGCACATTCCACGTAAATTATTTTTGTTCTAGTAACGTGAATCGCTTTTAGTATTAGAAAATCTACCCCGCTTTACTACCCACGTTGCCCATTATTATTTTTTCCTATCATGTAGAAAGCATTAAAATGAATTATCCTTGTAGCGACTGCTATCGTTTTTGTGCAACTCTAAAATTCCAAAACTGTTCGACCAGTGATCATGAAATTAAATAGTTTTTAGGTTTTAAGGTTTTCGTAAAAAACTAAAGCATAAATGATGTCTTTGAAGAATAATTTTAGGCCAATAATGCTATAGATTTAACGTTAACAGTTCGTATACTTTTTAAAATTTACAAAAAATTATTTTTTCTTCTTATAACTAAAAAAAACCTATAAACAATATATACATACATACATACATATGTATATATATGTTACAGGCCAAACCCGATTTTAGGCCAAACTAGATTGGCCTAGGCCAAACCGGTCTATCCTAACGCCCATCGGATAAACTAGCTTTTCCTAGGCCAAATCGGTCTATCCTAACGCCCATCGGATAAACTAGTTTTTCCTAGGCCAAACCGGTTTATCCTAACATCCATCGGATAAACTAGTTTTTCCTAGGCCAAACTAGTTTGGCCTAACTCTTATAGGATAAACTAGTTTAGACTGCTGTTTACTGGTCTGAACTAGTTTATCCTAGGCCAATTCAATTTGGCTTGATTTTATTGAATTCAATGACCGCCTCAACGCCAACATTCCTGTTTGTCCTAGGCTGATCTAGTTTATCCTAGGCCAATGTAGTTTTACGTGTTTTTAGCTCACGGGCGTCAAAATTTTGAATATAGTTTTTTAAGGCTAATCCCTGAATTGTTTTGAGGGTTTAATGATTAAGTATAAAGGGATGAATAGGGGATTACCCACCTTAAATCAGATGAATTGTTTTTTGAGCAGAATTATCTGATTTGCTTCAAATTTTGGATAATTGTTTAACTTTATAAAGCGCACCTGTCTTTAGTTTTAGAAGTACAATGGTTAAGTATAATCGGGGGAAATAGGAAAATGTAATACAGCTTACTTTATTTTTTGAGGGTGTTATTCTTTAAAAAAATAAGACTGTAATACACAATTAGTGTAAATAGCCTGTGAATGCAAAGCTATCACTTTAATTAGGCAATATTTTTTTAAATATTGATCCCGACTACTGCTCCATAACTAACCTTGTGCAAAGTGGTTTTGTTATCAACTTTATGTAATATATTTTATTCGAAGGGTTATAGAATATTGTCAGAGGTTTGCACGGACTGGAATTTCCAGGCCAGGGCCCCGCCTGACCGGGCCGCCAGGCCTCTAAATTATGTTGTGTTACCTACATTACCCTTTCTTTTAGAGTTGTGGATTTTTATTTTTTAAGTCTAAAATTTAGACTTAAACAATAAACATCCGCAACTAATCACGGAGGCGCCTTGTCACAATGATCCTATATCTAAAATTTAAAATGAAAACTGATAATTCTGCATGATAAATCCATTTCTCTAAGTTAAATGTGGGGGATAAGCCTCCCGTTCTCCCCCCTTTATTCCTATCCAATGAATTCCCAAAATTAATCAGAAAAGTACCTTATCAGAATGAACCCACATCCAAAATTTGAAACAAATCGGATATCTCTATCAAAAGTTATCGCGTTACGTACATACGTACGCACATTCGTACATACATACATACAGAGCCTGTGAGCCCATTATTTCTCTGGCTTTGACGCCCGTGAACTAAAAACACGTAAAACTACAATGGCCTAGGATAAACTAGATCAGCCTAGGACAAACAAGAATGTTGGCGTTGAGGCGGTCATTGAATTCAATAAAACCAAGCCAAATTGAATTGGCCTAGGATAAACTAGTTCAGACCAGTAAACAGCAGTCTAAACTAGTTTATCCTATAAGAGTTAGGCCAAACTAGTTTGGCCTAGGAAAATCTAGTTTGTCCTATGGGCCTTAGGATAGACTAGTTTGGCCTAGGAAAAACTAGTTTATCCGATGGGCATTAGGATAAACCGGTTTGGCCTAGGAAAAACTAGTTTATCCGATGGGCATTAGGATAGACCGGTTTGGCCTAGGAAAAACTAGTTTATCCGATGGGCATTAGGATAGACCGGTTTGGCCTAGGCCAATCTAGTTTGGCCTGTAACATATATATTATACAGCAAAAAAAAAACGGTGGTATGTAATCCAAACGTCGTCATATTGACGATGCAACGTATAAAATTTTGCTTAGTTGCAAATTTATTATTATCTAAATATCGGGCAATTTCAATTTTTACACCATTTAAAAATAATATAAATAGTTCAGTATTTGTTTCTGGTAATATTCCATAACAAAATTTAAATTTCCTCAATAAATAAATAAATAAATAAAAGAAAAACAAAAATTAAAGTTAACAGCTGTCTAGTCGAATTATGAAATCATCTCTTCCGTATCTGATATTTATGTTTTAAAATTGGCATTGTAAAATAAATTTTAATTGTTTGTTTAAAATTTATGGTTACGTTTACTTGTTTTTTGTAGTAACCCATATTAATAATCTTTGTTTTATTAAAAAAATGTTTGAAAATGTCATTCATATTTCCGATATGATGTCATATTCAACATATTTTTGATTGAAAAAAAAAAGTGAAATAAAAAAAGAAAGAAAAAAAAACTATTAAAACTATTTTAGTATCATTTTTTTTACGTGGAACTTTTTCAATTGAAAATTAATTCCTAAGGGTAATTATAATTATTTTAATTGACTTTTAAATTATTTTCAACAATAAAAAAATGTTAAATTTTATAGGAAAAATTTCTGTTAATTCTTAATGGAAAAAGCGAATTTTGGAATTAAGAAAAATATTCGAGTAACGTAAATAAAATTAGATTATGTTAGACTGAGAATTAATTCGCGCATATGCAGTCATTTATTATCTGTTTTGACCCTGATGTCAAGCATACATTTTCTCGCTTAAAACTTATAATATAATTAAAATTGAAAAAGAATTTTAAAAAATGTGGCAAAACGAAACAAAACGATGAGAAGAAAAAAATGAGCTCTTAATTTTTTACTATGTTAAATTAACATTGAGAAATGACAATAGAAAATAATAAGTACTGCACTGACGCATAATACTTAGATATATGATTCTTCTATTATTAACGCTCACCACAAACTTGAGATTGGAATAAAAATCCTTCAATGGTTTATCTTTCAAAGTCTAATATACTATATATATATTCTAATGCAGTGGTTCCCAACATTTTGAGCTCGCGGAGGGTTTTTTGGAAAGAATTTCTAAGGCGGAGCTCCTTAACCCTACGAGACTCGATGATTTAGAAATTAACGTTTTTTATGCCTTTGGAACAGAAAAAAATCTGCTGCATAAATGTCCAAACCAGTAATTCAAAACATGAGTTCTCAATTTGGTCCTCTTTTTGATGCAGAAATTCTGAATTCATATTAGAAATTTTGAACATAAATTTTTCTATTACTTAACCCTTTCAGAGTTTTATTTAATATTACTATTAGGCACAATAAACTCTTCAGTCCTGGTGTCGCTTGGAGGAGACACTAAAGAACACCTTTTAAATTAATTTAAAATTTTCCAGAATCGCTAAAATTACTTCTAGATCTTTTTAATAAATGCGTTTATATCATACTCATCAATATGTAAATTTCTACATCTTTGGAGATATTTCTTAATAATTTTAAACTAGATCTTGTGGTCTCTCGTAAATTTTGTCCCAGGACTGAGGATAAAAAATAAGGACTAAAAAACACTTTTTTGTATTAAAATATCGGCCTTGTATAGTTGCGAAATGTCCCCAAAAATTATAGTACAGCAAAAAAGTTAAAAATTTGTAGTTTCAGAAAGTTTTTAGTAATAACGAAAACAAACGATTCTTACCCAAGCGACGTTCGAGCAATATTGTCGTATTCACAACAGAAAACTCTTTTGCCCTCTCTTATCCTTTTTGCCATAAAAAGGTAAAAATGACAATCTTTTTTTTCGGGAAGGGGGGGGGGGTTAAGCGAAAAAGATTCAATTTCAAAGTTTTTAAAAATAGTAATAATTATTAGTATAATTTCAAAAATGCAGCAGACTTTTTTAATTAAGCAGTTTTATTGCATATTTGTTAAAATTTTGTTTTTGTTTAAGAAATCTTAATTTTGTTATGGTATATTAGCAGAGAAGTCTGGTTTACTCAGAAGTATTGTAAATGCTAATAGTTTGCTTATTAGAACATAAATTAGCCGAATTTTGCTCGTCTAAACGATCCCATGTTTTAAATTATTTTTACGTTTTTTTTCAAGTTTATGTGACAAACACAATTTTGGGCGAATACACTAGTTAATAATAGTTTTGAAAGAAACTTTCTTTCACGATAGTTTTTGCTTCAAAATAGATATATGGTTAAAAATTTATACAGCTAATAAAAACTGCAACTAGTGTGAAAACTTTACTATGCGGATCAAAGCCACCTTATCATAATGACAGGCTTGTCATTCAGAAGAAAGTCTATAGGTGAAAATGTCCCTATAGTTACCAACTTATTATATGACTTTGTCTCATAAGTAACGCCACTTGGTGCATACTGCTGGTAATATTCCATGCACCAATTCATAGAAAAAATGGAAAATATTTCAGGTTTTCACATTATATGGCGCTACCTACGGGAAAATTATGTGGTTTTTGACCACGTGTACTGCGGACAAAGGAAATTTGGCGAATGACAAGCCTGTTATTATGATAAGGTAGCCTTGAGCGGGGATAATAAACAGGATATATGGGATATTAAATTTATATTAGGGAAGGTAATTATTGACAAAAGGTAAATCTGAACAAAAGTTAAGATTGTTAGTGTGATGACAAATGTAACAAACCACAATGCATATTTTTAATTGCTACAGCATTATTTCTGATAGGGAAATGTGGCATCATACCATAGGAATCTTAGGCAATGCTTAGATCAATTGAAGCAAAACTTTAAAGAGGGGTTATAAAGTAATACAGGATGTTTAAAAAATGCGTTTTCAGCACCGTATGTTGCATTAAAAATTACGAACAATTATGTAAAAAACAGAAAATTTAAACAACTAAGAATAAAAAAAATAAACAGCTTAAAGAAATTAAAGTTACAAAAATAAAACAATATACACAATGATACAAATATTAAATGAATGTAATAATCAGAGGTTTATTAAATGACAAAAGATGTTACAAAAATGAGTCATTTCAATCGACAAAATTTGTTTACTATGAAAACAGCATAGAAAATTTAAATGTACAAATAACATAAACAAATTAAACTAATTAAGGCTAAATAAAAAGATATATATACACAATATACATAAACGTAAAATTAATATAATGAAGGGCTTTAATGACACAAGATTTAAAAAAAAATGTTTTAAAAGACAAACATTGTTTTATCATGAAAACAAGTATGCAAATTTTCAATAACTAAAAAATTAGTACAAATATCGTAAACAGATTAAAGAAATCAAAGTTATAAAAAGAAAATACACACATATATATGCATACACAATACACATTGCCGCGGCTCAAATTTTCGGACACTGTTCAAAAGTACTTTTCTCAATTTTTTAACCAAAATATTTACACAGAAAATTCATTTCAGGAAGATTTTGCAAATTAAATTTAAAAAACTAAATCTATACACAAGTTTTTCTAGAATATTTCTCACTTCACACAAAAACATTTCTTTAAATACCATTCTTGTAATTTATAGAAAATAATAAGATAATAAAACATCTATAACTGTTTTTAAATTGTATTACCACTAACCAATCCTTAAATACATTTAAAACATTATTTCTAATTGTACTGTAAAGTAACACCAGAACACAAAAAGCTTAAACTAGGTTGAGATGGGTATCAAACACAAAATGTGAGTCTTTGTATATATGTATGCAATGAGTCCCCTGCATATGCTTATATTTAATAGGAATGTTCACCAGTGACACACTCTTTTCTGCTTGGAAAAGCAACAAACATATTTTTGTTTCTCTTTAGGGATAAAAAATAGCATAAGATTGAACTAGCTTAGTCTAACATATACATTAAACAATAAATGATATGTATACATAATACATTTTATTACAAATTTATAGTACGTTGGATGTCCATAATTAAAAATAGAAAAATAAGTACATATAACAATTTACATGTTACAATGTTTTTTAAAAAATATTTGATTCTACTTAATTGAAAGTAAATAACAGCACACATGTTTTATCAATCACCAAACCCTGTATCATAAATGTATTTTTACTTTTTTAAAAATAACAAGAAAATACTTAATAACAATCAGAAAGAAAAAAATCTGTCATTTCACAAACGAGAAATTTCTTTTGATATAATATAAACATTAAAATTCGAATTTAACTTACAAAAATCTTTTCTGCAAACACTTTACAGATAAAAAGCTAAAATTAACTGTTAATAAAATATGTTAAATAAATCTGGCAGTTTGGAATAGATATGATTTTTTTTTAAATGCAAATAATTTTTTGTAATAGGTTACACAAATGAAGGATTTCTATTTTTTGCGAACAAACATGCTTGTAGAACTTAGTTTTTTGAGAAAAATCTTTGTTACACATTTCAGAACAGAATGTTTTTTTGTATAAATTTTCTGGTGGTCATTCAAATGAGATTTTTGAGAAATACTTCAGTTGCACAACTCGCACAGGAAAGCTTTATCTTTAGTCGAAAACCACAGATGAGCACTCAAATAAGATTTGTGAAAAAACTAATTGTTACTCATTTCACAAGAGACAGATTTCCTTTTAGAATGAATTCGCGAATGACCCCTCAAATTACTTTTGAAAGTAAATTTTTTGTTGCATACATTACAAGAAAAGGGTTTCTCTTTAGTATGAATTCGCATGTGGCTATTCAAATAAAATTTTTGAGAAAACCCTTTATTGCACACTTCACAAACGAAAGGTTTCTCTTTAGTGTGAAACCGGAGATGGATATTCAAATTACTTTTGTGAGAGAATGCTTTGTTGCATACATGACATGAGAAAGGTTTCTCTTTAGTATGAAATCGCTGGTGGCTTTTCAAACTGTGTTTCAAAGAAAACGTTTTGCTGCACACATCACATGAAAAAGGCTTCTCGTTAGTATGAACGCGCAGGTGAGCATTTAAACTAGATTTGACAGAATAACTTTTATTACACACCTCACAAGAGAACGGTTTCTCTTTAGTATGAACTCGTAGGTGCATATTTAAGTGACTTTTACGAGAAAATCCCCTGTTACAAATCTCGCAGGAGAAAGGTTTCTCTTTAGTATGAGTTCGTAGGTGAACATTCAACTTAGATTTCTCAGAAAACTTCTTATTACATAATTCACAGGAGAAAGGTTTCTCTTTAGTATGCATTCGCAGATGGATCTGCAAATGAGATTTTTGCGAAAAACTTTTATTGCACACCTCGCAAGAAAAGGGTTTCTCTGAAGTATGAATTCGACGATGGATTTTTATATAAGATTTACAAGAAAACTTTTTATTGCATATTTCACAGGAAAAAGGCTTGTCTTCAGTATGAATTCTTTGGTGGATAATCAGATTACATTTCATAGAAGTTTTAAAATTGCACACTTCACAAGTGAAAGGTTTTACATCAGTATGCGTTCGAAGATGTTGATTTAAACCATCTTTTTCAAAAAAACCTTTGTTGCACACCTGACAAGAAAGCGGTTTGTTTTTTGTATGATACAGTAGGTGTCTATTCAAATGACCTTTTCGAGCAAAGTCTTTGTTGCATAGTTCACAAATAAATAACTTCTGTTTGGTCTGAATAGAGTGATACTTATCTAAATTAGACATTGTAAAAGGTACTTTTTTACGACATTCACAAGTGAAAGAAGACTTCCGTGCGTAGATACAAATATGTCTATTAAAATTGTATTTATTACAAAGTCTTCTATTTCAGACCTGATAATTGAAACAATTTCACCAACTATCAAAACGACAGTAAATTTTTAAACTAGATTTCTCAGCAAATGTATTACCAAAAAACTTACTAATGAAGTTCTTAAAATAAGGCCAAAGTTGGAATGTCAAATTAGATATCTGAAAAATCTTTCTAACAATATAAATAAAAACGTTTTAACAAATAATTTGCTTTCTTCTTTCTGTGAAATAAAACAAAACATGAGATATGATAGCTTTTCCATAGATAAATCCAAAAATGAAAAATAAGTTAACTATATTTTTTTTAGTTGTACTTTATCTACATTATATTTAATTAATTTTTCTTTCCTCCAGAAATATAGCCATTTGTAATGTATTGAGCACATTTTGACAGCGGAACATTTCTTAGATTAGTAATAAGGTATAGAAAAAGTCTGAACGACGATGCATCTTTAGAAAATAGTACAAATCCCTCATTAATGCATTAAAAAACTAATCTTTCAAGAATGAAGGAAATTTAGAAAAAAAGTACCACTGTTTTAAAAATAAAGATATTTTTCCAGCAGTAAAGTGGTTTCAAGCACTTGATAGTCTTTAAATAATATATTGTCTTGTAATCATAATCTAATTCTATGTGGCAAGCTACAGATGAAAAAAATTATGCTCTTGCCCGCTAATACAGAAATTTTAGATCTTCATTGAATTAGTTTCTTTATAACAGTTTACATAAAGGGGGAAAATATTTCATTGTTTTTAAACAGAATTTGTATTTAGACATGTTTTCACCATAGGTTGAGAATAAACTTCACCGACAATTAACTGTACCTGCAACATAAATAAAGCACAAAATTAAAATAATCATTAAATAAATAACAAATATTAAGTGCAGATTATTTCAATAGTTACATGTGAATTGAAATATTTTTCAAAACTTTTAGGAGAAGGCTAAAAACAAAATGTATTTAAATCTTTAAATTCTAAAGGTTTCTTTACCTTTTTCATATACAGAAATTAAAAATGTGGATTAATATACGAGACATTTTATTTTGCAAAAATTCCGAGTAATATAATGTTGGTTAAGATTTAGCACTCCATTCAGTGTCCATCACTATCATAACTAGAAAGAGGAACTCAGACATAGCAACCCTTCGAAAGTGACCGAGGGTGAAACACATGATATTAAGAGATGTAATGTGAAAAAGCCTCAAAAGAAAATAATTTTCTAAATAATAAAAGAATTTATGAGCTGCATATTTATTAAAATTTGTATCCAATAAAGATATTTTATGGTTGACATTTTCTCTATATGTAGTTCATTAGTGGTTATTAGGAGAAGGACAGATATCTCTAGCAATGATAAACCAAATTTTATTGAGATCATTAATTTTCTATTTTAGAGGAAACAGAACAAATAAATGCAATATTTCATTCGAATCTGTATGAAAATAACTAAGACAACTATAAAAAAGCATGTAAATGCTTTTTTGATCTAAAAAAATATTTTAAGTTATTTTGTGATAAAAATGCATAAAGTTAACACTGAAACAATGGTTTATGCCATATAATGGATAAATAATCTGAAAATAAGTTTCGATTAATTTTAAAACTAAAAAATGTTTCATCATGACAACCAAGTTCATATAATTCAAAATTTTTAAATGGCTGCTAGTATAAGAATATTGCAACAAATATTCTATTATTCACTGGAAAATGGTAACTGATACTTAGTAACACACTAATTAAGCTACACAAATTGTATTTTTATTAATCTTTTTTTTTTTTTTTTTTTTTTTTTTTTTTGAAAACTACTTATTTCACACAATTACTTATTTTACCATACCTCAACCAATTCTACAATATCATTTTTAAAAATTAAGCCAAAAAATAATCAGCATTAAGATACTGTGTAACATATTTACCAACCTTTTTCACCCATTACCTACTGGTGTGGCACTTACACAAAAGTACAAATAAATGTACATGCTTAAATTAACTATCAAGCTACCAGTATTTTTTAATTAGAAAATTGACCTTGTTCATTAATAGAAACTTTGAACATTAAGTAAACTAAAAAATACCTTTAAAAATTTGTGCTGACAAGCATTTTTCTGTAGAAAGGTTGAATATTCTCATGTTGTAATTTCAGCAGGTTATTGTGAAAATTTTTCCTTAAGATTTTCCATACACATACACTAGCAGCACAGTTGTCCATGCTCTATAATTTCTACTTTTTAAATCATTAAAATGGTCAAACTTGTTTATAGTGAGCTCAGGTTTTAGTGAGCCAAAGGAAATAAAATTATTGGCATAAGAACACAATTATACAAAGGAAACACCTGAATATAGCGAATAGCAATTTTGACAAGTCCTAAACTATTAACCCATTAACTGCCAAAGCTGAAAGGGTTTAAAATTTTTTTATACAAATGATATTATATATTCATTTGAAAATATATAACATTAATTCCTAGTGAAAATAACAAAACTTGTCTTAGATTACGAAAATTAGAGTATTACATTCACGCAACGTCAGCGGAATAAGAGTAGTTATTTTCCCTGAGTTCAACTGAGCATTTGCAGGTTTTTCTCAGATTTGGGCACAGGAAGGTATTTTTTTTAGGATTGTAACAATTAAAAAAGCAAACAATCACTTTACAATTAATCAATTTATTACTAAAATTTAATTATTTTTCTTTACAATTTACTTATCATAACTAAAAAACGATTTCATGCACCAAATTTTCGCTACAATTATATAATAAAACAATGTCACAAATTTACTGCAATGATAAAAAAAAATTCTTTCTGGCATTGTTTACAATGCAGCAGGGTTGTAGTGGACCTTCCAGATTTTTTAAAGAAGCTCCGTATCTTAAGATCCCACCGTCTTTTATCTGTTCTGACACACTTTGTTTCTCACAATTTGTTTATCAAATAAAGCATTAGTGTATACTCTATCTATGAACATTCATCACCTTAGCGTACACCTTCTGCTTATAATGTGCACTTTCTACTATTTTTATGACTACAACATTCCAATAAAGTCCTCTGCTGTCAATGGATTTGATGATTAAGTGTCCACTTTCTGCCTGTAATGCTTTTTGCATGCTGAACTTACCTGGTGTTTTTGTTGCTTATTAGTTCTTATCTAACATTACTTTTAAACAGTGTTTGCTTTTGCAATCACACTTTTCAGTGTAACTTCCATTCTGAAATCTATGTTATCTATTTTTTATTTTCAATCACAATCTGGATATCTTACCGCATTTGTCCGTACTTTTTTTCATTATTTTTGGTGCATTCAAATTCAATATTTCTCTCTTTATCCATTTCAAGTCTCCATTTTTTTAAAATATACAACTTGTACTACTTTTACAGTGAAGAAACTTCTTTTTGTTTATGCACAATTTTGCAGAAATATTGCATAATGAAATGTCATTGTCGTTTATCATATGTTATCATTTCCTTCTTCATCAACAATTTCTGATGAAATAAAGACAATATCAGTTTTAATCCTTTTACATTTATTCGAATCTTTATCAAAAATTCTTTGAAGAGCATCTTTTTATAGTTTAGCCAAACTTTATGAATACTGAATGAGAAAAAACCCCAGAATCAAATGACATGTGAAAGTAAATGAGGAAACTAGACCTTTCCCGCTGATGTTGCTCAAACGCAACACCTGACTTCTCTTCCTTCCCCACTAAAACAAAAGCAATTAATTCGTAGAATATCTTTATGTATTTTGTCCTTGTCTATAAATAGATTACTTCTAAATTTTTCATTTTCCTAATTACATTTTTTTTATGCAAAAACGACAACGTAAAAATTTTAGTTTAAAATTGCATCAAATTTTGAACCCGTTTTAAAATATAAAAATATTTGTGAAAGAAAATATTTTTACATTGAATTATTAACTTTAATTCTCCATTTAAAAATTACCGTTTGTATAGAGACAATCATTTATTCAGTCTCTTTTAAGAAATTTTTTTTCCTAAAATGAAAAAGTATTAATATTTTATTTTGAAGTTTTTTTTACATTAATTAGAAGACAAATATATAAAATAAATATTGGAAAAGAAAAAAAAAAAAAAATTCTAAGAAGTTTACTTAAAAAATTAATTAAATTTTTTAATGCAATATGAAAACATTCTTTTTAATTATCATTTTATGGAATTATTTTCTATTTGAAAATCAGAATTAAAACATTATTAAAGATTGTTAAGCTGATGCTAGAACTTTAATTTCCCTCTTCTAAATAAATATACAGCTATAAATATGTAAAAATTTGTTCTGAAAATTTTAACAATTCATTTAAACTTTTTGTTGGTTGCTACTTTTTACAGGAATGTACAATTTCTGAAAAATTTGGAGTGAGATTTTTCTGTAAAAATTTATTTTTTTACAAATAAGAACTTTTCGCAGCTAAATTTTCTTAGAAAAAAGAATAAAATATCAAATTATACAAAATAACTACTTAAAAGGTGTTATAAACTTTATATTAGTTTTTATAACACCGTTTAAGTAGTTATTTTGTATAATTTGATTTAATAACAAGGTGTAAATTTTCACCAAAGATCTATAGTGGTTTTAACTCATAGAATAAAACATTATATGTTTTTTAGATATATATACATTCAAAATTAAAAGATTTTATTTTTACTTCATATGAATCTACTAAAAATGGAAAAAAAAATAGCATTAAAATTTAAGTTCCAAAATAGCTTAATTTAACGACATTGTTTGTAACGTATTTGACGGTTTAAATGGTCATTTCAGTTGCACTTTCAATTTTATATTGCCATTAAAATTAATTGCTATATAAAACATAATTTCCCCCCCCAGTATCTCATGGAATTTGTGTTTACCTAAATGAAAAACATTTCAATTGTTTATCCCCCAATCAGCGGGGAGAAAAAGTGCGAAGAGAAAACTGCACTCGGGGCAAAATAGCTTTTCTTAATTAATTTAATGACATTGTTTGTAACATATTTGATGGTTTAAATAGTTATTTCAGTTGCACTTTCAATTTTATATTGCCATTAAAATTAATTGCTAAATAAAACATAATTTTTACCCAGTATCTCATGGAATTCGTGTTTATTAAAAAATGGAATTTATGTTCTAATGAAAAACATTTCGATTCTTTACCCCCCAGTGAGGGACGTGTGAAGAGAAAACTACACCCAGGGCAAAGTCTCAATTTGGCGCTCCCCCCGTCTTGAACTATTTCTTGTGACAGGCTAAAAATAATGTTGGTAGTATAAATTTGGTTCCTCCTAAAATTCAGCGCCTGGAGCGACTGCTCTTTTTTGCATGGTACTGCCCTCAGTAATGTAATTCAGACTGATTCAGAATAAAGACAGTCATAAAATAAAATATAAATTTTACTTTAAATTAATTGGACATTTAAAAATTGAAAATAATAATATAAATGGATATTTTGCTGAGTTTTAATGTAATGGAGATTAAAATTGTTTAAATAAATAATAATATAATAAAATGGTTTATGTATTTTTTTCGACTAAATGTTGCTAGAAAAACTTTTTTTTAATTTGTGTGTGGAGGGGGGGGAGACAAAGAAAAATTTCATGTATACAGTGGCAGATCTGTATAACATAATTTTACTTAAGGTACAGCTTTTTAAATGTAAACTATGAATTTTGTACTTAAGAATTGCAATTCATTTTATAGAAAAGTTGGCATGCTTGAAAGGAAATTTTAAGATTTTGTTAATTGAAGATATTGCTATTATTAAATGTAAAATATTTGGAAGCAAATAATGTAATGATTTTATTCAAGCATATTTGGATAATTCTTATAAATTCATTTAATAATATGTGAATGTTTGCATTATATATTTATATTATGCAAAAATTTATAAGCTACACTATTCATTCGAAGGAATATAATAAAAAGATGTTTTAATATATATTGATTTATTTCAGGTATATTTGGTTGTATTTATAAGCTATGCAAGTTTTAGTGTTATGGGAAATTATCTATATAACATAAAATATTGCATATTTTGTTTTAAGTTACAAAGATTTACTGCATATAAACAAAATAAACAAACCTAAGATTAACGTTTATTGTAAAGGTAAAAAAATAATAAACATTTCTGCTACAAGTTATTTAAAAAATAAAATCTAACAATGGTTAAGTGTTCATTAATCATGTAAAAAAAAAATAATAATAATAATAATAATAATAATAATGAATCACTCCTGTACATATTTTTAATATATATTTTAAATTCTTCTATTGATTATGTGAAAAAATAATTTTATTCAAATACTATATAACACTTTTCAATTTAACCATTTCCACAAATTGCCAGTACAGATTTAATTTTGTGTATGAAATTTCTAATGAGAGAAGTAGTATTTAATTATCAATTTTACAGGTTAATATTTTCACATCATATAACACTGAAAATGAAAAAATTAAAAAACATCAGACTATACACCTAATACAAAATTTTGAATAAAAATTTCTGGTACTACTAGGTTATCCCGTCGACCAAAATCATGTAAAATAATAATAATATTAATAATAATGAATCACTCCTGTACATATTTTTAATATATATTTTAAATTCTTCTATTGATTATGTGAAAAAATAATTTTATTCAAATACTATATAACACTTTTCAATTTAACCATTTCCACAAATTGCCAGTATGGATTTAATTTTGTGTATGAAATTTCTAATGAGAGAAGTAGTATTTAATTATCAATTTTACAGGTTAATATTTTCACATCATATAACACTGAACATGAAAAAATTAAAAAACATCAGACTATACCTAATACAAAATTTTGAATAAAAATTTCTGGTACTACTAGGTTATCTCGTCGACCAAAAAATTATCGCCAAACTATAAGATTAAATGCCAATAATGGATGATCGGGACTGTCATATTCAATAACATTAAATATGATTCAGGTGTTTAAAATGTTATTAAGTGATTTTTATTTTGACTTTTTATTAATATTTTTATAAATACTCTACTAATTATTTATTTTTTCGTAATTTAAAATAAAAATTATGTCAATATGTATAATTTGCCTATTAGTTTGGCAATTTGTATAATTTGGCAAAATTGGTTGACGAGAAAACAGAGTAAGTACCAAATTTCTTTATTAATTCAATAGTTCAGTTTTTCAGAAGAAAAAGAAAAAAAAAACTATTTCAAAGGATTTCTACTTTTAAACATTTGACAAAATTTCATTCTCACCATACATCATGAAAAATTTTACTTCATATATTTCCTAAGTTATCACAACAGTGAACTTAGATATAACCTATTTTTTTCTTGATAGAGGAATATAGTATTTACTTTTCTTAGCATAGTATTGGTAATCAATATCGCTGTATATTGGGAGGGGGGAGGAGTTTGCCAATGTGTATTGGTGAATCCAGATAGATAAATATATAATGTATATATTCTTTAACGATTTAAATTTAATTTTTATGTGGCTGCTACAGATATATGTATAAATGATATATATATATTTTGGTTATATGAAAATTTCAATTATAAAAATTTATATATTTCCATATCAGCCAAATAAAAATTTAATTTTAAATAATATATTTTTTATATAATTTGTATTTTTGAACCTGGATTCATTAATATACAACGGCAAGCTTATCCCCCCTTAATTTAGAGAGATATTGATTACCAATACAATGCCTAGACAGGTAATCAAAATCTTCTTATATTGGGGGGGGGGGAAAGCTTTGCTATTTTAAAGTATCAAATACAGTTTTGATTAATGTCAGCCTTTCTGGCACTTACCGATATTGGCTCCCAATATTGGTTGGCATTGGATATCGATATTAGCCAATATTGGAAAAAAGTTTGTGAAGCAATATCAGACAATCTAGTGTTTATCAATATTGTGAAATCGCTGTTCCTGATATTGCTGTGCTATCTGGGAACAATTAAGTTCATAAATGATGTATTCAAAAATCATGAATAACAAAAAAAAATATTTAAATGAAGAATCAGAATATTGTATGGAAAATTAGTAAAAACTTGAAATGAGCTTTTTTAGATTTAAAAAAAAAATAAGAGGGAAAGAAATAAAACAAAAATGGGCTAAAAGAAAGAATGAAAATGAACAAATCTACCTTCTGTCTTTTATGCACTCAGTTACTCTGGTACCAAAAGGAAGAATCCTGGAATGTATTTTTTGCTATATTTTTTAATAGGGTCAGCACAAACTATTGAAAAATTGCATGAATTACACAAAGAAATTAAGTTTTTAGCCGAGGTAAAAAAAATAAAAAAATTTAAAAAAAGGCAATCACTTTTTATGAAACCAACCTGTTAAATGAAGAAAAGTAGATTATATAAAAAGATCACAACAATTACAGAGCAATTTTAAAAAGAATATCTTAATGACATTAAATATTTAAGAAAGATAATCATGTACAAATGAATGATTTATTTTCATCACTAAAATCTTAATTTTTATTTGCATAAAATTTCCGTAAAAAATAAAATATTTACTAGTTAATTAAAAATTCAGCTAATACAGTATTGCACATTATTACTAAAAATGACAGAGAACTCCATTTGATGTTGAATCCAGCATATTACAAATAACCTATTGCCAACAATCACGATCGTAACCATACGAGTAAGATGGAATTTTTTCTAGGGACTCTAAATAACAATTATAAAGTGTAAGGTTCTTTAAAATTAGGTACAAGTACGTAAAAAAATAGGTGTACATTGATTTCTTTAATAAAATTAGACCTCTGAAAGTAGGGAATGCTTTAAAAAAAAAGCATAATGTATAATCATAACAAGTTGTAATAATTGTGATTATCTGCATTTTATAATAAAATACATTTATGTATAGCTTTTTTTTTTTTTTTTTTTTTTTTTTTTTTTTGAGTAGTTTTTTGAATCACTAAGTAAGTTCATATATAAAGAATTTTACCTTATAAATCAGCTTTGCAATAATAATTAAAATATAATCAGAATCACATCTATTCAGAACACAATATATTCTCTCTTCACATTGAATAATAGAAAATAATAAGTTTAGATTCATTGAGAGAAAACCGTAACTTACCACACCCTACTATGCTCTCTACCTATCAGAAAATGGCGACAAGACGCTCACGCTAGGTCAGAAACCACAGAAACAGTAAATACTTCGATTAAAAATTCTTGTTCGATTTTATATTTTTTCATGCTGCCATCTGTTGTGGAAATTCAATTTTATTCATATAGTTTTTAATTTATTAATTTTAACTGTTAGAATTGCAAATGAATTTACGAAAAACAGATGATATCTGGTTCTAAATGCAACCTTATTCAAAAGAATTAAAAAATTATTTGTATTACATTTTTGAAAAGTCTAAAAGTAAATATGTTGACGCATAGAAGTTCGTATTATACTGTCTGCCACCAGTGTTGTTAGCATAAAGAATCAGGTATGCTAAAACAGAAGGTGTATTCTAAAACCATGAACATTTATAGCAAGTGTATAAGCTTTATTTCAGAAACACTAGGTATATTGAGATTTTTTTTTTTTTTAATTGCAGAATAATTAAAAACAATCCGTTTTTTCAAAACTATATTCTTGTCTACAACTAAAAATAAGTAAATATTAAAAGAAAAATTTTCTAAATCCTAGATTTTTTCTTCTTTTTTTTTTTAATCTTTACTTTGGCTTTGTGTAAATTTTATGGTAAAATTAAAATTTGTTAACAAAATGTTATGTTCAAGTAAGCAAATTATGTACTATGTATATAAATGGATACATTATGCAAAAAAACAAATTTGTATGTGTGTGTGCATATTTTTATTAGAAAGGCATGTTAATATCCAAGGCTTGACTAATGCATGTGCATGTGAAGCAATTACCCCTAGACTCTCTACACCTACATTTGAGAGGCCCCTTGGGAGCAATCAGAATCTTCATTAAGAGTATGCCAAATGGCTAAAAGAGATCAAAATTTTTCAATATATAATCAAGCATTAAGTAAGCTAGTGAGATCCTACCATATCTTCCCAGTATCAATAATAATAATTAATAAAAAAAATATAAAAACTAAAGATTAAAATTTTATTACAAAAACTTAGTTTGTTTTAAAAATTATTTCAACCATTGTTTAAAAAAGAAGTTCCTTATTGACATTTTTTGTAACGTGGTAATTTAAAATTATAATAGGATCTGATCAGATTTTTCTAACAGGGTCTTATGTTTGTGAATTTGTAAAGTTTTTGTTATATTTGTGAAAATTTTTGTCATAATTTTAGAAATTTTAAATTGTAAATTTCAGGTTTTATCCTTCATATATTCAAAAGGTCAGTAATGTGGTGTTTGGTGAGTTCAACTTTTAATTTACAGGCCAGATTTTATTTTTAAATAATTAAATTTTTAAAAAGTTCAATTTAAAGGTGGGAAAATTCTGTGAAAGTTCTATTTAAGAGACAATTTTGTGAAGGGTCCTGTTTGGGGTTAAAAAAATTTGTGAATGTTCCTGTTTTAAGATAAATTATTTTGTGAAAGGTCCTTTAAAGGATCTTAAATTTTTCTAAACATATTTCTGATTAATTATGTCCAATTGATATTTTATTTTGTTTACACATCTTAAATAGATAAAAAGAAAAAGCATTTGTAAACAAACATTCCTGTCAACATTTTTTATATCTTTTCTAGTATTTTTCACTAGAACTTTTTTTATGTGTAATCATTTTTTTTTATGCATATACCAGAAGTTCCTTGTACAAAATTTATTTACATACACATATTAGGTATAAAGTTCAGCCTAATTCACAAACAATTTCTATGGTTAGATAAAGCCCCCCCCCCCCATATATATATTTCATCCTAGGCAACAAAGTACTAGTCTAAGTTGAGCCTGTTATTATTAATGTATTAAAAAGGCCCAAATCATGTGACTTTCATCAACAAATACATGTTTATCCCTTTACGTTACAAGTGGCTATTTTTAAGCAAAAAAAATTTTTTTTATTAAAACAGCATAAGAATTACATTTTTATAAAGATTGTTTAAAAATGATGTTTAAGAGAGGAATTACACTCAAATATGTCTAAATATGCTGAAATGCTTCAGTTAAAATTAGTGTTCAGTTGAAAACAGTGTCCACCCAAATAAATACTAAAATTCAGTCTTCAATGAATCAAAAAAAAAATTATTTTTAGTGGTTATCATTCATAAAGCAAATTATTAAACAAAGTTTTTTGATTTTAAATAGCAATTGTATCATTAAACAGTGATGTTATCATAAAAAAAAAAAAAAAAAAAAAAAAAAAAAAACTAGTTCTAAAAAAATGTAATGATGCATTCCTATGACAGATCAGTTTCAATTGACATTATTTATTTTTTTTACAGGATTTTAATTTCTAGTGATAGTTTCTTTCATGAAAAATGGTCAACAGGATAACAGAGAAGAACGCTGAAGAGATGTTAGTGACAATACTGAGTTAATTAGAACCAGTATCATTAAAGTATTTGCACAATTGCACTCTCCTTCAGTTTATAAAAATGAAAGACATAGATTAATAAATCTTTAATTAACAAAAAACTTAAGATTTGTCAAAAACTGTATTATCTATATGTCAATTTTCTGCAATATTTCATATAAGCTGTTATCAAACTGGCAAAATTCACATCACTAATTACTTCAATTGTAAAGAGTAGAATACAATAAACATTTAATAATAGTTTACTAAACTTCCATTTTCGTGAAATTTGTCTACAGTGAAGGATCGATAACCATGCACAAATAATCCACAATTTTCTATAATTCACGTCACTTTACAAATGTAAACTAGGAAATAAACAGTTAAGAAAAATTATAAATTCATAAAACTTTAAATAAATCATAATAGAACATCTACATTTTTGTAATATAATTCTTTGATTTTATGAACAGTAAAAAACAAACTGTATTACAGAATTTATGTAATTATTTTTATTTAAAAGCACATCTATATATATAACATCAGTTTTTCTAATAAAATAACTTTAAAAAGGCATTTTTGAGATAGCCTATTAGATTTCATATTTATCTTTTCACATTATACTGGTTATGCTGTCTAGGAATAATAAAATGATGCATAATCCAAAATATTCTCGCACAACCTATCGCCCCAACTTGTGTGGATTATAGAACTTTAACTGTATTTCAGCTTAATTGTTCTGTAACATTTTTGTTAAATAACAAATATTGATATGTAAATTAGATTTAAAAGTTAGAAGCAATAGATTGTAGATATTAATTATTATACTAATATTGAATAAAGTATGCAAACTTTGCAGTTGGGGATTTGTTATGGATAACTAAAATATACTCATGGAATGTGGGGGAGGGGATATATGCAAAACACAACAAATTAAAATTACTATTCCTTCCTTTTTTTACAGTTACAATAACAGTTTTTTCTTCTTTATTTTTCAAGGATTTAAGTATTGGAGTGCTAGTTTAATTTGTTTCATTTTAAATAAAATTTGTAAGCATGGGTTGTTTTCTTTTAACCCTTTGTGGTTCAAGGAATAGCATTTCTATAATGTTTAATTCCCATTGCAAAATTAGAAAAAAGTATTTCAAAATAACATAAAGCAATTAATAGTAAATGTAAAACATCATTAAATGTTTTAGGTGTGAATCTGAATTAAAAGTAGTTGGGATATAATATATTCCATATAATACATGGTATGATATATCTCACTACCTTACAAAGGGTTAACTTGATTAAGTTAATAATTTCTGCAAGACACATTTACTACCTCACAAGCATAGTTAAAAATAAAATTTTGGATACTGTTCTCAATCTCTCTAGCCACGATTGTTTTATAAAATCGTAACATGTGCTTAATTAAAAGTTTCTCTTTTCCCCCTTTTTTTTACTCAAAAAAATAAGTTTATGTTGTTGCGTAACAAAAGCAGAAAAATTAAAATATAATTTAAAAATATTTTATAAATCGATAACTAAAGTAAAATCAATTGTCGCGTCCTTGCAAATTTTTCTGCCAAATGATTTTTTCACCTGTAGATTTAAAATAATAATTTGACTGAGCATTTTTTATAATATTTCAATTTTCATTGCAGGTTTATTTACAATTATATATATTTAGCATTCAATATAATTTAAAAATATATAATATTCAAATGAAAATAAAAATCTATTCGTTTTAATTATTAAATAATTTTAAATTTAATAATAAGAAGTAGACTCCCACAAATGCCATAAGTCTGCACATCATCACAGATGTAAACGATGAAACTTTAGTTCAGATTTGGGATTAAAATTACAAGCTTTTTAATTTTTATACAATTTTGTATGATTTTAAACAAGAATAAATTCTTATTCATATGTCTGAACTCATGCTATTTCATGACAGAAATATAAGTTCATTTTTGAGAAAATCAATATATTTCTCATATTTTTAATAATCATAATTTTTTTCCTGTATTAATAAAGCTTTTTTTTTTTTTTAATCATAAATAAAACCTCTTTATTTTATGATTTTAGTGGATAGATAAATTTTAGATTGTGAACAAAAGCATACATTAAGTAAATAAACCTGCAATGAAAATTGAAATATTATAAAAAATGCCCAGTCAAATTATTATTTTAAATCTACAGGGGAAAAAATCATTTGGCAGAAAAATTTGCAAAGGACGCGACAATTGGTTTTACTTTAGTTATCGAATGATGATTATGTATGCGCTTGTTAAAATGCAAAACATAAAAAAAAAATGAAATGCAAATAAAAAATTTGTAAAGAATGCTTCTATTTCTTTAACATTAGATTTTAAGAGTTGTCACATAATTAGTTATAGGCTCATCAGGATAATTCCAAAATATCCTCGCCAGATCATCCTACAGCCGCATATAGATCTAGATTTCGAAGGTAACTACTAATTTTATCAACAAAAACTAAATCAAGATTAGGCATAATCTTAGTTTAACAATTTTATCAAGTCATTTTCTATGAGTTTTTGTTTTTCAATAGAAGTTGGTTTTATTGGAATCGTTAATTTTTTTTCAACTTTATTATTATCGTAAAATCCTGATTGTAAGCATCCCTTCAAACTTTCAAGCAATTTTTATTTTCCACATTCACACCCCCCCCTCCCCACCACACACACACACCTTTTTTGTGGTAAAAAATTTATTTAAAAATCTAAGAGGATTTTCTAGCAGTGAAAGGAAAAATTATTTAATCACGATGAAAATGTCTCACAATTATACATATAAAAGTGAATTTGGAACAAATCATTTAAAAATGCAAAATAAAGTGCAAGAATGTTTTAACAGTTGAGAACCCATTTATGGAAATGCCCGTACTGTGGTGCTTTTTCTTATTTTAAATTAAGCAGTGCTCAGCACCTGGTGATTCTTTTTAATTATCTTACATGCCAGGTGGCTTTTTTCTATGACATTTTTATATATTTTTTTTCTTCAAAACTTTTACAAAATCAGATCCTTTGCATTTGGCAAAATTCACATTTTTTTTTTGTGGTACTTCGATAAAATTTGCATTTTATAATGACTTTCTGCTAAATTTCAATCACTATCAAGATTTTTTTGCCGGTACTGTATGTTAATATTTTCCGATGACATTAATGTATGATAACGTTACTGTCGCTAACACCAATCGTGCAACTTTTCTTTTTGTAGTAGACGAGAATTAAAAAAAAAAAAATCCTATTTTACCTATAATACTCATATACATAAAATTCTAAGTATTGACAAGATTTCTATGAAATTAATTCATGCTTAAGTGTAGTGTTGTCCAGTATTAGATTTTTTAATTTGTGAAAAATGTATGACCGTAATTGTTAATATACAAAACATACAATTTTGACTATTTGTATAAATTGTATTTTTTCACAACTTCAGCAGATCTTGGAAACAGTCACTAATTCCTAAAAAAATTGATTTCATAAATCTGTTTATATTTAAGAACAGTTTTGATTTAGGTGTTCAACTTCTGGTTTTGTTGAAAATGAACTCAGGAGCCGCACATCGTATATTTATTACCACTTGTAAAATGAATGTGTATGAAGGAATTTAAAGGAACAAATTTGGAAAATGCACATGAAAAATTTAAATTGTTGAAGTAGATAAAAAAAATCAACAAAGCACCCCAAATTTCTCTGTCAGATGATTTGCATCACCTGAAGTTATTCCTTATCAGTCTAAATTTAGATATTTTATTTATAGATACATTCAAATTATCTGAAGGATTCAATTTTTTGTGATTAACAAGTTAACAGAACAGTAAAAAAGGGGAAAGAAAATATATATACAGTGTGTCACAAAAGTGATGGGACACTTGTGCTTTATAAGAAGAAACTGCAATAAAATAAATAAACAAACATATGCAAAAATTTTTTGGGTGTGTTTCATATTTAAAGTTAGTAACAATTATTACATAACATACATTTTGTCAAAATATTAAAATATTAATTTAGTAAAAATACAATTGTTCAAAACGGAGCAAAAAATGGCTCACATAAGTGATGGGACACTTACTTTTCCATCAAATATTTATCCAAAAATTTTACTTTTTAAAAGGTTTTAATATTTTGTTGGATTTCCTTTTACTTTTAAAACATGATTTAATCTTTTTGGGATGGATTCGACTAATTTTTTTGTGATTTCTGGAGTGATTTTACCCCATTCTTCTTGAAGCGCCGATTTTAGTTGTTGTTTTGAAGAAATGGTGTGTTTGCGAATTCTTGATTCCAATTCTTGCCAAATATTCTCTATGGGATTTAAGTCTGGAGATTGTGGTGGTGTTTTTATTATTTCAGGACAGTTATATAGCAGCCAGAGTCTAACGTTCAGAGCAGTCTGCTTGGGGTCATTATCCTGGTAGAATTTAAAATCGTTATGAAGGTTCAATTTTCGTGCTGAAGATTTCAAATTTTGCTTTAAAATATCAATATACTTGTACTGATCCATTATACTGTCAATAAAATCAAGATTACCAATTCCAGCGGACGACATACACCCCCATACCATAACTCCTCCTCCACCATGTTTTACTGTTGGTACCAAGTTCTGTTTGCGAAATTCTTCCCTGGGTTTTCTCCACACCAAGATTCTACCGTCAGAACCAAATATATTAAATTTACTCTCATCAGCAAATATAACTTTATTCCAGTAATCAGAATTCTTATTTATGTTGGATTTTGCGAAAGCTAGTCTGAGTTTTCTATTCTTTTCACTTACGAAGAATTTTTTCCTGGCTACTCTACCGTGATATCCAGCAGATCGAATTACCCTTCTAATAGTCTCAGGATTAACAATTATTCCATATAATGCTTGTAAATCAGCAGCAACTTTTGAAGCACTATTTCTTGGATTTTTTTTAATATTTCGAACAATAATTCGCTTTATTCCATTGGATAGTTTTGATGGTCGGCCAGGTCTTCTTTTATCCTGAATCATATGATTCTTTTTATACCGTTTAATGATATTAAAAACTGTTGAACGACTCAAGTTAACTGTTTCAGCAGTTTTTCTAATAGATTTTCCACGTTCAATATGCAAATTAATAACTAAATTTTGAATTTCAGGCGAAGTTTCTTTTCGTTTAGCATTCATGGCTACACAGAGTTAAAAAACACAAAAATTCCAAAACAAACTGGAGAGAAATACTGCAGACGATTTTATAAATTATTGTCAATTGCTTTTAAGTAAAAATAAAAACCCCAAAAATATTTTTATTGCTTATTTCAGACGATTTTTGTTGCATATATAATGGTATCCCATCACTTATGTGAGCTATTTTTTACTCCGTTCTAAACATTTGTATTTTTATTAAATTAATATTTTAATATTTTGACAAAATGTATGTCATGTAATAATCTTTACTAAATTTAAGTATGAAACACACCCACAAAAAAATGTGTACATGATTTTTTAATTTATTTGATTAGTTTCCTTTTGTAAAGCACAAGTGTCCCATCACTTATGTGAGACACTGTACATAATCTTATCCTCTAAAACAATTTAAAAACCTGCCGAGGTCTTGAAATTTTCCTCAATGATAGACCGAGAGGTGGCAGCACACTCACTAACAGAAAGTTATGGTTGTGTCTGCGACAGCAATGCAGCAGGATGAAAATTGTCTGCATGAGAGCATGTTACAATTTTCTTATGTACATTATATAGTTCCTATTGATTAATATTATAAAAATACAACTATATTACAATTATAACATAATCTAAATAAGTAAATAGTAAAATTAATATATTCTAAAGAATTAGATAATAATGAATATGTAAAGTGGCTTTTGAATTCGAATTTAAGGCTAAAACTATTTAAAATGAAATTTAAACATGTATAGTGTACATCCTTTGAAAACAATGTATAGTTTCTTATCTCTCCTAAGTATTCAAATCTACAGTAGAAACAAGTATAATGATATTAAAGAAAAAAAATATTTATATTGTCATATATAAAATGGTGATGAAATGAAGAAAATAATTCCAATTCAACTGAACAGTATATGCTATATGGCTTCCTTAAATTCTCAAAATAATTTTTTACTTGTTAAAACATAATAAAGTGTTAAAATAAAATATTAAACTGTGCTATTTTTTTTTTCCAAAAAAAGGGACCAAAATCACTTAAAATATTCATTATCTTAAAAATTATTCTAAAAAGGCTGTACTGAAAAATTAAAGTCACCATTTCTTTATCATAAAGTATATACTTTATAGTTTTATAGTAGTGACATCCTGAAATACCATTTAAATACCTATTATGAAAAAGAAATAGAAAATTCTGAATCATAATTTTTTTAATTACACTGGATGTGTATCTAAAATTTTGGAATAGTAAAATCAGATTTTATAGAAAGCAAGGAGAAAAACTATTTTGAAGCAATAGAATACACTCCCAACAATTTTTTTTTTTGAACCGAAATTTGAGGGGGGGGAGGGGGTTGTGATTGACGAAATATGCTGTTTGTTTGCGATCTTTTGTACAAAATTCACCATACACTGTCAGAAATATTCGTCAATATACACTAAGTTATCGTTATTTTTTCACAAAGAACTTCTGTTCTCCCAGAAAACGTATTTGTTCTGTGAGTTCATTCCGAAAGTCGAAAAATGAGGAAACAATTCTGTTTATATCTAGCACGCATGCGCATTGGGTCTGTTAGTAATAAATTCGAATTTATTTTTAAAATGAAAAACAAAAATATTCTATCGATTAAAATGTCTAATTTAGTTTTAAAAGACAAAAATGTTTTCGAATTTAAAAATAAATAACAATCACTTTCTTTATTCATTCAAAAATTCTCACAATCTGTTATTCAAAGTTGGATAAGTTGAATAAAGTTCAATATACTAAGTTATTTCTATGATAAATATTCACATATAAAATATACTTTAAGTGAAGACATTTAAAAAATATATTAATTAAAAAATAAAAGGCAAAAAAAAAATTGATATTATTAAAAAAAAATCTTATCGAATAAAAATAAAACATCCATGTTTTTTTTCTAACAATCTACGTAATATATTTAAAATTCACATTTTTATACTATATTAATACTAAACGTAAAAAAAAACAGCCACAGTTTCATTAAAGATGAAATCTTTCCGAGATTAACTGCAAAATTAAAAGCTTTTTAACGAAATACACCAAACCACACCCATATGAAATGAACGGTTCTATTTTAGAGCAAGATCTTCATGAGCGATCGTGGTGCCGAGGATGAGTGTTGGCCTTGTAATCCTGGGATCGTGAGTTCGATCCCCGACTCTTCCACATTGATTTTTTCCAAACTTTTTTCAAGTGACGGATATTTTTCCTCTTTTGACGGAGAAAAAAATAAGCGGAAAATCGTCAATCTACAGACAATTTCTGGCAGCAGTGCTGCCAGTACATTTTCTGTAAAAAGACGGAAGTTTTTTTGAGAGTGTAGTTTTACGATCTTATGACGTAATTTGCGTTTTTTCGCGATCTTTTGGCGAAATGCATCATTTTTTCACGATTTTTTTAAACAAAACTTACCATTTTTTTCGTGACTTTTTGACATTATCTGTCGTTTTTCCGCGATTTTTTTAACGAAATGTATCGTGTTTTCCCTATTTTTTGACGAAATCTGCCGTATTGTCCCGATTTTTTCTCAAAATCTGTCGATTTTTCGTGATCTTTTGACGAAATCTGCGGTTTTTTCGATAACTTTGATAAAATTAGCCTTTTTTTTTGCTATCTTTTGTCGAAATGTACTGTTTATTTACGATCTTATGCCACAATATTCGTTTTTTCGCGATCTTTTGAAGAAATTTATCGTTTTTTTAACGAAATCTATCGTATCTTTGTGATTTTTTTTGATGAAATACGACTTTCGCGATTTTTTAACGTAATTTACCGTTTTTTCGTGATATTTCGACGAAATCTGCATCTTTTCGCGATTTTTTGTCGAAATCTATCCATTTTTCGCGATTTATTATCGACTTATTGTTTTTTCGCGATTTTTTTTGCAAAATTTACCGTTTTTGTGACTTATTTTCGAAATCTGCCTTTTTTACGATCTTTTGACAAAACCTGTTTTTTCACAATATTTTGACAAAACTGTCTTATTTTGCGATCTTTTGACAAATCTTGCCGATATCTTTTAACGAATTTTACCATTTTTTGTGATCGTTTGACGAAATCTGCCGTTTTTTCGCGATCTTTTGATGTAATCTGTCATTTTTTCATGCGATTTTTGAATAAAATTTGCAGTTTTTCCGCGTCCTGGTCACGTTTTTCTTTTCTTTTTTCTTTTTTTTATAGATAAGTAATTTTTTTTTTTCAAATTGGCAAATTTATCTGCAAGGACAAAAATTAATCTGCGACATATGTCGTGCACTTTCTGCTATTGGGTCAGCACAGAGTCTTACCTTATCGAGTTGGATGCTGAAATTTCAGAATTAGTTAAAACGCAATCAAGGATGACCACCTCGGAAACCCAGTTAAAATGCAATCAGTCTGCCAAATCATATCTTGATGTAGCATTTCACTCATAAGTTTCCCATTCTAATTTCCTACTCTCAGTCATTCATGTTTAAACTTTCAGGTAGGAAAATACAATGATAAATCTCCGAGTCAATCATTACAATTAGGTTTTCAGTTGTTTCCCACCAAGACATGACTTGGCAGATCATTTGTGTTTTAATATGCAAATCGAATTTTCAGAAATTTCAGCTTGGAACTCGATGAGGTGATTGTCTGTGCAGCCGCCTCCCAGTCTATGACTAATTAGGTAATATTTAGAGAAAATTTGAATCATATAGCCTTCTCTGTTACATTTAAACATTTTTTAATCGTGTGAAATATTCTAGTTTGAGATTTCCTTAAATTTCATTCTCTAAAGTGTTGCTGTGAAATGAATGTACATATAGTTACCAATTTTTATGACTTTTGTTTCTGTTCATTTGTTTTATTTATTTATTTTTTGGCTTATTTTAATGGAGTTTAATGGTCCAGTTTATTTTTAAATTGTAGCAGCAAGAGCAATGTGTAAAATTCGGCCGCTATGTATATATTTCAGTCTTACTCTAAGTAATTTGTTTTTCGGTATATGGTATTCGCTATCATAAAAATGACCTGTTGATCATGTTCTGCCACATACACCTACTGCAAAATTTTGCATTATGTAAAAGAACTTCAACTGTGGATTACTTATTATATAATGCATTTCTCCAAATTTAGTTTTCACCATGAGAATTCAAAAAATTTACAACATTTACAAACATTATCTGTCTAAATTTTATTTATTTTGAAAAAGTGTTTTGATTTTTTCACTTTGAGTAACAAGTTCATGCCTTACCAAAAATAGATTAACCTAACAAAATATTTCTTGAAAATGTATGTTGCTCTTCAGCTTCCTAAATGGTGAAAACCAAATTTTTAAAAATGTTTAAGGTAACGAAATTTTTTAGGTTACATGTTAAATTTGTATATAGAATAAGGTGGGAATTTGCAATTGTTTAGGATAGCGGAATACTCTTTTATGATCTTTTCATAAGTGAAGATTGGAGAACTTGAGTTTTATTTCTGAACTTAGTTTAACATTAAACTAAATATCACTGGATTCTTTTAACAGCATGCAAACAGAATGATTTCTTCCTCTTGCAAATGTTATTGAATGTCATTTTAAATTAATAAAAAAAAATTAAGAACATGATGCTTATCATGTATGTTTATAAAAATTGTATGAATTATTTTTTTAAATTTTCATAAATAAATTTTTATTTTCTTAAAATATTTTGAATCTGTATCAGAATCAGTAATGGCACTTCCAAAATTAAAAACTGTCTGGAATTCACTAATCATCTTATTTTTAATTATCAGAATGTGCAATTATCTTGGAAAACAGAAACATATACAATGTGTCCCGCTTAAAGTCAATAGTTTTGATTGATATGGGGTAGCCAGATTTTATTCAACTGAATTTGCAGTTCGAATTTACACAAATTGTTCCACTGCAGATCAGGTTTTCAAAAGTTGTTTCCAATTGTGGTTTAATTCTTTAAAATTGGTTTGGTGCAATTTTGCAAAAAAAAAAAAAAAAAAAAAAAAAAAGGGTAAGTTTTTTTTTTTTTTTTTTTGATAAGGAAAAACATTTAAAAAAAAATAATTATGAGTATGTATGTGTGTTTGGTTTTTCACATAAAAACTAAACTGGTATTAGGAATAAATTTGTTGGCTATTTTTATATAATTGTATCAAAATGTGGTATAGGTTTATTCTATTTAACTTCCGGGTTGAATTGTGTTGTATTTCATGTGGGCTTTGAATAAGATTGTTGGAGGTAGCTCCTGAAAATTTAGTTCTTTTAAAAAAGTATAAGATAAGCATTTCAACTGTGTATGGAAGCTGGAGATTATTATTTTAAGATCCAAATATTTAGTTCTTTTTTTTTAAGAATACATCTTATGTAATTGTTTTATTTCCCCGTGTACTTTTTGCAATAACCAATGTTTTCAGGAACTATATTCTATAAAATCCTATGCAGGCAGAATATAAAGCACTCAAATGGATAATCAACATGAATCCGAAATGTGACCCTAGATCACCTTAATCTAAAAAACTGATCCATAATTTTATAAAATTTTGATGTTATATTGCTATGCTTCTTTCAATTTCTAAAAAGTATAAGGCAAAAATATTAAAAACAGTAAAAAAGTATTACTAGCCAGCTTACATGCTTCGGCTTTATCTGTGCCATTCAGCTAAGTATATTCTGAAATTGCACAATGCAAGATTTCAGAATATTCTTATAAGTTTTGATAATGCCTCAAGTGGAACTGAAACATCCAAATAGTTTGCTTTTTTATGGTTTATAATATTTTTCTTATACCTTTTAGCAACCAATAGGCATTTATAATTTCAAGGTACAGTAGACTCCCTCAAATCCGCATAGCCTGGGACCAGAGGTTGTACGGATTTTAGGATTTTGCGGGTTTCTGGCCATTGCTTTGCTTACATATTTTAAACAGTAATTTGAAAGTAATTAATAATGAAGTAAAGATTATAATGAATGCTTAGAATATAATAAAATATTAAAATGAGTAATAAACTAAAATATTAAAAATTTAGATATTTTTTCAAATGATTAAAATATTAATAGCAAAGCTTAAGTTAATAATCAATAATGTATGATTAAATATTCATTATAAAGGATAAAATGTACTTTTCCTAAATTATTCAGTGAAACTTGCCTCATAAAGGTACATTACTAATTCACATCAAAATATTAAAGAACAGAAGTTTTATTTTAGGTTTAGTCAGATTTAATTACCCAAAAAGCTTGATTAATGCATAAATATGTTTGGTAAGAAGATGATGATGATCAATAATATCAGCAATATCTTGAACTTTTTCGAAAATAGTTTTTTCTTCCTTCATGTAAAAACATAAATTCAGTCACATTGACAAAAATTACAAATTAGAATATAAATAAAATTTATATAAAACTAAAAAAGTCAAATTTTGTCCCTATATCTGAACTGAATGTTTCATTGTTTATATGCATAAGTTATGTGTGGATTTCAGAGAATTGCAGATCTTAGGGTCGCAGACTTGAGGGCGTCTACTGTATTATAATTTACTATATAGTTATATCACGAATTAAAACTTTAGTACTTTTGAGGTAAAATTAATACATGTAGGCTCATCTATATTTAAATGTATATCTTTTAACCAAAAGCAATATTTTGAGTTTTCTATCTATCTAAAAAAAAAAAAAAAAAAAAAAAAAAAAAAAAAAAAAAACTTGAAATGGAAGCAGTTAAAATAATACAAACCCAAATTGCAATTAAAAACACTATTAAAACCCAACTGGAATTCCATTAAGATACCCAGTACTAGGGAGTCCAGTGCAATTCAGGTTATATCACATTCGAATCCGAAAAGCATATTTCAAATGAATCTGAAATATGACCCAAACCTGACACATAACATTTTGTTATCACGAAATATGAGATACTTCAATCTGAACTCTAAATATAATAAAATTAATCTATATTTCAATACAATTGTGCAAGAATGGTTATATCTATAATTAGGGCTCAAAAATTATCATTGTAATGGTTTTAATGTGTGCCATTGAAATGTTTTTTTTTCTATTGTAAATGTTTTTGAAAATTTTAGACATTCAAATTCAGATTATTTTTATCTTGTTATGTAATACATAATACTAATGTCACGTAAATTGTGAAATTGTGCAGAAAAAAATAATAATTAGAAACAAATACATGTAATGCAGTGTGTTTGCATGTGATTTTCTTTTCTCTACAAAATGGTACAACCGAGTGCTTAAATCACCAATATCAATTCTATATTACATGCTGAATAAACATACATATATACCGTATTTACTCGTGTATAGGGTGCATGCATGTATAAGGCGCACCCCCTACTTTACAAGTAAAAATGGCGATTTCTTAAAATCTCGTATATAACGCGCATCATAAATTTGATAAGCTAATGAAAAATGACCAAATGAATTTCAGTAAAAAAAATGTCAAAGCAAACATTACATCAGACCAGAAAACAAGACAAAAATGCATTTTTAGACTTCGGGTTGTAAGAGAATGACGGGAAATAGGAATGAGTGACGGTAAAGAGAATTGCTAATTAGCGTTTAGATAATGTCATTAGCTCTGTCATATAAAAAACTGCAAGGATTGAAATAAATATGCAATAATACTTGAATTAACATTTTCCGTGTTTTAATCTCTTTTCTGAATAATTTCTTGTTTCATATGTATATCGTTTGACTGCATCCAATAGTAAAAAATTATTCCGTATATAAGGCGCAGCTAAGAATTTTGCCCTAATTTTTTGGAAAAAAGTGCGCCTTATACACGAGTAAATACGGTACTCATTATTATTCAAATATATTTCAGTTAGAAATACATTTTACTCTTTTTTCTGAAATATTGGGTTAACCCAACATCCCAGATAGCATGCACTTTAGTTGCAAGTTTGATTTTTATCTAATGTTATCTTGCCATGACAAATTTAACTTGACAAATTCACAACAAATCTCCCACAAGAGAGACCATCCCCTACTTTCATGGATAGTTTGTGGCGAAACTGATGCAAGACTCTCTTTAACAAAAGTAAAAAAATCTCTCTATTGAGAGAATAGACAATCAGCACAAGCATAGAAATTGGATGCATCTCAAAGGCAACACACTCACATCATTACCACTATGGAATCTCGTTTTCATTGACTGTTTAAGTAAAGGAACCCATAAAAGATAATTGTTCTTTTAACTGTTCAAATGTAAATATTTTTTATAAAGTAACATTTTATCAACAATTTGCAACTTATTCCATGTATAACTTCTTACAAATTAAAAAGTCATGTTAACTTACCAAGTTATCTACTAAGAATGTATTTATTAAAAATACAAAACATTGCTCAATGGTGCATGAAACAAGAACTTTAGTATGAACTTGTACAATTAAAATAAAATAAATATCAACGTTTCGCGCCGTCTTCAGGAAAATATGATAATGAAATGGTGCGCCAATGGGGTCACCTGTCTCCGGTCTGTTTGCTGAATTCGGGTTAAGACCACTAGAACATAAAATTTTTAATACGTTTAATTTTAAACCTGAATGTTGATTCCGTTATGTTGATGATGTTTTCATTTTATGGAACCGCAGTTTGGCTGAATTATCTATTTTTCTGCAGGATGTCAATAGATTAAGCAATAGTATTAATTTCACCCTTGAAGTAGAAGAAAACGCCTCCCTTCCATTTTTAGATGTTCAAATTAATAGATGCAATTCAAGTTTAAAATTTTCAGTCTATAGAAAAACAATACAAGAAAATACAGTTATTCCATTTTTAGCCAACATGCCTTTCGAATATAAAATATCTGCATTCAGGTCATTTATTAAAAGAGTATTTATGATTTGTTCAGATCACAAATTAAATAAAGAAATTGAATTTATACAGAAAATAGCTTTTGACCATGTTTTTCCTGCAAAAGTTGTAAATAAAATAGTTCAACAATACAATACTCCTCCCACATCTGGCCAACAACAAAATAAGCTTGTGGCTTACAGAAAATTTCATTATATCTCTTATATATTCGAAAAAATAAAAAAGATCGCACAAAAATATAACATAAAACTTGTCGCCATTCCACCTCCATATCTCATTGACATCGTTACTAAGAAGATCGACAAAATTACAATAGATCAAAATTCTGGTATATATGAAATATCCATCACATTATCAATAATGTTGAAAAAGTCTACTTCGGCATGACAACACGCAAACTTTTAGTTAGAATTAAGGAGCATCGCAGAGATATTAAACAGCATAAACAGAATACTGCTCTTTCTCGCTTCTACTTTGCGAACAAGTGTTGCTGTATTAATTTCGAAGAAGCAACAATCATAGTTCCGTGCAATAACCCAGTTGAAGGTAAAATAAGAGAATCTGTCGAAATCATTGCACGAGAAAATAAACCTTGTAATGACATCAATTTATCCTACAATATACCAAAAAATGGCATAACATCATAAAATCTTAAATGCTATATCTATTTGCAATATTTTAATTTTTACTCACGTGCAAGTGGCAATATTTTAAAACTTTTAATTCATTTCGATTTTATATTATTAGAAACATTACCTCTCGATCAGGAAGCAAATTTTTATTCCTTTTATTATCATATTTTCCTGAAGACGGCCACAGAAGACTGTGTGAAGCGTTGATATTTTATTTTATTTTAATTGCACAAGTTCATATTAAAGTTCTTGTTTTGTGCACCATTGAGCAATATTTTGTATTTTTAATAAATACATTCTTTGTAGTTAAATTTAATGGTACAATTGTCCAGTATATGTTTACCAAGTTATGTTTACCTTTTTAGTCATTTAAAATTTCTATTGGAAATTTTAATTTTTAAATAATTTTTCTTCATTATTACTGAATTTTTTTAAAAAATATTGTTTAATTGATATTTATTTATTTTTGTTTTTAACCCCATATGAGTCTATGAGAACTCTTTCAGGACTGTGTCCCTTACACAAATTTTATTCAATTGGCACAGCTTATTTTTAAGCACCTTATTTATCAAATACCAAAAGGACTAATTTAAAATTTATTTCTTCAGGATGATGAAAACAATACCTGCACTTCCTGATAGTGTGTATGTAGGGAGTTAAACTCAAGGGGTTAAACTTGTGGTGTGACAGTTATAAACAGAGAGTGCGGCATGATAAAATTATTATTTCGCAATAAATTTGCATTTTTTTTTTTTTTTTTTACAAAGTTAAATTTTCTACTAGTTTGAAAACACTTTGAAGAGTTAAGACAGAAATGAATTTTCTACATGTCTGCCTTTAATTTGCAATAAACTTGATACAGCATAAGTTCAACTTGCATGAGAAGTTAGCTGCAAATTCAGTGTGTGGTGACTTCTGCGATTGTGTTATTTTGCTGCTGTTTTGTTAGATACATCCAGTGTTATCATACTTAACTTGTTGCAAATTTACAGATTTGCAAAGCAAGAGTGCTAGAAATTTTGTGCAAACTAAAAATTGCTAAGCGGAATCAGTGGCGCAGCCAAGGGGGTGGTTTTAGGGTTAAAACCCCTCCCAGAGCTGAGAAAGATCACTATAATCGCTGCTTATATGAATGAAATCCAAACTTAATATTTAAATGTTTTGGCGCATTTTGGAATCCGCCACTTTATTGAATCAGATTTCATTTAATAAAGTGATTCAATTAAATGGCGAAAATCCTACTTAAAATTGTGAAAGTGCATATTACATGAATCAGTTAAGTAAAAATTAGTTATTTGAACTAAATTACTTTTCTTAGATGATTCATGCTAAAAAAAAAAAAAAAAAAAAAAAATGATTTCCGGCCACACAGACACTTTTTGAGTTTAAGTATTATACAGTAAATATTCTAATTAATACTGATTCTATTAACCGGCGATTCAAATAACCGGCAATCACCTTTATCAGAAACTCAAAACCCCCCTTAGAACCGAATTCTGGCTGCGCCACTGAGCGGAATGATACCAGATTGTACCTCCTTTCTTAAAAACAAAATGAGGAAACACTCCATGAAAGTAAATAATTGAATTATACTCAAAACAAAGGTAACTCAAAACTACAAGAATACAAAATTTTATTTAATCTCAGTTTAAAAAAATCACTTGAATTACAAGTTTCAAGACTGTCAGTGCAATCTAGTCTATTTATAACAACAGGTCTGGATTTTGTTATAAAAATATAAATGAAAACAACTTTCAGGAACAAACATCAGGAATATATGTCATGACAAAACATATTTGGTTAAATATTAACCCATTTGATTTGAAAGAAAAATCTTTGAAATATTTTACAAGCAGAGTAGTATAGAATTAATAAAAAAAAAACATTTTGCACACTTTATACACTGTAATTAGCAATATGATTATAAGACTAACTTATTTTTCTAAAGATTCTCAAACAAAGCACTACTTGATTTCTTTGCACTAATTGATACATCAGTATCAATTAAAATTTTCCTTTATCAATTCATAAAAAATATTATTTTGCATTCTCTAATAAAGTTATTTTTAAAAGTAATATATTGTACCTTTTGATAATAAAGCAAAAGATTTTCAGTATTGATTATTGAACCATATTGCACAAAATATTACTTAAATTACAAAGATCCAAAACACAGCATTCATTTATGTATCATTTTTAGAAAAATAATCTTTGCAAAAAAATATCTAAATGACTGTAATGCAGAAGGTTTCGATTAAAAAAGTATGTTATAAGCAGTAAATAAAAATTTCATATTTTCTTATAATATTGTCTTTTTCCTAAGAATATTAAAAATTAAATAAAAAAATGAATATAAAATAATGTATAAAACTGTATTTTTTCAATTCAGCATTATTTTATATGTTATATCTAATAAATCAATTTCTATATTATACAATGCATGTCAAAACTTTAAGCATAATAACAATTCTAAAATAAAACTTTAAATATTCACTTTATTTCAATATCTGTTTTATATATGTTATTTAACACCTTTAAGACCATACTCAATAAAATTAAGTTGTAATTTTATTTTAAACTATGGAATTTAAAAATAGAACAAAAATAATTGTGTCAAAACTTTAAGTCGAAAATTCTTTTTATGCAAATATTACAAACTGATGTAAGCAGTTGCACACGTAAACGATTGCTGGATGCATAAGAAGTAGTAAATTGTTGTTTTTGAGTTAGTACAAAATGCCTCAGTTGAAAGAATTTTCAGAGGCAAACATGAAAAACATCTGAAGTAAGAGAGTAAAACTAAAGTCTGTTTCTCAAATCACAAGTGCATTGACCAAAACGAGGTATTTTCGAGCTTTGGCTCAAGGTAATGATTACAAACAAATGTTCCATTCTGGAAATGTACAAGTGAACCCTTTATGCAAAGAATGATACATCAGAAACTTGGTTTAGATTGGTAATTATTCTCTTTCGCAAATAAAACATTCAATTGGAGCAATAAAAAGCTATTCATAGAAGATTTTGGAATCGAAATACACCAGAAACTGTAAAATGTTTTGACTACCATGTCTGAAAGGAAAAGGACGCCATAAAGAAGATAAGATTACAAAGGGCCAAATAGCATATGTCAATTGGTGATAAATGGGTAAATGTCATATTCAGTGATAAAAAAAAAAAACCTCGAAACCTAAATGGGTTTAAATACTATGAGCATGATCTCTGCAAAGAACCTGATATTATATTTTGTCAACAACATGATGGTGAATATGTAATAGTAGGAGCGGCTATTTCTTTCAATGGTTAGTCATCTCTAGCATTCACCAGTAGCCATGAAAACTATCAAGAGACAGTTGATAATCATTTGCTTCCTGTTGCCGAGGATTTGGGGGGAAAAATGGTTATTTCAACCTGATAATGCTTTGATCCATACTTCAAACCCAACTTCAATGTGGCTTATGTCGAAAAAAATATCCGTTTTGAAATGGCCAGCAATGATTTAACCCCTATAGAATATGTATGGGGTATTCTCACTATTGCACTTTATCCAAATGGAAAGTGGTATTCCTCAGTTAAAGATTTGAAAGATGGGATTGGAATGCTAGGTTTAAAATTGAACCTGAAATAATACAAAACTCTCTTTATCGATGTAAAGTCTACATTTAAAGTTATTGAGAAAAATAAATCATTCATTCATATTCCATCACTATGATGCCATACATGATTTATTCACTCAATTAATCGAATTTTGTTTATCGTTGCAATTTTCTTGACTCTGGTTTTTGAGTCAATAAAATTGCAACAACAAACAAGGTTTAATTAATTGAGTCATTAATTTGTGTATTGCATCCTAATGAGTGATTCAGAAGAAGGATACCCAGAAGTATAAAGTTAATCATGGCTGCTAAAGGTGAACATAAAAAGTTTTAAAAGCCGTGAGTAGACGTCTATAAATCCGTTCACTATAAATAATGCAGATATATTCCTTAAACGTTAAGTGCAATATAATAAACTAACTTTTGGGCTGATTTATATGTAAATTTTAATGCTATCATAGTAATTTGGCTATTACAGTTAACTAACACATATAACCTATCTCTCTAGCACCTTATATAATAGCTCCAAATATAATAGTTCTATCGACCTATTTCTCGCATGATTTTTAGCAGTCAGCATGGAATGATACAGTGACAATAATTTTAGTTCTCTTTCATTACTAAAAGTGCTATTTATCGCATTACTTTACATGATTAGCGAATCATTTATTTATTTAGCAAAGCTTAGTTAGAAAAATATAAAGATAATAATGAATGAGAACACTCATAACCATAACTGATAATCATAATGCAAATTACTTTTCATCTTTGTCTTCAAGCTTTTGACTGTAACAGAGATTTCTTGACATAATTGGAGCTTAGTGTTTATTTAGTACATGTTTTTAATTGGCTAATTCCATGGGTTCTGTAGTGTAAGTCACATAACTTATTAATTGCTATGCTTGTTAGCCACTGTTATTTTCAAAAAGTCTGCTTGGCCTTATTCAGTTAATGAGAATGTGCCAATAAAATTAATCACATTTCTTTTGTTCTATAATACTGATAGCCAAAAATGCCTGTGACTTACACTACAAGTAATCATGGAAATAGCCAATTATGAAGTATGTTTAATAAAAAATGAATACAGTTTTTATTTTCATAATTTAAAAGAAATGTGCTTTTACCTTAATTATTCACTAAGAATGAACTCTAATTTCTCTCAGTAGAATTAATTTTAAAATACTTTAAAAACCAATATAAAAAATAGAAAATTAAAATTTTTAAATTTGCATATGAGCAAAAACATTTACATACTACTTGGCAACATCTGAAATAAATGTTGATAAAATATTTACTTTTTCATCTTGAATTCTTGTTCCAAAGCAACTGTATTTTACTAAAAGACAATCTTTTTGTATTAAGAAGTTTAAGAAAGGAAGTTTGTCAAAAATTAGGACAATGATTTAAATTGAAGGACATTGAGAATTTTTAAATTTTTTAAGAATTTTATGATGTCTCATTCCCCTGCTTTAAGCAAGTGTTACTGTAGACTCCGACGAAATCGCTTAGATGAGCTACTTCCACCTTCTTCTAAATTTCTTTTACCATGCTTACAAATCGACTCACCAGAGAATAAAAATATTTCATCCCATTTGTGTTTCATTGTTTGAAAATTCTCTTTAGAGGGAGAATACGTCATAAGTTTTTCAAAAATCTCTTTAAATTTTAACATTGAATTTCTTGATGGCAAGCATTCTCGAATACAGAATTTAAGAAAATCCCACTCATTTTCACAAATGTAACTAATGCAAGAATGAATCATTCTATCAGTGTAAATAAATTTTTCTTTCACTGTAAGGTCTGCGTCCTTCAGAATTAATTTTATATTTTCTTTATCTTTAATATGAAACAAAGAAGGTAGTAGGTAACTTTTAGCAATTCTATTTGTAATAAACTTTTTTAGAGCACTAGGACTTTCCTGCCAAAATTCGCTGAAAAGCTTTTGATAATTACAGTACCTGTAACCATCACTAACTTTACGGGCAATGTTCAGCAATAAATTCTCAAAGTTTTCTTCTGTAAGAAAATCCCATGCGTGATTTGCAACTTGGATAAAAAAGCTCATCCAAGGCCATTGTAAAAAATATCGCAACATTCTATACGATTCACTTTTAAAAACTTCCATTTCTAGTTCTGTATGCATTTCTGCTAACAAAAAACAAAAAAAATCAGCATTTAGTATATTCACTGCAGCATCTACAGCATATTTTGAAGCCACGAACAAGTAATCTTTTTTTTCCCTCAGAGTTAGTTTTTGAAGAAAATACTCAGCTGCTACTTTATTACCCAAATATGCAGAGTCGTTAAATTCTTCTTTGTAAGAATTATTTGCATTACCCAGTTCTATTCTCTTCATGTTATTTGACCAAAAGTTAATTATTGGAAACTTATCCCAGTGAGATTCTTTCAGATCCTTAGGCATGTTATTCCAAATTCTTTTAATATCCTTTTCCAGGCAATTAATACATGCTAATTTGTAGCGTGTGGATATATCCAAATTATCATCGCAAACTAACACTTCTGCAGTTCTCTTCATATCCACTGTACCTTGTGGGGTCCAACAAAATTCAGCTGGTAGATTAAGAATATTGAAGTGTACGCAATGAAATTCCATCCATTCCGAAATTTGTAAGCCAATGGGTTTAATAAAACCTAATACTTTCTCTTTTAAGCGTTGTGGCAATGAAAAGTGTGAAACTATATTTATTACTCTATCTTCGATTTTTTTCCAATCACTTACAGGCAGATTATTATAATTGAGTTTTGAAATTAAAGCCCTAATGTCATTCTTGTTCCACAAAGAAATGGCAATTTTAGCAAGAGCCATATTCTCAAGTGAGGGTTTCAAAATGAACTTCATAATTAATCTATAAGAAGTATTTGATGTGTCGTAAAAAAACTTTATTGACTTCAGGGAAGTAGCAAAAAACACAAGTTACAATATCAGAAGAAAGTCTTTTTCAATATTTCTTTGCTATAAATTTACATTAGCTATTTTCTGTTATTATTATTATTATCACACAGTTAATTGACATTAATCTAATATTTATATATTAGTGAGATCTTATACTAGTCTGTAAAGATAAATCAATTTGAAAAAGACATAAGCAAGCAGATAGCATTATGGCAATTGATTAAAAAAATTGGTAGGTTCTGGTAAATACAGAAGTTTTAAGAAATGTTCAGTTTTAAATAATACTAAATTATATTTAAAACTTAAGACTGAATTATGTTTTTTAGAAAACATAAAACAAGTGTGATGGTAAGGTAGTGATGATGCTTCCCTAAATATCATTGACAGCAATTATTGCAGTAACACTTCTTGAGATAGTGGCTGGAGTAGTGGAAATTTGATGACCGGTTAAAAGTTTGATGCAGAAAAATTAGGAGGTACACCAGGGGAATGTGATCTAGAAAAAGAAAACATTGTTACAGGAAAATAAACTTTGGAATCTAAAGAAAATACAGTTATTCTGTATAAATTAATTGTATAAACATTTTATAGTTACTGATTATGGGAGATTTTGAAGTAAAATAGATTATTCTGAACCACATTATTTTTTAATGTGTCTTTTCAATGTGGTATTTATTCTTTCATTTAAGTAAAATTTCTAGTTGGAAATAGATATATTTGACTGGTAAAGAGAAGGAGGGGAGGCAAAAGGCTGGTCAGATAAGTCAGGTATCAGTGCCCATATTTCATACAATTAAGAACAAATAAAATGCAAATACTTCTCAATAACTGTTCAGACATAAGCAATAGGTTACATGCATTGAAATGGCTCTAGGATAATATAAAAAAGAAGTCCATATTGACTATCTGTTTCAAAGAAATCTTATCAGATCTTTTAAAAAAATTATAAAATGCCTTTTCAAGACATACTATTAAAGAATTTTTAAAGAATAGAGTAAATTACTGAGGCATCATGGAAAGAAATTTTATATAAGAAAATAGAGCTTCAAACTTTTTAAAAGTGAAATATCTATATAAACATATATCACAGCAAGAAAAAAAAATCAGAAGTTAAATTTCATTAAATAAATTTCAAAAGGTTTAACATTCTTCAGGAATCAAATATTAGTCTTTTTGAAGTTGCACACAATTTTCTTCAAAGTATACTTTTTCATGTCAGTTAAATTTCAGAATAGAAGTTTTAACGTCCTTCAGGAGTCTAATATTAGCCTTTTTAAAGTTGCACATAGTTTTCTTCAGAATATACTTTTTAATTTTTTTAATACATATTATCTGAATCCCTAAACTTCACAGCACATATGTAAAGAAATAATTTAAATGAAAATTATATAGTTTACTTTTTAAATATTAACTATTTTTAAAAAGAAAATAAAAATTCACTATTTAGTTCAGGATTGATAATTATTCAGTACAACCTTTAATAATTGACAAAATAAACGACTTTCACAAATCATCAATTGAAGAAATCTGTGATTTTTCATACTACATTAATGAAAATCGCAATTTAGTTTTCTCTTTGCATCTAGTATTAATTTTAAAATACAGTCACAGTCTTAAATTCAAGTATAGAATTCCACATGTTTTTACAAACAGGTGATTAGTTTTTGAAAAATCAAAGCAAAATGAAAAGAATACAACTCCACTAAAACGTCGTTGAAAAAATCCCAGGACAAAATGTACTATGTTAGATAAAAAGTTTGAATCCAAATTCATTTTATGTACAGTGGAGCATCGTTTATACGACGCCGAAGGGACTACAGAAAAACGTCGTATAAACGATAACGACATATAATCAATTTTCACTTCCAAAACTAGAATTAATTTTGTTTTCATTTAATTTTAATGTTTAACGCGATAATTTACATGAATTTGTAAAATAAACAACCCCCCCCCCCCCAAAAAAAAAAAAAAAGGGGAGGGGATTAGAACGCAACTTAAATATGCTTTTCTTTATGTTTCACCGAAAGGTTCCTCATTTGCAGTACATCATTTCCTTTCCATTTAAAGTCAAAGCTCAAAAACCCCGCGTGGCCAACTAAAAGTCACCAATACTGATAAGAGTTAGAAAGATAGTCTATTTGCAACTTAAAACAGGTCGGGAAAGCTGACCATCCCTGAAAAAAGAATGACCCCTCCAAGTGTAATCTGTTACATGTAAGCTAATTTTTCAGACTAATCAAACACAGCCCACATTTTTATAATGTAGAGTGCATTTAAACACACTCTTTGGTGTCATTCATAGCTGCCAACTTCCGTTTGTTTGTAAAAAACACAAGAAAAATAAACAAAAATAAACCTATACAAAATCGAAAAATCGGCGTATAAACGACTTTGGGCGTCATATAAAAGATATATTTTTACATTAAAATGAATAGGAATGAATCAGGACTACATTAAAACGTCATATAAATGTAAACGTCGTATAAGTGATCATCATATAAACCAAGGCTAACTTATCATAATATCAAGGCTTGTCATTCGCCAAGTTTCCTTTGACTGCAGTACAGGGGGCGCTGAACCAGGGTTGGTAAAAATCTGGGTTTTTTTGAAAAAAACCAAAAACCATGGTTTTTTTGGTTTAAACCAGGTTTTTTTGGTTTAAACCGGGTTTTTTTTAAATATGTTTTCCTGTTACATATACATGCATATTTATCAACAAAAATAAATATTTTTGAATAGATAAGTAATAATTTCATTTAAAAGTAATTCAAATCAATATAATTATTTAATATACAGTCAATTATGTAGAAAATTGAAATCATTTAAAATTTAAACATTTTTAGAAAAGGCTGTCTTATATTTCATAAATAAAATGTTCAACATAATGAAACATTGATACCTTGAAAATCTTAATGAACAATCTTTTGATTACTAGCACTATAAATAAATATATGATATAGATTCATATATAAAACTTCATATATATTATTTTCAAATGGTTATTCAAAATAATTGATTTGAAATACTTGTTATATGTGATGTCTGATTTTTTTGTTAGAAGATTACATGAATTATCTTTTATTAAAAAATAAAGCTTTTTATAAAGAATTTTTGGAATGATTTGAATTTAGCAGTAGAATCTTTACACACTTCAAGTATTGTGTATTGCTATTTGACACTTCTCTAAAACTAGCAGGTTAAAAAAAAAGCTGACAGCAAAATAAACAAAAATACCTATTTAACAGCTTTTTACATTATTGAAAAACATTGATCTTAAAATATAAATTAGTTTTATAAATACTGTCATTCACTAAAGCATTTATTTTAAACAGCCATCGGACTACATGCTTTATTATAACACTTAGTATTTTTAAATGTCTAAACTAAAAATTACATCTTTTTAGGTATTTTTATGAGACTTTTTTTCTATTGCGTCTCAAGCAAACCTTGTCTTCTCCCCCCCACCCCCTTTATGCCAATTTTCTGGGCTGATCTAAGAAATGGGCTTGGTTATGCAATAGAAGATTTAAATATATCTTTTGCATATTCTAGTTAAATGTAAACAGGTGCTTTACTAATGCCTAATTTTTCAATGTCTTCTTATTCGACTTCATATCTTGAGTTTCTTTTTTATTCTTAAAAGATAATCCCTCCAATCAAGAAAATTTTCTTTTAGAGCTTGACTGAAATTTTAAAGATCATTTTATATCATTATCTGTACATCTGCGTTTCTCAAAGAAAAACATTTTTTAAATCTAAATATTGCATATTTTTCATCGATTTTATCTTTGCTAAATTTACATAATTTAAGTGGTCTTTTTTTTAGAGCTTCAGATATTTCATCAATGCATGAAATTTACATTCCACAAGCATGCTAACATGACCTTGACAAGACTCACTATGTCTTATGGTGACTATTGAGACAAGACTTAAAAATAGAAATTGCTTTCATCCAATAATTTGAAACACTTAAATTACAAAAATGAGAAAATATTATATTAGATTTGTTCTAAAAAACCAATTGGTTTGAACTGTGCCAACCCTAGCTGGTAACAGAATAAAATCATAATGCAAAAAACCCAATCCAAATGTAGGAATTCAAGAAAAACAAAGGCTTATTAAAATCAATAACCACAGAGCCCCCCGCCCCCCCCCCCAAAAAAAAAAAGCTCATTGCCAATTATTCAATATCATATATGACGAAAAGAAATAATGGAGAAAATCACTTAAGAATGTCATATTTGAGGCTTTCTGGAATAATGAAATCCTTAACTAATCAAGCAATTTAAATAGTAAAAGTGCATTTTCAACTCGAGTCTGGCCTTCTGGCTATATATGGGCCTTAAAAAAAAAGAAAACTGATTAGTTTTTTCTAACCAGCTAATTTTAGAAAAATTAGTTATTCTGCCATGTAGATTTAATTATAGCTTACAAGAAAAGTTGAGTTGGTTAAAAATGTCATTTTAGAAATTTTTTAATTCATAATTTTTCTACAGTTTTGCTTGTAGCTTTTTTAAAATTTGGATTTTGCATATTTTAATAATGTGTAAAATAAAACATTTGGGTAAAAGAATAAAAAAACCATGTGAAAAAAAACCAGGATGGTTTTTTTAAAAAAACCACTTGGTTTAAACCATGGTTTTAACCACGGTTTAAACCAACTTGGTTTAAACCAAACAACCCTGCGCTGAACTACATGGATTTTCACGTTGGTAGCGCCATCTAATGTTAGAAACTGAAATGTTTTCCATTATTTCCTATGGGATTACTAGCAGTAATATGCACCAGGTGGCATTACATACGAGACAAAGTCATATAATAAGTTGGCAATTATAGGGACAATTTCACAATGGATTTTCTCCTGAATGCGAGGCCTTGATATTATGATAAGGGGGCCTTGATATAAACGATGCTTTACTGTATGTCAAAAAATTGATATAAATAGTGAAAAAACTCTACAAATCACAAAATATTAAAAAAAGTCATATGAATTCTGAATACCTTTTATTGGAAAAAAAATCTCTATTTATTGTACTGGGGATTAAAATAGGATTCCTTTGAAAAATGCAGTAAAATCAACATGAAAGAGTGTGTGAGTAGGAAGGGAAAAGAATTAAAAATTCCAATATCGCAAAGAAGAAAATTGACTATACTATACTAAAACACTCTTATTTCTTATTGCAACTGGAATTCTTTCTTGAATGGCTAAAAACTGCCTTGAGATACTCAAAAAAGCTAAAAAATTGCTTTGAATCGCAGAGGAAAAAAATATTACAATATGCTAAATTGTTGTATCAAAATTTGTTATGCTGTATAATGAATAGCAGAATCACATGGTTTTGCCGCAGTAGTAAAAGTAGATTCCTTCAAATCCACACAGCTTGGGAGCAGAGGCTGTGCAGACTAAAATTTTGCAAATTTCTGGTCACTATTTTGTTTACAGTTTTAAACAGTAGTTTATGTAATCAGATCTATAACAAATGTTTGCAATATAGTAAAATATTAAAATAATTAAGCAATAAACTAAAATAATAATAAATTAAATAATTTTAGAAGTGATAAAATTATTTTAAGTAAAGTCAAGCAGACATTTAATAGTGTATTACTAAATATGCATAATAAAGATGAGATACATTTTTTCTTGAATTATTCAATGAAAATTTCTTCTTAAAAGTATCTATTAATTCACATAAAAATCATAAAGTAAGGAAGTTTAACTTCAGATTTAGTCAAACTTAATAGCCCCCTCCCCCCCCCCCCAAAGAAAATTGATTAATACATACATTGGTAAAAACATTGTGATTACCAGCAATATAAGCCATATGGTAAAATCATACTTCCTTAAATAAGAATAATAATAATTAAAGAACCATGAGTTCAGTCATATTTTTCAAAAATTACATATTAAGATACGTACAGAGTGATATAAATCTAAAAAAATTCTATAATTTTGTCTTTACATCTTATTTAAAAATGTTATTGTTTACATATGTGATTACATCTGAATTTTAATTGGTTGCTGATTTCAGAGAGTTTATTATATTAACAATGTGACACATTTGAATGAAATTTCAAAAAATAAAATGATAAAAATGATGGAGCTCTATGCACTTATGGTGATGAATTGCAAAAATATCTAAACAAACAAACAATAAAGACAAACATGGTGTTACTTTCATGCAATCGTAATACAAGATCTCAATTTCATAAATGAGAATGTGCTTTATTTATTTATTTCTTTGAAAGAGTAAAAGAGAAACTACATACAAAAATTCTTTGCCAACACGAAAACAATGCAAAAGATTTAACTAAATATTATTAGCACTTAGTGAAATCTTATTTTGTATGGCATTTTTTAAAATGGAAATTCATATTTACATCCAGAAAAAGAAACACAATCACATGAAAATGACGTAAACTCTGAGAAGCTTTCAGTCATTACATTTTGTTTCGAATGAGAAAAAAAAATTATTATAAAAAAAATCTATGATGTTTCATTCCTCTTTAATATAAAACTTAGAAAATATTACCACTGCATCTAAAATAGCATAAGACATGAGGGATTGCTATCAGTTATGACTGTTTATACAAATGAAATGAAGGTATGTTTCGGTTAGCCAGGTGCCATTGTTATATACCACTTTCAGAAGTCAATCTAAATAACGCCATAAAATAGAAATGCTCATTTTAAACACTTAAATTTATGTATCTATAAAAAAGCTATTATTTTTTCATCATATTTTAATTATGTTCATTATTTTTTTTACAATTAAGGGTAATTCATAAGCACTACATCTAGATGCATAGAAATTTTTCAACTCAATCAAGTCATTAACTGAATTTCTAAAAAAAAGAGGAGTTAGTCAGATTAACTTCTGAACACCTCATTTACACATAATGACAAACATTTTTATATGTGTATATACGTATATGTATATACATATATATTTATTTATTTATTTATTTACATAAATATCTGCATATATTATATATAAGGGATGTTTTTTAAGTAAGGGCCATTTTGTTGTATACACTAATATGTGGCACACACTTCACAATAAGTGTTTGTGACGTGTCCCGACATTCAGCTGCAGTTGTGTCGGTAAACTATGTGGTCTGTTCTGTGTCTTTAAAATAATCAAGATAATTGAAATGCTGGCCCTGTGTGAAATATGGACAGTAATACATTTTTTGTTGCAAAGGAAGGTGGGAATTTAGTATAAATAGAATAGTCAAAATCTAGTTATAAGGTACGATAAGTATTTAAATAAACTTGGCAGCTATATTGAAAAAGATAGAAATGTATGTAGAATCCAAAAAAAAGTTTGGTTTTTGAAAATTTTTGTTTGTTAGTTTTTTATTTTCAAATGACCCTTAATTAAAAAATACTTCTTGTGTATAATGCAAAATTTCAAGTTAGAGGCAAATATTTTTAATGCTATCTCACAGAACTTTATCAAAATAAAAAATCTTTTACATATGCTTCGAGAATGCTTTCAGGAGAAATGTATTATGAAATGTATTTTTTTAAATAGTGGTGAAAATAGAAAATAAAAATTAATTGAAATTGAAACTTATACATATAACATTGGTGCCAGGCTGTTTAAAAAGTAATTATTTAAAAAATAACAAGCTCAGAGTTATGCAAAGAGAAAACTGTGTAAGGGACAACATTATAATTTGGCATACAGGGTTGGCAAGTTTCTTCCGCAGTGGAAAAAACTGCAGAAAAAACCATGGAAAAAACTGGCCGGAAGAAATAGGTTTCTTCCAAGTGGAAGAAATGGAAGAAACTGTTTTTCTACTAGAATTTACCATACACTTTCAATTTTGGAAGATATAATAAATATCTTCTTCCTATAATCTTATATGAATTAATTCCATTGGAACAAAATAAATTTAATTAAATATATATGCTAAATTAATAATTACATCAGTTTTTTTTAGCCAAGATTACACACAACACCTGTCTAAAATTCTTCAACCATTGGCTAAATAAATTTTTTTATCCAAAATTAAAATACACAAAATTAGTTAAATGTCATTCATTTCAATTTAACCAATGTATTTTTTTTTAATTATTCAAATTTCTGAAACTAGTAGTAAATAGTAGAAATTTTTTACGAATGGTAGAATGAAACCCATTTAAATAAAAGCTTTTAATTTACGCCAATTTTAATAATGTAAGTAATATACAATAATTACTGTAATATTAAAAGCTTAATATTACATTTTTAATACGTATTACTGTATTAAACAGAAATCAATCAACAATATGGTTTCATTTTCGGCCCAAAATCTAAGTTTTGCTAAAAACGTGGCTGAAAATTCAGCTTGACTGAAACTATCAGTATTCCAAAATTCTTGTTTCTTCCATCGGAAATTTTCAACATTAGTAATTGATTTGAACTGTATCAGCTCTAATGAGTGTATATTGCATTGAACTTCATTGTTTATAATTATCAATCATGTTATTAGCAATCATCTTATAGAAAATTTTTAGTTTAAACTGCATTAGTTTAGTGTTTCAAATATTCTTTGAGAAAGTTCTAGAATAATAAATTATCATTTACAAAAATCATTATAGAAGAAAAATCAACATGTGTATATTGAAAACTAAAATTATTTTTTTAATTAAATGAAATTTGTATAATTAGAAAATCTTCCCGTGTCACTGATGAATTAATTATGCTTTATTGTATATGAAAATAAAGTTTTTGGATAGTTAACAGTTGTGCATAATTAATAAATACTATACATATAATTGATTTACATTTATGTATATGTATGTATTAATTACTTTAAACATACAATTTAATTATTTAAATTTTTTTGGATGTTTTCATTTTTGGCTGAAAATTTGAATTTTCTGAAAATTGGTTTTAGCCTTAGAAACCTGTATCGGTCTATCCTAGTATTAAAAAAACATCATTAAAATTTTAATTTTTTTAATACAATGCAGCATAGTATAGCGAAAAAGTTTTTTAGCAGTAGGATGCTGCAATCAGTTTCTCAATTTAAATTTGATAAATGCAAAAAATAAAGATTTTTTTTTCCAAGTCCTACACTTCAAGATAGTTTAAAAGCATTTTGACATACCCAAAGATATTTTTAGAACACTACAACATTGAGATATTCATGCTAGATGTTAGTATAAATAATTACAAATTAATTTATTACTGTGTTGCACAGTTTAAAAAAAGACATTTTTATATGGAAAATAAACAATTTGTAGGTGTTTTTTTTTCTCTCTTTTTACATAAATAGCATAATAATAATTTAAAAAAAAATCCTTCTACCTCTAGAGTAGTAAAAATTCATCAACTGAAAATGTCTGTTGAACCTGAAGTTTATTAAAAAAAATAACTTATCTTTGCAAAAAAAATTTAATAATTAAATTTTCCAATTCAGATTTCATGTAATTATACTTTAATTCTTTTATATAGTTAATAACTTTGAGCATTTGTTTTGGTTTCTGGTAGTTTCTTCCATTTCTTCCAGTTTTTTCCATTTCTTCCAATTTCTTCCGGTTTTTTCCAGTTTCTTCCACTGTCCTGGAAGAAATAGGTTTCTTCCGGAAGAAACCCAACCCTGTTTGGCAACCTTCCCCTAATTTTTTCTTGTAATAGCCCAAAAATGACAATGGTAGTATAAATTTGGCACCTCCTGACTTTCTGCACTTGGGGTGACCACCACCCCTTTCACATGGCCCTGAACATACTGTTTGTTCATAGTAAAATTGATGTCACAATCGAAGCACTTTTTTGACATCATATTTAACAATTATATTTTAAAAAGGATTTTTTCTTTTTTCAAATTGAAATATCTGTGTTTCAGTAGCTGAAGTCAATTATAATTAAGATTATTAGTCACTCAACTTCTGAATTCAGCTCGTTAATGTTAAGTTCATGGCCTTAGAATGCATTCATACACTTAAAATATCTCCTTGGGAAATAACTATTTTTCACTTCTTTTCTTTTAAAAAGTCATTCATGTTTTTCTTAGTTTTCAAAATATTTCTAAAATATAGGCTTAATTTAATTTTTTATGAGAAAAAGGCTGATGAATTGTGATTAAGATTTCAACACCTCACATAAAATGAACTATATGCGTATTAAAATATATATATATATATTGACAACTAAGGAAAAAAGAGACCTCATTTAAAAAGTGTACACAGAAAAAAATATATATATATTGATTTTCCAAGAAGATATTTTAAATATATGAATGAATCCCAAGCCTATAGACTTAGCATTAACAAGGGGAATTTAGAAGCTAGGTAGCTAGCAGCCTTAAGAGGCCACACAAGTCATACAAAGAAACTCAAACACTAATGTTAATCATAGATGTTATTATTTTCAAATTTCTTGCTTTAATTTTAGTATTTTTTGAATGATTTTTTTTTCTTACATAAGGATAACTGAGAATGAACTACAACTGATCTAGATTTTCCTTTTTTGAATTTTGGTTAAGCAAAAAACTAGTTTTCATAATTTTTATATCAAATTTTGATTCAGTTTGATTCAGTGTTGATTCAGTTTGATTCAATGTAAATATCACTGTACAAACTAGATAAAAAATCTGTTTCAAGCAGGATTCATAAACAGTATGATATTTTCAAGAATATTTAACATATCATATCTGATATTTCTTATGTATGTATCAAATAATTTGAAACTAATAAAAAAATAAAAAATCTGAATGCATTTTTCTTTTTTACATATATACATAACAAAATTGAAGATGAACTAATTGAATCACAAAATACAAATTGTTGAATTTACTACCAAGTTTTATTTAAAAAAAAAAAAATGTAATTTATACAACACAATCTATTTATATAAAAAGCTAATGTTAGGATTCCGGGTTTCCACTCATCTTTTGAAAAAGATACACATAATCTGCTCTATATCATATCTGTTCTGGTTCTTTTTCTTCAAAATTTAAAAAAACTATCTAATTATAATAGTTTAAGTTCTAAATTAAAAATAACGGATAATAAGCTATTATGAGCAACAGATAAACAGATATAAATAAACCAACACTATTTTAGCATCATCTATTTATCAATACACAATCGATACAAATAAAAGAACTTATAAGTTTTTTTTAAGAAAAAAGCAGGACATAATAATATAATTCAATACCTATTTTTTAAACTTCAGTTATATAATGTTAGAATTTTGTTCAATATAAATAAAATTAATATTATAATTTAAATTTAGTCCTATTAATTTCTAAGAGTTTAACACTTATTCGTTTATTATTATTTTTAATTTTTGGTTTGTATTATACATAAAAAGAGTTTTTTTTTTTTCTTTTCTTGAGATGTAATTGAATTATGAGATTGCATTTGTATGGCTAAAATTATTTTTTCATATTCTCTTATTAAATTACAATTTTATTTTGACTCCAAAGTTATGTTTGATTATTACAACGTTTAATGTCGAAATTTTATCTGTATTGATATAATTAATATATGTAGTACATAGTGTTATATATTCCTTTCATTTTAATTGCATTTTGTAAGAAATATGAATTTTATGTACAATGCAATTAAATTTAGAGTGAATGTAAGCTAATTCCTAAAGAATTGATAAAATTGAGTTAAAATTTTACAAAAGAAATAATAAATATAATAATTTTGATTTTATTTATACATCCAATAATTTTTTTAATGGTATATAGCTGGAATTTTGGTTAAATGGTTTTATAATTAATTCTGTTCAATATAAATAAAATGAGTATTGGAATTGTAATTTACTTTTATTAATTTTTAAAAACTTAATATTTATCCACTTATTTTTAAAAAAAATTGGTTGCATCACAGGTGAGTTAGTTGTTCAGATGTAATTTAGAGATAGCATTTGTACGATTGAAAATTATTTTTTCATTTCGCTTATGAAATAAAATTTTTATTTTCACTCCAAAGTAATGTTCAAATGTTATTCCATTAAAAATCGAAATTTTATCTGGATTGATATAATTAATATATAAAATACATGGTGTTACATATATTTTACATTTTAATTACATTGTGTAAGAAATATGCATTTTATTCACAATGCAATCAAAATTCATGTGGACATAAGCTAATATTTTTGTAGAATTATTACATAAACTGAACAAATGATTAAAAAATTATTCTCATCATTTACAATACAATACAATACTACATCATAATTACGAGCCTTTATAGAACTCATTTGTCATTTTTAAAATGTACTTTTAGTACTTCTAGGTTATCCCGTCGACCAATTTCGCCAAATTATACAAATTGCCAAACTATTAGCCAAGTTATACATATCGACATATTTTTTCTTTTAAATAATAAAAAAACAAATAATTAGTAGAATATTGATAAAAATATAAATAAAAAGTTGAAATAAAAATCACTTAATGATTTTTAAATACGTGTATCATATTTAATATCATTGAATATTACATTCACGATCCTCCATTATTGGCATTTAATCTTATTTTTTGGCGATCGTTTTTTGGTTGACGGGATAACCTAGAAGTACCGTACTTTTCCACAATATAAACTCTTCAATAACAAAATCTTCATTTATATGAAGTCATATGAAAATTAAATGCAGATCAACATCCTGTTATTCTTGACGGGGATATATACTAGTTTTAAAATATTTTACTTTTATTGAATACAAATGTAAACATGTCTGCTTTTTTCTTCCTTAACGAGTAGGGCAGCTTAAATTGAATGAAGCCAGAAAAATTTCTTCCTAATAAAGATGTATCCAAATTAGATGGCCTTTAATTAAATATTTGTTCTCAATTTAAAAATCAGCTTTACATGTAAAGCGACAATTATATATGTATGACATATATTCTCAAAAAAGGGGGGAGGCTAAAAAAGTCACTGACAGAGCAAAAGTTCTTTATATATAAAATGACACACTCACATAATAACATAACACATAAAAAAACCATTAACACTTTAAACAATGTTACACCTAACGGTCTTGCTAATGAGGACAATGGGGGTGGGGGACACTCATCAAAGTTCACAAGTTTCTTTAGACTTGGCAAAATAACAAATCTTATTTGGCAAATTTACAAAGGAATTACTTCAGGGGACCTATTATCTGGAATTCTCTGGCTGGCTTTCTGGATTTCAAGTCCTTTTGAAATTTTGAACACCCCGTCCTCAATTCCAGAAATTTTACAAAAACATAAAAATAACAAAATTAAACAATCCCATGTAGAATATGAATAAATTTTATGTTTTCAATGTTTTTAAGTTATATAAACAAAAAATACTGCATTATAACAATGAAAAAAAAAATGAAATGAGTAACCAATATTTTATCTACAAGCTCTACCTGTTTTAATTACTATCTAAATATTCTACCTAATAAAAAGCAACCAATAATAATAAAAAGAAAAATCCTAAACCGACTTTTGACCTGCTAAGGATTCGAACCCATATCATCTGATTTCAAGCTCAATGCTTTAACCATTCGGCCATCGAGCTTACCTTTATCTGCAACAGATTATCTTTATAAATAGCACATAATTAATCAAATCTGTGTTCTGTTCCAGGCCCGTAACCAGACGGGGGGCAGGTGGGGCTGAGCCCCCCCTAGCGTCCTCTAGAGCCCCCTCTAACAATTTCTTTACTTTCTAATTTTTTTTTTTTTTTTTTACAAAATTCATATTTTAAATCTATAACTTTTCTCAAAAAAAAAAAAAAAAGTAAGAGAAATTTTTTAGATATTTTAACTGCCTTGAATAAAATGGGAATACGCCAAGAACTTTGTATTCGGAACCTTATTAGATTAGTTGTTTTCTGTTATCTTGCTAGTGGTATAATGCATTTCTCGAAACACGTTTTAAAGGAACATTTCTTTCTCCTGATAAAAATTAAGTCCAGATGCACTAACTGGTCATCACATGTGTTAGTATATCGTTATATTTTCAAAGCAACGATCTTATGCAGAATGAATGGAAATAGACAGATGGTGTTCAAGTTGACCTATAATTAGTCAAGTGATGTTCAAAATCTTGACTAAGACATAGTCATTAAAAACCCATGTTTCGAAATTTTAATGGTTTGCTTGTTGACAATACGTACTTATCAGTAGATTTAGTTAACGATGAAATATCACTTGGAAACTAGAACGTTTGAAAATTAAAAAGATAAAAAATTTTAATTTATACACGTGGAATTAAAAAAGCCAGTAATTGTTTCATTGTATGGGTTACAAGGCTGTACATTAGAAAAAAAATTATTTTATTTTTAGTTATTTTTTTATTTTAATTTTGTTTGTGTGTTAAATGAAAATTTTTTTTTTCAATTTGTCATATAACAATAAAAAAATTAAGCAAAAAAAAAACATGATTAAGGTTAAGTTTATTATAAGATTACGGCAAAAATATCTGCAATTATTTGATGTATGAAATATTAATAAATATAGTATTAGAAAATAAAATATTAATAAAATTTAATAAATTACGATTTGCCGTTAAAGATATTAAAAGTAGGAAATTAAAATAAGAATAATAAATTAAGTTTCATTAAGTATGTAATTTCTACCATAACATATGCAAAAAAACCTGTTAATTTTTAACTAAAAATAAACTTTTTTTATCAAAAAGAAAACAGATTTCAAAAACTATTGCAAAGTATTTTTTTCATAATAATTAATAAGACATTAAGAGCATTGTATTTACCATGTGTATTATTAATATTTATGTACATTAATTTGATTTTTTGGAGTCGACGCCAATATAACCAAGATAAAAAATAATTGTCCTTTAAAAATTATAACAAAATTCAGCAAAAACATTGCGAAAATAAATTTAATTTTAAATCAATCAACTCTAACTTAAAATCCCATATTTTAAAATATGTGTGTTTGGTTGGTCCCCCCCCCCCATTAATGGCCAGTACAAACGCATTATTTTATACTAATCATAGTTATAGTTGCTAATCTTACTTGAAAATATACATTTAAACACATGAGATAAAATGTTACAAAAATGGTAAGATTAAAAATTTTAAACTAAATATTAAATCAGGAAAAATTTCATAGATAATTGGATATGTATCTATTGGACACTTATATTGAACTTGGCTGGACTTGCATAGACACCAAAAAGTCAAATTAATGTACACAAAAATAAATATAATAATACACATAGTAAATACACATTCTCTTAATTTAATTTTTTATTAAATATATTGTGTAAAAATAATATTTTAAACCTTGCAGTAGTTTTTCAAAAAGGTTTTATTTTTGATTTAAAAAAAAATTATTTTCCGATGATCATGAAGTATTTTGCATTTAATTTCCTTATAGAAAAATTCCATTATAGAGAGGTTTTACACTCTATACACTCTAGACTAGAGGTCTGCACGGGCCCGACAGGCGAAATCGTTCCGAATTTTCTAACGGGCCGGGCCGGCAAAAAAAATTGAACGGGCCATACGAGCCGGGCCGGGCTGCTAAAAAAATTTAGTGGGCCTGACGGCCCGTTATGATTTAGGTGCAAACGATAAAATAACAGCTGTTGTTAATGAATATGGCTTTAATGAAAATAAGTATTAATGTGCGTCATGAAACAACACTAGTTTGACAACATCAATGCAGAAATGTAACTTCTACAGTGTAGAGATCAGCAACGGACAGTTGCATTGTGTGTAACACGGGCTTAATATTTTTAGCAGACTCATGCCGGGCCGAAATCAGACTTGCATTGTATTTCTACATACAGACGAGCCGGGCCGAAACTAGACTTAATTGATCTCAAGATGTGTATGTCAGACAACATGATTTGTAAAATTATTAATAGTGATAAAGAACTTATGTTAACATAATCTTTGTATATGTTACTTCTTGGTGATTCTTAAATACAGTTTTCTACAATGCTAAAGTTTCATAAATTTTCTGACTAATTTTTAACTGTAAAAGCATAACATTGACAAGCCTGATTTTTGAAGGGTTTTGGAATCAAACAGCGTTTTTATTTTTTGTAAAAAGGATACTTGTATAACCTTGTTGAAATATAAGTTATTTTGTCAAATGGTTGTAAATTTTTCTAATCAATGTTGTCGCTTCCGGAAATTCTATTCAAAATGCTAACTTTGACAGTATTTTTTTAGCTTTCTTGTATCAAAAAATGGATAAATCCATTCGATTACAGTTTCTGAATAAAAACATCCGCTATTCTAATGCATTTTCGAAAAAAAAAAAAAAAAAAATTCAGAAAGCAGCTCTTTTGAATTAAGAGAATGAATTTGGATTCGGAATGTTTAATAAAATATTTTTGAAATATTTCCATAAATCTATTTTTACTATACAGCTTCAAAAGTTACGATGTTTTTAACTTTCTTTTTTTTCTTTTATTCGAAACCATATTAATTTTTTAATGAATCTTTGTTTGAATATTGAAAGTCTAAGAGTCTAAGTAATCATAAATGTTGAAAATGTATATTTCCTGTAAAATATACTGTAAAATCCTCCCGGTGACATAGATGCAGTATTCTTTAACCCTTTCTGGCACGGGCAAGATCTGCTAGTAAAATTAGAAATTATCAACTGGCACCGGAATTCACAAATTTTTTGGATATTTCGAAACTCCTATTTTAAGCTTTTATTATAAATGCAAAATTTTACTAAAATATTATTGGTGCCGTATGCAAGTTTGGAATTAAAATTAAGTATCGTAGATCGGTCACAAAATTAAAAAAATCTTAATTATACGATAAAAAATCTAAATTTTTTAGAAATAATAGAAATATTGATGGGCCACAACGGGCCGGGCCGGGCTGGGCCTGTTTTCACTTATTTTTGTACGGGCCGGGCCTAAAAATGTAAAATATGAACGGACCGGGCCTGGAAATTCCGGCCCGTGCAGACCTCTACTCTAGACACTATAGGCAGGTCATTTTATCAGTTTTTGCTATATTTAGTTTAAGATATGGATTGTTAAAAAATGTTAGCCCCCCCAGAAAATTTTCAGAGCCCCCCCCCCCTGGCATGTCTTGTTGGTTACGGCCCTGTTCTGTTCTCCACCTGTTATTGAGCGCACAGTTGCAGTACCTGTAGCACAGTAGTGAGTAGTGAACGGATATCCCATCTGCGATAAGAACCCACTCCATGTCCCTGGCTTCCGAGCTTGAGCAATCAGCAGCTGAACACTCTCATCGAAACATTCAGTTCAATTATAGGGACAGAATTTGACTTTTAAATTTTTATAATAATTTCATGTATATTTTTATTTGTAGTTTTTGTTAATATTAATGAATACATGTTTTTTCATGAAGGAAAAATAAATTTATTTCAGAAAAAATTTAAGATATTACTGATAATCACAATCTTTTTATCAAAAACATTTGTGTATTAATCTTTTTTTTTTTTCTGGTTATTAAGTTTGGCGAAACCTGAAATAAAAACTCCTTATTTTATGATTCATTCAAGCATAATAGGCATACTAAATTTCTTACAAACGCTCATTTGAAAATTCACATTTGTATGTTAAACCAAAGGGCAGTATAACTTGAGAAATGTACACACAACCATTGACTGCTTTAATTGAAAAAAATCATTCAAATTATTTTGAAAATAAATATTAAATATATCAAACTTTATATTTATAAAATATATATTTCCAGATATACTATATTATGATTACAGCAAATATGTAGCATATACCAAACTCAAATTTTAATGTATTTTACAATTGATATAATTTTTATAGAAGATTTTAAACTGTGTGCACTTTGTCACCTCTTACAGATAAATTTCCTTCGGAAGTAAGGAAACAATTTCAGGTATGCATAAAAGGTTATAAACAAAAAAGGTCAAAAATAGATATTAAATGTCAATATTAAAATTCTATTTGAAGAAACTGCGGAATGGCCGCAAATAGTTAACACCTTAATAAAATAATTTAAAAAATGTGCAATTTTGGCATCGAAAATATCGCTAAAATATATACGAATTAAGAAAATATATTCAGCCAAAAAGTGAATTTACATAGAGAATTGACATTTCAAAAGACATTTCAAAATTACTGCAAAAATGACCTTAAAATATATAAATGCTGCATTAAAAAGTAATAAAAGATGCACTAATTTTTAATAAACATAAATATCATACCTTTACATAAGTTACCTTCAAATGAAATTTAACTTAATTGATGATCCTTAGGCCTAACTTTACTACACAATAACTGGCAATTTTGTTTTGATAATCAATATTTCTCCGCTGTTTTGGGATTAAATGATAAAGAAAGTAAATCAAACACAGAGACATTTTTTTAAGACTCGAAATAGTAAAAATAACACATGAATATTGCGACAAAATACTCAAAAATTAATTTATTTAACAAGCCAAGTAGTAACACCATTTTACAATTTAATTTCCTATTGACGCGATGATATCAAAATATTTTTCGATACGTTTTCGATTAATAGTCTTTTGTGCAAATTTCTATATTTGTAAAATATTTTCATCTTCCTCAAATCCGCACAGCTTGGAACCAGAGGGAGGTTGTGTGGATTTTATAATTTTAAGTATTTCTGATCATTGTTTTGTTTACATTTTTTAAACAGTAATTTGAATTTAATTAATGATGCAATCGAAACTGTAATGAATGCTTACAGTATAATAAAATATTAAAATAAATAATAAACAAAAATAACAAAAATGTAGATAATTTTTGAAATGATCAAAATATTAAAAGCAAAGATCAAAGTTATTATACAATAATGTATGACTAAATACTAATTCACAACAAAATCATAAAATAAGGAAGTTTTATTTCAGGTGTAACCTGACTTAATAACCAAAAATGTTTGATCAATACATAAATATATTTGGTAAGAAGATTGTGATTACTAGTGATATCAGTAATACATATGTTCATCTCTTTTCAAAAATAAATTTATTCTTTCTTCATGAAGAAACATGACTTCAATAATATTAACAAAAATTACAAATTAAAATCTATAGGAATTGTTACAAAATTAAAAAAGTAAAATTTTGTCCCTATATTCAAACTAAATGTTTAATTGTTTACATACGTAAATTATGTGTGGATTTTAGAGAGTTGCAAATTGAAGGGAGTTTAATGCATTAATAAACAGTTTCTTGTAGCAGGCTTCAACATGGAACAAAGAATATAAACGTATTCTTTGTTCCATGGGCTTCAATAACTGCTTGAATAGTGTCTAAGATGCCTTGATCAAGAATAAGGCTCTCTCAATCAAGTATTGAACTTCAATTTGTATACAGCCCCTAAAATATGCTCTTTTTAAAATAATTTCTCAAAAATTATTGTATGAATATATTCATTTTTTATGTTTTAGAAAACTCAATTTTTAATTTTATAACTAATTGCATCACAAGAGTGTTGGTCAGTGTGATCTCAAATTCTTCTTACAAATGTTTAAATGCAAGAACATTGAATTTTTTAAATATTTTCCTAGGAAATTAGCATTTTGCACTTCTTTGTTGTAAAAATATTTCTAAAATATCTCCTTGATTTTATTTTGAGTGTTAAAATCTTAATTGAAGCTTGACAGATTTGTTAAGATAATAAAACATAAAAATACGAATTAACTTTTTTGACATCTAAATAAAAGAGACATACTTTAAAAAGAATACATAGTTAATGAAGAAATTAAGTTAAAAATATTAGTAACCGAAGGAGATCTTTAAAAATATCGAATGGCCATATGACCCAGATGTTTAACTTGCGATTACACATGCTTGATATGAGATATGGGCATGGTTATTTCATTTCTCACAACTAATTTTTGAAAATTAATCTTTAATTTATTTTAGTGCAGAATTTATGATGAATGTTACCGATTAAATGAGAGGATAATTTTTGTTTGTGTTAATTGGTAACAAAATATTAATCACACATACTCTGAGCATGCACAGGCATTCCTGTGTTCATACAAGTCAAAAGAATTTCAGATTTTACTGACCAACTCTCTTACAGAAATTTTAAAAAATACAAAGGTTGCAACTCTGAATCATTCAACTAGTTATTATTGTTATGTTTTTTATATTGATATATTTTGTTATTATTATAGTTATATTAATAATAACAAAATATAAAATAATGATAATTCACAACTATCACATCAATCACAGTTGTAAGCAAAGTATAAACTTATAAAAAATTTTATTTTCCAAGTTGTGAATTCAGAGAGAAAAATACATTTGCAAATAGAACAAAAAAATAAAATTAATAAAAATTACTAAAATGTTTTACAATTTCCTACAGGATTTATAGGTGTGGAAAACCTTAATAATATTTTTAAGTAATTTTTTGTTCTTAAAAGTATTATTTTTATGCGAAATCTGCAAAAAGTTCTATTTTATTTTTGTATTATTTATTAATCAGAGTTGGAATTCTTCTGCATTAAAAGTAAAAAAAAAAAAAATCATTTAAACCAACTTTTCCCTGCTCTTCTTTCGAAATTTTGCTTCATCACTTGATCCCCCCCTCCCCAATACACACACGCAGTAATAAAATTAAACACTTTTAAAATACTTTATTATTATTATTATTATTATTATTATTATTATTTTATAACAAAGATAAATAATTATTCATAAATTTCACTAAAATTTCATCTAAAGTCCCCTTTTCAGAAACTCTACATTCCCTTTTCTCATAAAATTCAAAATCTTTAAAGCTTCTTTTTTTATTATTTTTGTTTTACCCATTTCACATTATGAGTTTTTTCAACAAAGAAAATGCAATTTTTTTTATTAAGAGTTAAAAATTTTAATTTATAAAAATTGAGAAAAATTCAAAACCTAACTTCTAAAATTTGAACCGCCACAAATAGCTTTGTTGCATTCTTCTTTTGAAAATGTCTTCTGTAAAAATAAGGTGCATTCCTGTTGAAAGTTGTAGCATCAGTTTTGGTCCTGGGAAATTACAGACAGTACACAAGCACATTAGCATTGAACAAAAGGCTAACCCAGTTATTCACATACATTAATTAGCTATATATTGTTCCTAATTTTATGGCACATTACACAACACCACCCTCAGTCAATAACATATCTTGTTGATGTTGGGCAAGCAATGTGCATTCATAAAGCAGGCAACATAATGAAGGCATAAGGATGTGATGTCATGTGTTACAGGTGTATGACAAGCTTATGTGCTATGGGGGTTATAGTCTTTGCTTGCTGGGGATAATTTTCAGTGGTGCTGCCATATCTTGGTCTTGGGACAAAATGGTTGCTCATTCTGTTAGGGACATAAATATAAGAATGAGGTGCATATCTGGATATTGGTTGGGATTTGATCCAAGGACCTCACTGACAGTTGACAAGCACATTAGTATTGAGCAAAGGGTAAGACGGTTACTCAAAGCTAGTAACTCATGATATACTGCCACTTACTTTATGGTATTGTTGCATACTCCATAACTGTAAGGAACAGATTTTCAAAAACTTGAAAAATATATGAAATGCCATGATATCTGAAACAAATACAATAAAAACTAACATCATTGTAGCACATTTATTTTTTTAAACTGAATTGTTGTATAGTACTAATCCAATCCATCTTAATAAAAAATTGGAAAATTGATATTTATGTAATTTTTACAAACTGAAGTATACCAAATTTATTTAATAATTAATTGATTTTAAAGTGAAAACTGAACATTTTATTTTTAACACTCACTTCCTGAAAATTATTTTTCTCATCCATTTTATTTCTTTTCAAGAATTTTTTTAAGTTTTGTTTATTCTTTGTTAATTTGCATAGATTTAATTTTTCATCAGAAATGTCTGTCAGAAGAGATGTCATGGACAGAAATTAATGAATCAAAATACAAATTAAGTTTATTTAAGTTATTAAGTTTATTTAAGTTATTAAGTTTATTTAAGTTATTAAGTTTATTAGGATTATAGTTTATTAGGATTGACACATTAAATTACCATTTTGAAAGAGACAATTTTGTAAACCACATTAAATTAGTGAATGATTATTCTCATCATTATAGATGAATTAAAAATTGAAAATTCCATTGCCAGATTGTAAATAAGTGTTTGAAATTTAACATAAAATTCAGATGTAGTTAATGCAGTTATTTATTTTTACCTTCAGACTTTCTTAAAAAAATTAGATTAAAAGTTTATCAAACTGCTTCTTTCATCTCTAAAACAAGGAAGTATAAAATACTAAAATAGTTATGTAAACAAATTTAACTTTTTAAATGTGTTTTAATGATTTTTCCCTTTTTACGACATTAAAAACCTTGTCACTCGTTCAATATATTCACAAAAAAATTAAAGAGAAATAAAACTCCTATTAAAATGAAATAATCAATATCCTTCCCTTGAAAAGCTGTATATTTGTAAATCACAAGATATAACTAAATTCAGTTCTTGAAATAATTGAGTGCCTTATCACTTGCACCATTTGAATTCAGTTGTCAACAGTAAAATACCTCCATGCACCATAAGCCACATTTCCAATGTTTTTTTTAATCAAACCTGTTTTTTACAGAAGGGTGATACATGGCTGTCTTACCTGCTTTCATTTTGAACCCTCCGGAAACTGCGCAATTTTTCGTTCTGACCTTTGATTGGCTGATTGGTGAAATTGGGAACGAACTTCTGGTGTAAACACAAACAGAAAGAGTTTTGTGGCATTTAGTGTGCTTAAATCTTCTCTTTTCTTTTTTTGCTACTGTTTTCACCTTGTTCTTGTTAATGCAAACTTTTATTGATCTGGAAACAAATGCTAATTTAACATTGTACAGTTGAACCTCGAAAATCCGGAACCGTCGGGACCGCGGCGATTCCGGATTTTCGATTTTTCCGGATTTTGGAGGTTTATTAAAAAATCTTTTTTTATGGCTATATAATACCGTAAAATCCCGTTAATCCGCTCTTCCCAATCAAACGCCCCCTCCCCACTTTATAAAGAATTTGAAATTTTCAAAAAATCCCGAGAAAGCGCCCTCCCTCCCGATTCTCAAAGGCGATTGAGAGTGAGACGAATCATTATGAAATGAATGAATCATGAATCTTTGATGAAATTTGCATTTTTTCAAGATTTTTTAATTGATTTCATGCTTGATTTGGCTTTCTTTTTTTACAAATTTCTCCGTGTTTTCTGCATTTTTTCGACAGAATTTACGTTTAAAAAAAAAAAAAACAAAAACAAATTTTTTCAAGTATCAAAATTCATGATTAATTCAACGATTCATTCATTTCATCATGATTCATTACTGTAAATTTTGTTGAGCGCTTTTCAACTTTTTAATTTTTGTAATAATAAAGTCTTTAATTATCGGCAAGTCATTACAATATTAACCAGAATATATCTGTATATATTTTTTTAGTATAGTTATCAGAATTTAACTGCAGTTGATGAAAATTACAGCTATGTCTTATTTTAAAAATTAATAAAACTGAAATCTGAAAAATGTTCGGATTTTAGAGATTTCCGGATTTTGGAGGTTCAACTGTACTACAAGAAATGTAAAAATTCATTTTTTTTTCAAAATTTTGATAAATTGAGAAGGGGGGCACCTTATACACATCTAAATACCTTTTTTACACGTGCCATCGCCTTTAATATGGTAACTACATAATATGCATTTAAAATGAAAATATAAAGTTATTGTAATTAATATTTTGGACCAAAGAGTATGACCTATACTTAATAATACATAAGTACAGTATAATCAGGGCTCGAAATGGAAAATTTCACGAACCGGAACGCTATTTCAAAATTATTATGGAAAATTTCATGAACCAGAACGCTATTCTTCAAAAATATTTTTGACTATTTTTAAAGTGATTGGTACATTTAAGATGCAAAAATATGAAACTTAAGAACATATTGTCTGTTTTATTAGGTGTGTTCGTAATTATGTAAATACGTAGCACCTATTGTTGCCGCTCAGTCCGTCCGTCTGTCTGCATATAACAACGCAAAAACTACCAAACCGAATCGTTTGAAATTTAAAATACATAATTATTACATAATTTTGTCATTTCAAATTTTATGAAAATTGGATGGATAGATCAATTACAGGGACAATCAAAAGCATTCCGTTACATTACGGTCAATGAGGGAAAAAGCTTCAAAGGCATTTTAATCGTTTGAAATTTAAAACGTATATTTATTACATAATTTTGTCGAGTCATTTCAAATTTTATGAAAATCGGATGGATAGATCAATTACAGGGACAATCAAAAGCATTCCGTTACATTACGGTCAATGGGGAAAACAGTTTCAAATGCATTTTAATCGTTTGAAATTTAAAACGTATAATTATTACATAATTTTGTGGAGTCATTTCAAATGTTATGAAAATCAGGTGCATAGATCAATTACAAGGACAATCAAAAGTATTCCGTTACATTATGATCAATGGGAAAAAAGTTTCAAATGCATTTTAATGGTGTTACACTCATTTGAACATAATAGAATTGACATAAATCTATGAAGTATGTACTAAAATATACATTCTGTACAATCTGTGATGCAAAGAATATTTATTATTAAATTACAGGGCCACACAAATGTATTCCACTAAATAATGTTATACATGAAAACATTGTTTGGGGCGGGCTTTAATTATATTAAACTACTTCATATTTTATGAATAAGATATACGTTAATGAAGTATAATAAAATTTACTCCCTGCATATTTACAGGAAGAGAAAGATTTCGACCACTATACTATATCCAAAGTACGCTCTACTATATCAGCAAGATCTGAATATTTTAAAACTTCGTTATCGTACGAACGCACATCATTTGCTAAGATTCACGTGCAATTTCCAACTTGTTTTTAATTAGTTTGCCCAATAGATGTTAAATTACTCACCCCTCTCCACTCAAAAAAATTGAATTTGGTTCCACTATTCTATGCTCTGTGAAAAGCAAGGATTGATCATGGTTGATGCTGATTGCTTTTTGATAGCTTGGCTAATTATCCAAAAAATTTAAATTTAAATCCGGGGTGCGTCAGAACCTGGACCTGTCTTGGACTATCCTCAGATTTTTAGATGAGGTAGATTTCGCTGGCCATGTCATACACACAGACAATTTTCTTTTATTGGTTTAGATGCAATCTATTATTATTGCATTTGTATTATTTTTTCTGGGATATTGAAATTTCTCGTTTAATGCAGGATTCTAATACAGACAAGTTATATTTGCTCAGGCTTTGCTCTGTTTCGAATTTATATAGTTGCCCACCTTCCTTATTTTTCAATTCAATAAAACATGTTTGCAACCAGAAATTTAATAAAGATAAAAATATATAAGAACCCTTTTGAAAAAAGACATTTTATTAAGTAAATTTTCTGTAAAAAAAAAAAAAAATATTTGACCTTTTGAAAATCCGAAAGGTTTGAAACTAGACATTTGTAAAAACTAATGGATATTTTTTTTTTTTTTTTTAATACTAATTGAAGTTGAGATAGGAATGGAACGAGCTGTTAATTCCCAAATTGGCTCAGTCAGAGCTCAACAATCTGATTAGCTAAAATTGAAGAAAGTGACGTATATTCGAGCCGGTGCTAAAAAAATTAAGAACAACTGGACCCAATGCAGGAATCTGCTCAATGAAGTTTTATGTATTCAGATTCAGAGGTTTTGAAGCTTAAGAATACAGATTTGTTCATTTTTCTATATAATACATAAAAGTTTGGACTAAGCCAATTTGGGAATTAACAGCTCTTAAGAATGTGGGGCGACAATTGAAATTCTGCACACAGGCATCCAACCTGCATTACTAAATCCCTTAAAAATTAATATCTTAAATCATTAAATTGAATTTATTCTTACATCAGCAATACATAATAAAAGATAGAAGGTTTCAAAAAGCAATAAGTGACTTACTTTTCATAAAGATAGGCAATGAATCAAATATAATTAATCTTCAGCAAAATAAAAATGTGTAGCTTCTACATGCATGAAGGAAATAAAATGTGATTTAGCCTGCAAGTTTGCATCCCAAAAGACCAAAGATTATTTCTAACCTATAGCCTTCCGGGCACATTCCCAACGGGCCATCACCAATGATGCAGATGTAGAAAAAACAGAGGGTACATCTTAGAGTGTATATACTATAGCTTTCTTGAGAAACAGAGGGTATATGGTGTTTCTTGAAAAAATCCAGACTGTATACGGCGTATATCCACCATCACAGAAGTAACGAAAAAGCCTCAACTCAGTATATTTTCCTTTTTTGTCATCAAGTTAGTGAAAATAACTGATGTTGCTGATGAATAGGTCCAGAACAGATACATCTCAACATCCATTCACACATTCCTTGTTACATTTCTATCAACTGTAGCAGCTAAAGCAGCTAGCAAAATAAAAGAAAAAAGAATATCATACATGCATTCATATACATAAATTAATTTTTTAAAAGCAAATATTATTTACAAATGCATAAATATTAATTAAATTAAGAAATTTAAGTACACTTATTTGAAACCATTAGACAAAAACCAAAATAGTTACGCTACTGTACCATCTAGATATTTATTACAGAATGCTAATTATGAACATATATTCAAATATTGGAGTAAATTTATAGCATGGTATTTTCAAAAGGATTTGATATTGCCGTGATATCAGAGAAATACTGCAGGACATGATATAAAAGTTCTTTTGTTTACATTAAATTTTCATCAAGTTTTGGAATAAAATTGTAATAAAGATTCACAAATGATGAGCTTCAACACCTTAAAAATCATCTTTTTTTACACCCCCCCCCCCCTTTCCTCCATTTTTTAATCCCCTGAGCAAACTTCATATAAAAAAAAATAAGACTTTACAAAGTTAGATTTCAGCAAAACACTAGTCATGCATAGCTTAAAATTGTAATCATTTTTAAGATTTAAATTTTATTTACTTTTTTCCTTAGGAAAAGTGACACACTTTAATATAACACAATATTAATAAATAAATTGCCAAAATAGGCAAAAGGTTGGAAACCAAGTCAGAAATATGCAAAATAAGTTTATTTTCTAAATTCTGAATGAAAAAATTGAACTGTTGATAGAAAAAAAACATGGCTTTTCAATATCAGATAAAATACTTTGTAACAAGCATAATGTTGAAATTACCAGTTTGTAAATACAGCCAAATACCAGGGTCAAGGTTTAAAAATGATAGTTTTCAATATAAATTACAAATAGTATTTATTTAGCAAGATTAGTATATTTCAGATATCAGAATTTATTTTGAATGAAAAAAATTTGCTGCTGCACTGTTACACTTACCAGCCATTTTCAAATTTTTTTAGTTAGTTTTGTTGTGGTAGTCAGAAAAAGTGTGGATTTAAAAAAGTAAATAAAAAAGGGTAAGTTAAGCTTATTTAATCTGCAAATTGCATAAAATACTTATTAAAAATAATTTCCTGTTTTTTTTTTTTTTTTTTTTTTTTTTTTTTTTTTTTTTACAAAATAAAGTAAAATTAATATTTTAAAACAAAAAAAACATGTGGGATACATGTTATACTGTTAGGCTTAACAAAAAATAAATAGAAATTTAATCATAATAGACTTTTTTTATGCAATTACTTAAAAATAATAATACAAATTATATATACACTACATTTAATTTAAATATTGAGGAACTAATTATCAAAATTCAAAAAATGAACAAAAGTTGAGTTTTTGGAGATTCTAATAGCACAACAATATTAGAAATGTACTGCCAAACTTACAAAAATGAATAGCTATTTTAACTTTACATTTGTCATGTTTTAGAAAAATAACTTATTTTAATCTTCAATTTAGTCAGGGAGGGTTTAAAAAAACAAACTGTCCAGAAAAATACATTTAAAAATGAACTTTTAACAAAATTATAGCAATAGTCCTTTACATTGCTAAATTATCTGGCACAGTTGTCATATCCGCACCACATTGCAACGATTGCTACTAATTGGTGATTTTATGCCCTGCATGATAACCCACTCATTGTTTCTTATTAATAAATTGTTTATTTTTAATTTCTTTTTCAAATTGATAGAAATTATTTTGTTCTATAATTATTAATTTTTTTTTATTTTCTTCATAAAATAATAGGAAAAATTAAAAAATGGTATTTGAATAGTAAGTTGTTATCAAATTGGCATCGAAAGAAAAGCACACCAACGTGGTGTGCATATGTCATTGTGTGCTAGTTATTTATACTTCAACTGTTTTGCGCAATTATTCATGCATAGCGTAAAATTGTAATAGCTCTTTCAAAATAATTTTTTTTTAAAGGAAAGGCTGTACACTTTAAAATATGTACGTAAAATTAATAAATTACTGAAATTAGGTCAAGAGGATGAAAACCTGGACAGAGCCTTCAAATTTCCAGTTAGAAATATGCAAGACAAAAATTCATTTTCTAAATTTTAAATCGGTAATTTTGTTTTGATAAAATCAATTACAGAGTTTTCCCAAGAGGGTTTCAGGAGGGCGCTCAGCCCCTCCTGCCCTTTAGTTTAAAAAAAAGCACCCTCTTGCCCCTCATCCAAAAACTAGCGCCCTTTAACAATTTTTTCTCTAGCGCCCCTCTTGCCACTCATAAAAAAATAGCACCCTTCTTGTCCCACATTTGAAAAAATGCACTCTTCAGCGATGATGCAGACGTGCTATAACGCGTAAATTATGCAAAAAATCGGCGACGGAAAGAAAAAAATAGCTCTTACGCGTCCCACAAGACGTGTAATTTCGTCAAAAAGTTGAAAAAAAAATCGCGAAATAACGTCTATTTTCCGGCAGATTTCGTAAAAAATAAATCGCGAAAAAATGCAAATTTCGTCAAAGAGACACACACATACAAAAAAAAAAAAAAAAAAAAAAAAAAATGCCAGAAGGAAATTTTTCTGTTCGAAAAATAATTTTCTTGCTTCGAAATTGTGCTTTTAATGCTCAAAAAGCGGATTTTCCTGCTTCGCAATCAGGCGTGTGATGAGAAAATTGCACCCGGGACATAATTAGAATTTGGGGCCCTCCCCCCCTCCCAACTTTTTCTTTTGACAGTCCAAAAATGACATTTGTAGTATAAATTTGGCACCCCCTAAATTTCCGTGCACAGGGCGACCTTCTCCCCCCCCCCCTCCCTGTTACAATCCTCTTTCGACTGTCCAAAACTTTCTAAATGTAAATTCTAAAATTTTTTTTTTTTTTTTTTTTTTTTGAAAAAAGTTTTTTAAATAAAACAGGCTTGCTCCTTAACAATCTTTCAACAAAATCGGTCATTTTTTCACAATCTTTTAACAAAATTTGCTGTGTTTTTCAAGATCTTTCACGAAATTCGTCGTTTTTTCGTGATTTTTTAAAATAAAATCTGTTGTTTTGACGATCTTTTAACAAAATTGACTGTTTTTTTGCAATCTTTTAACAATTTTTTTTTTAAATTTTTTGACAAAATTTCTGTTTTTTCACAAATATTTGAACCGTTAGATTCTAGATTCAACTCTATAAAAGTGCCCTTAAAAATCAAAAAAGTGCCCTTTTCAGAACAGTAGCACCCTGCCCCTTTTTAAACCTGGGGGAAATTCTGTCTATTATTTCTTAAACTTTATTTACAAAGAACATTAAAATGCATATGCAATTAATATCTTCAAAAAGGCTCTTATCTTTGTTCTATGCCACCTAAAAATTGAACTGTTGATAGGAAAAAGGTGAATTTTCAATATCAGATAAAATACTTAGTTCTTTAAAGATAAACATGGTGTTCTTTGAAATTACCAGTTTGCAAATATAACCAAACATTAGGGTCAATGTTTAAAGACAATAGTTTTCAATAAAAAATACAAATAGTAATTATTTAGCTAGATTAGTATATATTTCAGATATCAGAATGGATTTTCAATGAAAAAAAAAAAAACACATTTGCTGCTGCACTGTTACACTTAGTAGCCATTTTCAAATTATTTAATTAGCTTTGTTGTGGTAGTCAGAAAAAGTGTGGATTTAAAGTAAATAAAAGGTAAGTTTCATCTTATTTAATCTGCAAATTGCATAAAATAATTATTTAAGAATAATTTCCTACCCTATTTTTTTAAAAAATAAAGTTAAATTAATATTTTAAAGCAAAAAAAAAAAAAAAAAAAAAAAAAAGTTATATAAAAGTTATACTGTTAGGCTTAACAAAAAATTGAAATTTATCACAATATAATAGTTTTTTATGCAAATTACTTTCAAAGCTAAACAATGTTGCTTTAAGGCTATTCTCTTCAGATTAATAGATTGAAGAAAATTTAATTTCTTAAATTACAACAGCTAAGCTTACTTATATAGCATTATAAGCCATGCAAATTCCAAGAGTTGTTTAAAAAACATAAAATAACAAGGATTTACGAGAGAAAAACTATCACAAACTACATATAATGCATTTAATTTAAACAGAGATGAACAAATTATCAAAATTGTAAAATGAGCTAAAGTTGAGTTTTTGGGGATTCTTATATTGCAGTATAATTAGAAATGTACTGTCAAATTTACAAAAATGAATAGCTATTTTAATTTTAGATTTTCTGAAAAACACAACATAAGGCAACTAATTTTATTGTCACATTTTAGAAAAATGACTTATTTTAATCTTCAATGAGGACAAATAAAAAAATGCTACACACACAGCATACAACAATAAAGTAATCTTATTGCAAATAATTATTATATATATCTATTTCTACTTTCAACTATAATAATTATAGTTTCATTCATTTTCAAAATGGAGTCATGTATTTATATTTATAAAAGAAAATATTCTGTAAGGAAGAGCCTGATTAAAGGCATGAAAGTACTAAGATGTTTTTAAATAAAATTAACATCTCTAGTTGATTATTTTAATTGCCTTTTAAGTAATCCTGAACATTTTAAAGTTCATATTATATATTTTGTGAAAAAAATACTTACTTCATTTCCTCCAAAGTATTATTTTGTTTTTTCTTTTAAATTTTTGCCCCGGTGCATAAAAATTTGTTTCCAAGCAAAGACATTGCATTTCTGGATGTTATTCCATTTTCAAAATACTCAAAGAATTTATTTTCAACATAAAATAAGGTATTTTCAATATTTCAGAGCAAAATGTATTCAGATTACATGACATAAACATAACAGTAGTCCAAAATTAACATAAACAAAGGCTTCTAAATAATGTTTGTATCACATATTATTTTAATATGTGAACTAAATATCGATTTAACATCATTAGCAGAAATAGATATACTTTGGAAGAATAAAACTTTCATCTTACTAAAAGAACTTATTTAATACGGACACATTATTTACAGCAGACGATCACAGATACACACAATCGGCATAGAACACAATTGCCGCTTACATAAAACATTCTATTTACATTTTTACTTAAGTTGCGGTTACAGTTAAATACACCACATCTCCTCCCTTCCTAAACTTCTACTACAAGTCCAATCGCTGAGGAGGTCTCCGGATTCTAGTAGATCGGCGAACTGGTTGTGGTGTTGGAGTTGAACCGTGGACACTGAGTGGAGCATGCTCTGATGTAGTAACTGAGACTGGCGTTGCATCAGTCGTCTCCGCCTCCACACTAGTGGGTGATTGTGCTAACTCAGCACTAGTTGTCGTAACATCATCATTTTGCACAGGAATGGCAGGTTTTGAAAATGATCGTCGGAGCTCGCTTTCTTTTTCCTCTATGTCACCTCCATCCCGTATTTGATCTACATGTCTACGCCACAATTGACCATTTACATCGACAGTGTAATGTAGCTGTCCATCTTTTCTAACGACTTTACCAAACCTCCATCTCTTGTCGCCATGTCGGTAATTTCGTACAGCGACATTGTCGCCAATTTGGAATCCTCTATCCGAGAATTCATAAGTTCCTTTACGAACTTTTTCTTCCACTCTGCGTTTAAGATCAGGACGCAGCAGATCGATTCTCGTCCGAATCTCTCTTTTCAACATAAGCATGGCTGGACTATGAAGTGTCGTGAGGTTTGGAGCTTTTCTGTATTGCATAAGGAACGTACTTAATTTTTGTTGTATTGTGCCACTATAATTTTGCATTGCTCTTAGAGATTGTTTGACTGTAAAGACGTATCTTTCGGCCTGCCCATTGCTAGATGGTTTAAATGGCGCAGTGGTCTTGTGTTTGATACCGTTATTACGCATAAACATCTCAAATTCAAACGATGTAAACTGTGGACCGTTGTCACTTACCAGCATCAGTGGCAAACCAAATCGAGCGAAACAATCTCTTAAGCTTTCGATGGTTTTGGTTGCTGTGGTGGATTTCATTGGATAAGCTTCCAACCATTTGGAATGTGCATCTACTATAATCAGGAACATATATTCAAAGATAGGTCCAGCAAAATCTATGTGAATACGTTGCCACGGTGCACTAGGATACTCCCAGCAATGCACCTTTACTCTCTGTGGGTCGGTTTTGTACCGAGCACAGTCTACACAATTCTTTGAGCAATTTTCTATATCCTTATCGATGTTCTTCCAATAAACATACGATCTAGCGATAGCTTTCATCTTAACAGCACCCAGATGACCATGATGTAACTCTTCAAGCACCTGAGCCTGATACTTTTTGGGAACGCACACACGCTGGCCTAACATGACACAACCATCTTGTAGACTATATTCTGCTTCTCTCCCTCTTAATATTCCTCCATTCTGTAAAATATTAAGCAATGGGGCGAGGTCTGCATCTAACAGAGTTTCTTTTGCTAAGTCTCTAGCTGTGACAGGAAGAGTTTCGATTTGTGCTAACTGAAATAGATCAATTTCATCTTTAACGTCTAGCTGTTCAGAGGTGTACGGCAGCCTAGACAGAAAGTCAGCGTTACCATGTTGTTTTGTATTACGATACTTAATGTCAAACTGGAAAGATTGTAATACTAAAGAATAATGTAATAATCTTGTAGCTGCCAGAACTGGAAGACCTTTCTTCCATCCGAAGATGGCTACTAAAGGTTGGTGGTCAGTTAATAATGTAAATCGTCTCCCTTTTAGGTAAAGATAAAATTTTTTGACACCCCACACAATTGCTAGTGCTTCTTTATCAATCTGAGAGTATTTTTGCTCAGTTTTTGTGAGGGTTCTGGAGGCGAAAGCTATTGGTCTTTCCGTTCCATCAGGTAAAGAGTGGGAAAGAACCGCCCCTACTCCTACAGGAGATGCGTCAGTTGCCAATATCAATGGCAGTGATGGATCATAATGCATTAGGACACGCGGAGAACAAATTTCATTTTTAATTTTTTCAAAAGCTTCCTCACAATCCTTTGACCAAACCCATTTTACACCTTTCTGTGTTAGTTTATACAAAGGATTCGCTATTGTAGCCAAATTAGGACAAAATTTTCCATAAAAGTTAACAAGCCCTAAAAAACTTTGTACTTCCTGTACGTTAGTGGGTCTAGGAGCTTTTGAAATCGCAGAAATTTTCTCATCAGTCTTATGTATACCGTTTGCATCGATTTTATGCCCTAAAAATTGAATTTCTTTTTGAAAAAATTTACTCTTATCTAAATTTAATTTCAGCCCATGGTCTTTACATTTCTGAAAAAAATTTCTTAAGGCCTCTAAGTGTAATTTATCATCTGATCCAGTCACTCTAACATCGTCCATAAAAACTTTGATTCCTTCCATCCCTTGGAAAAGACCATCAATATATCTTTGCCAAATTGCTGGAGCAGAATTTAAACCATACATAAGTCTTTTACAAACATATAATCCCTTATGTGTATTTATCGTTAAGATCTTTTGACTATCTGGATGTACTTTCATTTGTAAATATGCATGTTTAAAATCGATTTTTGAAAAATGTTTACCCCCATTTAAGCTTGAAAAAATTTCCTCTAATTTTGGTAAAGGATGTTGTTGTACCATAATTTTTTGATTTACGGTAACAGAATAATCTGCACATAGGCGTATAGACCCATCTCTTTTTACAACCGGGACAACTGGTGTTGCCCAATCAGAGGTCTCTACTCTCTCTATGATGCCTTCCTTTTCAAGCCTATCAATTTCTTGTTCAATCCTATCTTTTAAAGAAAAGGGTACAGGTCTAGCTCTACAAAATTTTGGCACTGCGTCAGATTTAAGTTCCAACTTTACTTCATAATTATTAATTTCCCCTAACTTATCGTCAAAAAGCTCTTTATACTCTTCTAACAATTTACTCAAATTATAGTCATAAGATGTTCTTACTGCTTTTATAGAATTCCAGTCCAAATTTATACTATATAGCCATTCGCGGCCAAAAATTGTATCCAAATTTTCCTTAACAATATACAAATTTAATTTAAATTTTTGATTTTTGTATTCAACATCAACAGTGACAAAACCCAAAGGTACAATTATTTCACCTTTGTATGTTTTAAAAACTACTTTTGTGGGTTGAATTCTTTTTTTCGAAATCTCACGAAATTTTTTTATGCTCATTACCGAGACGGCCCCTCCAGTATCAAGTTCCATACTCACAGGTTTATTTTCAATATTTACTGTTAACATAATTGGAGGTTTTCTTTGCTCCTCCTCTTTCAGCGAGTTCAAATCAAAGGAATACATTGGGATAACATTTTCACTAGAATACAGGGTATCTACCTGCTTTTGTTTTACCGTATTCCCTTTTAACTTTTTTTTCGCTGCAAAACAAGCTTTTCGAATGTGCCCGATTTTTTGACAAAAATGACACTTAGATAATTTAAATCTGCAGGAATGTTTACCGTGATCCGTTGCTGTACACCGTGTACAGCTCGTTTTTACTTTCTTTCCCGAAAGATTTTGTCTTCCAAAGTTTTTCTTTTGCGAAACAAATTTTGACTGCTCATTATTTTTCCTCACGCTAAATTCTTTAATTTCTAAAGATTTACCCATTATCTCATTTGCCCCTTTCATAGCTTTCTCCATAGCTAAAGCAATTTTCAAAGTATTCTCAATATCTATATCATCTTCCTCAAAAAGTCTATCTAATATTGCTCTATCCCTTAGCCCGCTTACGAAAACATCCCGTAACATCGTGTTCAACATTTCTTGTTTATATTGACAAGGAATTGCCAAGGAGCGAAGTTCAGCCATAAAAGCACTGACACTTTCCCCCTCCCGTTGCTTACGATTTAGGAAAACATGCCTACTAGGAATTATAAGCGGCGTCGGAGTGAGATGAGCTTTTAATGTATTTTTTAGAATAAGGTAATCTTTATCGGAAGGATTGTCAGGAGCTAGCAGGTTTTTCAACAAATTATATAATTTTGCTGACAAACTAGAAATAAAAACTTTCCCACGTTTGCCATCCGGAACATTTTGAATATCCATGAAAGCTTCGAAGCGTTCTAAAAAAGAATCAAAAGCTTCATCTGTTTCATCAAATTTTTCAAATTGAACTGAAACTTTAGCTTCTTGCGTTTTCGGATCGGCAAAAGTGGTTAATTTCTCTAATAAAATTTTATTTTGTTCTATTAAACTTTGAACCAACTGCTCCATTTTTAATCTTCTTTAAAGATAAATACAAAAAGAATTTTTTACCTTGGCAGTCTTCGGCATCTAATGTTCGTGAATCCGATACTTTTTCATTCCATACATCGTCGCCAGATATCACATATTATTTTAATATGTGAACTAAATATCGATTTAACATCATTAGCAGAAATAGATATACTTTGGAAGAATAAAACTTTCATCTTACTAAAAGAACTTATTTAATACGGACACATTATTTACAGCAGACGATCACAGATACACACAATCGGCATAGAACACAATTGCCGCTTTATATTTGTATTTGTATTTGTATAGCTTTGAGGTAAGCGCTACAACTATTCGCCGGCATAACCTCCAATGATCACAAGAAACCATATAGAACACTTTATTACAGATTATCCAGTACATACATTTTTTCACGGGGACAACAAAGACACCCATGCCGCTAGCTGGACTCGAACCAGGGTCCAGCGGTGTGGGAGGAGCTGATGCTACCTACCATGCCACTGGATCGGCGACCCGCTTTAACATTCTATTTACATTTTTACTTAAGTTGCGGTTACAGTTAAATACACCACAGTTTGATTAAAAAGTTCACATTACCTCTTTGGGTATTTTTAGTAGCTTAAAAGCATCTATTTCCTGTAATTGGTCAAGTGGCATTTCCACACTGCCTAAAAAAAGTAAAAGATTTAAATATGACATACAAAATTGCACGCAAATTTTATGCATGAAATCGTGATTTAACCAGAAATAAAATAAAATAGAAAAGCAATGTATATTTTCTACATACATACAAACCCATGCCGATTTAATCCGAAAATATAAATAATACAACCTAAGTTTTTAACCCTACCAAAAAAACTTTAATATTTATTATTATTGCGTAGGATGAATTTATTGTACTTTCTTATTAAATATGGTAGAGTTTATGTGTAAAAAATATACATCATTCCAGTGTTGAATTCAGACACTTGTCACTAAAATACACACTAATGCAGAATTTGAGCAAAATAAAATAAAGGATAATTAGTGGTTTGCAGCATACGGGTGAAATGTACTTTACTCTCCTTCGCCAAGGCGACTTTTTTTTTTTTTAGCGATAAATGTTTTGACATGGCAACCGTGCATTTTCATTTTCTCCACTCGGATCTTCAATATGGCAACCCTAAGGAGTGCTTCGGTTTACGCGAGGGGTCCGACAATGCTGTAAATCTGGTACACAGCGGATTTACTGCCATGTAAATCAAGTCAAAATCAGTAAATCAAGATTTAAAGAGTAAATCCTGTAGTAAATCAGTAAATCAATGTAAATCAGTAAATCCTATAGTAAATCAATAAATCCCATAGTAAATCAGTAAATCCCATAGTAAATCAGTAAATCCGATAGTAAATCAGTAAATCAAGATTTAAAAAGTAAATCCTGCAGTAAATCAGTAAATCAATGTAAATCATTAAATCCTCTAGTAAATCAGTAAATCCTATAGTAAATCAGTAAATCCTATATTAAATCAGTAAATCCTATAGTAAATCAGTAAATCAAGATTTAAAAAGTAAATCCTGTAGTAAATCAGTAAATCAATGTAAATCAATAAATCTTCTAGTAAATCAGTAAATCAATGTAAATCAATAAATCTTCTAGTAAATCAGTAAATCCTATAGTAAATCAGGGGTATATAGTAAATCAGGGTAAATCCTATAGTAAATCAGGGGTACATAGTAAATCAGGCTAAATCCTATAGTAAATGGGGTATTGGCGAGCGCAGCAAGTAGGGGTAGCATAGAACTTGGAATCGCGAAGAGATTACGCGGGAGGTTGGCGAGCGTAGCGAGCAGGGAGGCGGAGCCCCCCTATAGTTTATAAGAACTGTAACGGCTCATTCCAATTATGCATGTTTGGGGCGCCGCACCCCACTTTGCCCCCCCCCCCAAAAAAAGGGAATTTTTTAAATTTTTATCCTCATAAAAAGCACTCGTGTTGCATATCTTTAGAAAGGTCTGAAACTGCCTTTTCCTATTATGGATTTCTTGTATGTCCCCCTTCGCTCTGCCCCCCAGGGGGGGGCACATTTTTAATTTATTTTCATCACTAGTCGTGTGACACATCATTTGAAAGGTCTGCAACTGCTTATTCATATTATGGATGTCTTGTGTGTCACCCCTTCCGCTCTGCCCCCAGGGGGGCACATTTTTAATTTCTTTACAACACCAGTCGTGGGACACATCATTTGAAAGGTGTGCAACTGCTTATTCATATTATGAATGTCTTGTGTGTCACCCCCCGTTTGCCCCCCCAATTGAGGCACATTTTTAATTTCTCTACAATATTAGTCGTATGACATATCACTTAAAAGGTCTGCAACTGCTTATTCATATTATGGATGTCTTGTGTGTTACCCCCCTCTCCCCCCCCAATTGAGGCACATTTTTAATTTCTTTACTACACCAGCCGTGTGACACATCATTTGAAAGGTCTGCAACTGCTTATTCATACCATGGGGTATTGGCGAGCGCAGCAAGCAGGGGTAGCCTACAACTTGGAATCGCGAAGCGATTACGTGGGGGGTTGGTCAGCGTAGCGAGCAAGGGGGCGGAGCCCCCTTGTTATACAAGGACGAGGCGAAAATAAAGTTGAGCAAGGAAGGGTGCCGGAAGGGGGCGCTGCAATCGCAGTTTTTGTGCCATTTTCAATATTGTACCTACCAAAAGTATATGAAGTTATGCATTGAATTGAACGAATTTTTTTGTGTATGTGTTTGACTATGGGTAGTTAGATCGCCCTGAATCTGAAAAAAAATCCGCCAGAAGGAGGCGCTGCAATAGCGAATTTTATGCCATTTTCAATATTGCAGCGCATAAAAGTGTATGAATTTAGTTCTAGAACGGACCTAAATGTTTTGTATATGATTTTTTTTTTTTTTTTTTTTTTTGGTAAGGCAAGTAGGTCCTCCCTGAATTTGAAAAAAAAAAATCTGCCAATCATTCTATTGTCCGTCGGCTCGTGCAGATACGGAAATTCGTTTTTACGCTGATTAATTGATTGAAGCAGAAATTTAAGATGAAAATCAAAGTTGGTACGGTATTGAATTAAAATTATTAAAGCATTAAAATGAGTAACCTTTTTTTATATATATTAAAATGTACGTATGAGATAGAAGAAAGTTTTGGGGTTGGCACATCCAGCTAGTTTGAAAATATAATAAGAAAAAGCATCAAAATAGATGTGGTCATAAATTTAAAAATTTTCATTAACTTGACATAGAATAATTAAAAAACCAATAAATCTCTGTTAACGATTTAAAAACTACTTAAGTTGACAACTTATCAATAAATAAAACATTAAATTGACATAAAGTAATTAAAAGACCAATAAATGTCTTTTAATGATTTTAAATTCAACTAAGCTGTTAACTTATCAAGAAATAAACATTAATTTAGTAATAAATCAATCAAGAATCAAACATTTAATTATAAAACAAATAAATCAGTATTAAGTAGTTTTAAATTATTATTTTACTCATAAATATTAATCAAGAACTTTTATTTGACAGTAATTAATTTTTATCAAGGTCGAATCCGTTATAATATCAATAAATTTGATTTCTTCATTTAAGACATTGCCCTAAAACAGTATGATTGACTACAAAACTTGAATCTTTTATTTATTTATATTAATTTTATTAATAGCAATATCAAAAACTTAAAAATTAGTATTCTAGAAAGGCTGTATTGGAAAATTTAAGTCATCATTTCTTTACAAAAATATATATGGGGCATAGTTTTATAGCAATGACAAATACCAAGGTGTCACTTGAAATTTTGTGAAGAGGTAATAGAAGATTAAGAATGATAATTTTTTAGATACACTAAATGTGTATCTAAAATTTTGCTGAAATTCGCAGTACTTATTTATGAAATTAAACGAAAAGAAAAAAGAAGAAAGAAAAGATTTCTGTTAAATAATGTATATGATATGGTATCGTTCTTATTAAATCAACAATATAAAATATAGTACAATGAACTATGAAAATTACTCTGAAAACGTATGCAGAGGTCACATTCATTCAGAAAGATTTGGCCGGATTTGGCGCAATCAATTTTGGTGCTGAAAAATCCGTTTTTAGAGCAGAAAAAAATAGGCAGGAAATTAGTTTTTGAAGAAAGCAAAGGGAAAAAGTGTAGCAACAAAATCAATTTTTTCCTGCAGTAAAAAAAAGTTTTTTGTAGCAGCCAAATCAGTTTTAGAAGAGAATCTACTCCCAACACTAACGTTTTTTTCGCTCTTTTGACAAAACTTGCGATTTTTCACAATCTTTTAACCCTTTTGGCACATGCGACCGATATTGGCACTCAGATCCCGCGCGACCGGTATACGCAACAGCGCGTTTGGCACTCAGATCACTAGCGTGCCGCGTATGTGGAACGTTATATGTCTAAATCAGGGTTTGCCCAAGTGGGCCCAGCCCGAAAAAACCCGAGCGGGTTTTTAGGACGGGCCCATTAAAAAAAACCCATAAAAAAACCCATTTGTGGGTTTTTTCAAAATTTTTCACTTTTTCACACCTGTACAATTTTTTTAACCTAAGATATGAGAATGTAAAGATAAATGCTAATTTAAATATATTTCAAAAGAACCAGATTTAAAGGAATTTCTAAGCATTGGTAAAATGACCAAAAGAAGACAGAAATTAGCTTATAAAGAAGAAAGATTTTCATGTCTGTATTTTAAAATGCATCCAAGTGCTTTAAATCTTTATGTATAACCTTAAGGTAACATTTGAAACTTGAACCCCATTTTGATTGCTTGCATTGTTATATCTTTAAAATTAATCATTCTATTTATTATCATGTATCAATGTTTAATGAAAGTGTTATACAGTAATTTTCAGCACAATAACAGATTATAACCCCCCCCCCCCCCCAAAAAAAAAAAAAAAAAAAAGAAAAAAAAAAGAGGGAAAGAGAAGTTTTCCCATGGATTTTGTCAGTCTTTCTTTTCTTTACATTTAGCACAAATTATTTCTATTTCAATCGAACAATACTTTTCTACATTTGATCTAATTTGGAGCAAATTACATAATCATTTAGGAGTTTATTAAGCTGCAAAGCTAGTGAAAGAGTGAGTATTTCCATTTATGATCAAAATTTACAAATGTCATTGACACTGGCTTCTATGACAATCTAATTTAACATTTAATACTGTTGCAATATATATAGTAAATTTTTCTAAAATTTTCAAAAATATTTTTATAAAAATTCTATTGATAATTCCCTTTTAAAAAAATTCTACTGATTTTGGAATTGAAGTGAATGAAAGAAACTATATAAATTTAGCATTTTAATTTAAGGCAGAATTTTTGCGATTTTCCCCAACCCAAAAGGCTTTCTTATGAAAAAACCCGTTTGGGTTTTTTCAAAATTTCAACTTTAAATTTCATAAGGTAATGTATTTTGTAATATCAGTATACCACTTGTAAAGTTAACACCCCTCTCCAAGGGAAAAAAAAGTCTTAATTCTCCCAATGACAATTTTTAAAACAAGTAATTTTAACTTAATTTTCTATAAGTATGTGTAGCTATCACATACACTAAAACTAATTTTTGTCTATTAAAAAATAAATAAATAAATAAAAATGCCATTTTTTTAGCACAAAAATAAACATGTTGTTGTTTTAAACTGATTTCTGATTGAAGGAAATGAAAGGAATAGTATAAATTATTAGTCTGTTTAACTTATGTAAGATTTATATAAAGAAATTCATTTGTACTTGGCATAGTATATCATTCTTACAGTAATCTAGTCCCATGAGATACAAAATAATCTTTTTAAGTATACTTTTTTTCTTTTTATATATTTCTTTTTATTGTTAATCCATACTTAATTAAAAAATATACCCTCGTTTCACTGATAAATGAAAAATTTAGGTATTATGCATATGAAAATTAGAAGTTTGAAGAGTTCTCTAAAAATTTTTAATAAAACCCGAAAAAACCCGGGTTTTAGACTACTGGGCCCAGCGGGTTGGGCTTTTTCAAAAAAAAGAAAAAAAAAAAAAAAAAAAAAAAAAAAAAAAAAAAACGGGTTTTTTCAAATTCTGGTCTAAATGTATTCCGTACGAAAAATTTATCTTAGTCGTTTTTGAATATATATTAGGAAAGAACACACTTTCATTTAATTAGGAAAGCAAATGGAATCGATGAATAAATGTTTTTTAATCGATGTTAATTAATTAAAAAATAATGCAATGAGAAGAAAGTAATTATTTCATCATCTATTTATGTTTCTGAATTGTGATCTTTTCACGATCATAAACCTTTTACATGAGTAATAGAGCTCTATTTTTATTTTTTTATTTTGCTTGTTGCGGTGGGGGGGGGGGGGGGGGAGCGGAAGGCGGAGTGGATAAGCTGATGAACGCAAATATATGATATCTATACGAGTGCTCCTGACTAAAGACTTAATGCGTGTTTCTGTTTCTTTTTTCTTTGTTCTACTTTTATCTCGATAGGAATAACTTATTTATTGGTTGACGGATGCGTATTTCGTAAAGGTTTTGTTTGTTTCTTTTCTTTTTTTTTCTCCTCTTTTGAAAATTGCTTATCGAGCTTACTGACCTCTGACATTTTCTGTTTAGAAATGAAAACCGCTCTGTAATTTACACTTTTATTCAGGCACATTAAATTGCGCAGTAAAAAATAAGAAAAGGAAAGAAAAAATATAAAAAGTGGATTGTATTGTACTTAACATTCGGAATAGTTTCGGCAAAAGATTTTTTCTTTTACATAAGATATAAATAAAGAAGTATTAGCATCAATATATTCTTTGATGAATGTATTTTAAGTCATCATTCAAGTTCTCATTATTATCAAATACTTTTTATTTGATATTTCGCACATTGCCTAATGCATTATATATTGCTATTACTTTACACGTTGCTATTACATTATGCACTGCTATGTATTTTAAATTTTGATTTCAAAAACATTTTTTACATTTAATAACTTTAAAACGTAAATTTTAGAATTTAATTCCATTTTATTTGTTTTTATAATCAAATACTTTTTATATGAAGGACATTTTATCATGGATTATGTTTTAAAGATTTTTTTTTAATTTTCAAAAATATTTTAAATTACATTAAACATTTTCAAACTATTTTTTATGTAAGTCTGCATGATTAGTATAAAAGAAACAGTTGCTTATAAGCTTAATTTAACTGTTTTTATTAGTGAACAAATCAGCTTTTAAAGCATTTATTTTAAGGATTGTATTTAAAAACTATTTAGAAACAAAGCTATTTTTTCACCAAATAATTATGTATTTGGGCAAAATGCTTCATATGTTGCTAAAATAAAGGCTGGTAAATTTTTGTAATCATGTTATATTATTTTTTAATAAAAGTGGTTAAAATAGGCATTATAAACATTCAAAAGGTCATTTTATACTAAAATATTGGAAAAAATACCCCAATTTTTTGCATGAATATACATAATAACAATTTATTTCATGTGTGTTAATTTCAAAAAATTATACAGAAAAATGAATTTTCTATATTTTTTTAAAGAGCACTTTACAAGAGTTAGGCTTAGCTTCGCTAAATCCTTCGGCCCTGAAGAGGAAATCAAATTCTCCCGCTTCGTCCTGAGATGCGCACTTCTGAATGAGCGCGCCGTCGCGAACGGGTTAACGGAATTCGCCGTTTTTTCTCGATCTTTTGACGAAATTTAGCATTTTTTCGCGATCTTTTAACATAATTTGCCTTTCTCGTGATCGTTACCACTCGGGATCTGTGATTTGCCTCTCTTACCGTTTTTCGCACTCTTTTGACGAAATTTACCATTTTTTCGCGATTTTTTAAAACAAAATTTGTCGTTTTTCGCGATTTTTTAAAGATACTTACCTTTTTGCGCTTTTTTAACGAAACCTGCCTTTTTTCGCTATCTTTTGACTGAACTTGTCGTTTTAACGTAAGCCTTTTGCAAAAAATGCCATTTTTCGTAATTTACCGGTTTTTTGCGATCTTTTGACGAAATCTGTCATTTTCTGTGATCTTTGGACGAAATTTGCTGGGGTTTTTTTGTGTGTGTGTCCTGTCTATGTGCATTTCTTTTTTATTCAAATAAAGATCTTTTTTTCTGACACATTGTATTTAATCTACACTCATACTTAGAAAGAAAGAAAAAAGTCAATTTGCTTATTTATTTTCTATGAAAGTATGCACTCAAATCTCCCAAGTGTTTGGGATTAACATAAAAGGAAAACACTTTTAAAAATAAGTTACTTTTATCTTCAGAATTTTTTTCTTCAGAATATTTAAATATTTTAATATATTATAAATATATTAATATATATATATTATTTTAATATATTATAAATATTTTAATATACAATGCTCTATTAATGAATTGGTAATGAACTAATTTTGACAAATTACATAAAACAACTCAAATAGTACCGAATTGCATAAAAGAATTATTTTTATGACTCCAAAAAATATTATATTAATTAACAGTTTACTGCTTCGAACTAAACATTTCATTTCCAATTAAAATGTATCCCTGAATTAAAATTCGAATGAAATACAGGATCATGAAACATCGAAAAGTGTGGAAAATAGCATTACAAATATCTCGGGAACTAATTAACCGATCGACTTTGTTCTTTGCGAAAAATTTGTGTTATTTTACTGTCTTTTATATCCATTCTTTAAAATGAAAAATCCCTAAAATTTTTATGTACCTTTCATCAGAACGATAGTTCGAGAGTCCGGAAAAAAAAAAAAAAAAAAAAAAAAACAAAAAAAAAAACAGTTGTTCGCTAAATGGCAAACGGACAGTGTGTGGCAATTTTCTTTTTTCTAAAAATATGTTTTTCGGAATCTCCAGTGTCTAAAATATTGTAGATCCGTTATTTTTTTTCTTTTTAATTTTCAAAACTATTGCAAGACTTACCTTATACTGCATATGATGAAAAGTAATAAAAACATTTATCTATTATTTACTGAAATGTGCTTTTAAATTTATATTGAGATATATTTTTGTTATTTCGTCATATTCACATCTTAAATATCACTATTTTTCTACAATTAGGATTTTTATTAAAGAAATTTAGATGAAATTGGGAAAAATTTTGTGCTCCTTTGAAATTTCGTGCCCAGGACATAGGCCCCGAATGCCTGAACAATAGTCAGGCAGGGCCGTAGCTAAGGGGGCGATATGGGTAGCTCATCCCCCCTCCCCTGGAGAATAATAAAATACTTTGAGCCCCCCCCCCTGAAAAAGATTCCAAGGTCACTAAATGAATTTCTGTTCCGAAAATCCAAATGTAATTCTGTTCAAAAATCTAATTTAGTTTTGAGACTCTTTCACAGTTTTGCAGAGTTACTAAATTGTATCTAAAATAAATGTTTCAACACTTCCTTATCCTATTTGTACATATGAAGCTAACATGATGTTTAATTTTTCACCAGTTATAGACCCAAAATTTTCATCATCATGTACTTTTCTTAGCATAAAATGAATTTATTAGAACAGTAATTTATCTTTCTGTGTCAGAGAGAGAAAACAAATTATGAGCCCCCCCCCCCCCTACATTCTCTTGACTCCCCCCTACATTTTCTTGAACCCTCCTACATTCTCTTGACCCCCCTCCCTCCTTATTGTTCACTTCTAGCTACAGCCCTGTAATCAGGGCCTGGTTTGAACTCAAACACTTCAGCATCAGTTGTTTCCGTATCAGTGTATGTATATTATTCAGTTTGTATCAGATACTCTCAAATCTCAAATAATTTGGATTTTTCCTATGGTAGGGTAAGTATGGGTCTTGGAATTTCACTACCAGGAAATTTTGTGTACCAGTATATTTTTATAGAAAATCAATCCTTAAATAAGACGAAGTTTCGCGCATTCGAACTAGATTTATTTTTTTAACAAAAAATACTGATGTTTAACCTTGAAAATAACGATATCCGTACGAACCATGTTGGGGCTAGTTGATTCATTTATTTCTTCTATTCATTTACTTAGAAAAAGAAGAAACTGTGGACATAGTTTCCTGAAGCATCAAATTATAAAGCAAACTGTAATTTATATGTATGCCAAGCGAAGTATTCGGTTAAAGAAGGTTCAACAATAAATAAATAAATAAATAAATAAACATTTATTTGTAAAGCATCGTTTATCATATACAAAAGAGGATTCAGTCCTCAATCGTCTTCAATTTAGAGAGGGGGGATCATGGCACGTTTTCTTTGGTAAAGGGGGGCGGGGGTTCAAGTCACATCATGATCAATTATTATATTGAAAGTTATCCTTAAATTAAAAGTTACGATTTTTTGTGATACTTTCACTAATTCACTTTTATTTATAAATACAAAAAAATTACATTACTATTTCTAAAAATATGTAAATTTACATTAGATTTGAATTTACATTACATTAGATTTGTAAATTTACATTTTATTTAGATATGAAGAAATTAGAATGTTTTTCTATTTTCTGATAAATGCCAAAAATGATTTTGAAATGTTGTTAAATTAGCATTTTAGTATAATTTTTAGGATTTGACAACAACAGAAATGTCATCATGAGGGAGCTTACACCCCCCCCCCAAAAAAAATGAGCCTCCTCAGAAAAATATTCCAAAATCACTAAATGAAATTCTGTTCTGAAAATCCAAATGAAAATTCTGTCCAGAACTCGAATTTAGTTTTGAGGCCCTTTCACAGTTTTGCATAAATACTGAATTGTAGTAATAGTAAAAAAATATGCAAATAAATGTTTCGTTACTCGCATATTTATTTGCGCATATGAAGCTAATATGAGACATAATTTTCCACTAGCCATACTCTCGAATTTTTCATTCTGGATCCCATTCTTTTTTTATTATACTAGGGGGACTCCGCCCCCCTGTTCGCTACGCTCGCCAACCCCGCGCTTACTCGCTAATGATTCCAAGTTTTAGGTTACCCCTGCTTGCTGCGCTCGTATGAATGACCATGGTATGAATAAGCAGTTGTAGAACTTTCAAATGATGCGTTACACGACTGGTGTTGTAAATAAATTAAAAATGTGCGCCCCTGGGGGCAGACTGGGGGGTTGACACATAAGACATCCATAATATGAATAAGCAGTTGCAGACCTTACAAATGATGTGTCAAAAGACTGGTGTTGTAAAGAAATTAAAAATGTGACCCCTTGGGGGGGCAGAGTGGGGGGTGACACACAAGACATCCATAATATGAATAAGCAGTTGCAGTCCTCTCAAATGATGTGTCACACGAATGGTCATGTAAAGAAATTAAAAATGTGCCCCCCCTCGGGGTCAGAGTGGGGGGGTGACACTCAAGACTCCATAATATGAATAAGCAGTTGCAGACCTTTCAAATGATGTGTCACACGGCAGGTGTTGTAAAGAAATTAAAATTGTGCCCCCCTGGGGGGCAGAGTGGTGGGTGACACACAAGACATCCATAATATAAATAAGCAGTTGCAGACCTTTTAAATGATGTGTCACACGGCAGGTGTTGAAAAGAAATTAAAAATGTGCCCCCCTGTGGGGGCAGAATGGGGGGTGACACACAAGACATCCACAATATGAATAAGCAGTTGCAGACCTTTCAAATGATGTGTCACACGGCAGGTGTTGTAAAGAAATTAAAATTGTGCCCCCCTGGGGGGCAGAGTGGTGGGTGACACACAAGACATCCATAATATAAATAAGCAGTTGCAGACCTTTTAAATGATGTGTCACACGACTGTTGTTGTAAAGAAATTAAAAATGTGCCTCCCCTGGGGGGGGGCAGAGTGAGGGGTGACACAAAAGACATCCATAATATGAATATGCAGTTGTAGACCTTTCAAATGATGTGTCACACGACTGGTGTTGCAAAGAAATTAAAAATGTGCCCCCCTGGGGGGGGGGGCAGAGTGTGGGGTGACACACAGGACATCCAAAATATGAATAAGCAGTTGCAGAATTTTCAAATGATGTGTCACACGACTGGTGTTGTAAAGAAATTAAAAATGTGACCCCCTGGGGGGGCAGAGTGGTGGGTGACACACAAGACATCCATAATATGAATAAGCAGTTGCAGACCTTTCAAATGATGTGTCACACGACAGGTGTTGTAAAGAAATTAAGTGCCCCCCTGGGGGGGGCAGAGTGGTGGGTGACACACAAGACATCCATAATATGAATAAGCAGTTAGAGACCTTTCAAATGATGTGTCACACGACTGGTGTTGTAAAGTAATTAAAAATATGCCCCCCCTGGGGGGCAGAGTGGCGGGTGACACACAAGACATCCATAATATGAATAAGCAGTTGCAGACCTTTTAAATGATGTGTCACACGACTGTTGCTGTAAAGAAATTTAAAATGTGCCTCCCCTGGGGGGCAGAGTGAGGGGTGACACAAAAGACATCCATAATATGAATATGCAGTTGCAGATATTAAACTTATTGAATATTTACAGACAGTAAAAATGTTTACTTTGCTTAATTCTTCCAAAATGATTTCAGAAAAAGTTTTTTTTATTTTTTTATTCAGAATACGACGATGAAGCAAGTTAATGTTATGGAAATTAGCCAATCGTTTCTCAAATTTGAAAAAAAAAAAAGAAGACTAAACCAATCCGGATTAACGGGGTCCGAATTTGCGGGGTTTTACTGTATTACAAACAGTTGTCATCGCGTCACAGGTTCTGAAGAGCCAATCAAAGCAATGCTAACCTCTATAATGAGGAGAGTAAATCGCAAGTAAATCAGTAAATCAGAGGTAAATCCGTAAATCACGAGTAAATCAGTAAATCAGGAGTAAACCGCAGGTAAATCAGTAAATCAGAGGTAAATCAGTAAATCACGAGTAAATCAGTAAATCAGGAGCAAATCAGGTAAATCAGTAAATCAGGAGTAAATCGCAAGTAAATCAGTAAATCAGAGGTAAATCAGTAAATCACGAGTAAATCAGTAAATCAGGAGTAAATCAAGTAAATCAACTTGATTTATAAATCTGGTACACCAAAAACTAGTTTGTCGAACCCCTCGGGTTTACGTAATGTACTGATTTCTAAGCCGTTTCTGATTGGACACTTCTGATGGCTTTTTCTTGTTACCGGATCGTTTTCTGAATTCTTTCCACGCCTACAGTTGTTAGTTCAGGAATTTTGATCGGTTTAACCGGATTGCACGGTTTCTTATCTTTTGTTTGATTGGCTTTTATGAAATCTCATTGTTACATCAGTCTATTATTGTTTGAATTAAATAAAGAATACTGCCCAGTTAAACTGATGGCATTGAGCTCACAGGCTACAAATACTAATTGTACATTAAAGACTTATATTTTCAAGGGTTAATTCCGTTCGAAAAAAAAATTAAGAAGGGGAAACAGCTCTCCCCTTTCCTCTTTTTTTATACTTAATCATTGAACCTCCTATACTATCAAAGACATGCTTTATCATATAAAAAATCTATATCCAAAATTCAGAGCAAATTAGATAATTCTTAATAAAAACCCATTTAGCATTTATATAATTTAAAAGGAGTTATCCCCTTCTTTTATACTTAACCATTAAACTTCCAAAACGATTCAGAGATTTGAACGAAATCTGAAAATTCTGCTTGAAAAACCTATTTATATAAATTAAGAGGGGGGGGAGGCATTAGAACCCCTGTTGCCCCTATTTATACTTATTCAATGAACACCTAATAGCAGTCTCGGAATCGCCTCATCAGAATGATCCTAATCTAAATTTTGAACGAAAACTTAATTCTGCATGAAAATCCCATTTATATCAACTAACGGGGGGGGGGGGCATTAGAACCCCTGTTCCCCCTATTTATACTTATTCAATGAACACCTAATAACAGCCACGGAATCGCCTCATCAGAATGATCCTAATCTAAATTTTGAACGAAAACTTAATTCTGCATGAAAATCCCATTTATATCAACTAACGGGGGGGGGGGGATTAGAACCCCTGTTCCCCCTATTTATACTTATTCAATGAACACCTAATAACAGTCACGGAATCGCCTCATCAGAATGATCCTAATCTAAATTTTGAAAACTTAATTCTGCATGAAAATCCCATTTATATCAACTAACGGGGGGCATGAGCCCCCCGTTCCCCCTCTTATACATATCGAATGAACTCCAAAAACTAATCAGGGAAGCGCCTTATCAGGATATACCTATATACAAAATTTCAAGTGGATCCGATATTTTTATCATGAGTTATCGCGTTACGCACATACGCACATATATACAGAACGGACGGGCACATAAGCTCTCAGGCTATGATAGCCTGTGAGCTAATAAAGAATACTGCCCAGTTAAACTGATGGCATTGAGCTCACAGGCTACAAATACTAATTGTACATTAAAGCCTTATAGTTTCAAGGGTTAATTCCGTTAAAAAATTAAGAAAGGGAAACAGCTCTCTTCTTTCCTCTTTTTTTATACTTAATCATTGAACCTCCTATACTATCAAAGACATGCTTTATCATATAAAAAATCTATATCCAAAATTCAGAGCAAATTAGATAATTCTTAATAAAAACCCATTTAGCATTTATATAATTTAAAAGGAGTTATCCCCCTCTTTTATACTTAACCATTAAACTTCCAAAACTATTCAGAGATTTGAACGAAATCTGAAAATTCTGCTTGAAAAACCCATTTATATAAATTAAGGGGGGGGGGCATTAGAACCCCTGTTCCCCCTATTTATACTTATACAATGAACACCTAATAACAGTCACTGAATTGCCTCATCTGAATGATCCTAATCTAAATTTTGAACGAAAACTTAATTCTGCATGAAAATCCCATTTATATCAACTAACGGGGGGGGGGTTAGAACCCCTGTTCCCCCTATTTATACTTATTCAATGAACACCTAATAACAGTCACGGAATCGTCTCATCAGAATGATCCTAATCTGAATTTTGAACGAAAACTTAATTCTGCATGAAAATCCCATTTATATCAACTAACGGGGGGGGGATTAGAACCCCTGTTCCCCCTATTTATACTTATTCAATGAACACCTAATAACAGTCACGGAATCGTCTCATCAGAATGATCCTAATCTAAATTTTGAACGAAAACTTAATTCTGCATGAAAATCCCATTTATATCAACTAACGGGGGGGGGGGATTAGAGCCCATGTTCCCCCTATTTATACTTATTCAATGAACACCTAATAACAGTCACGGAATCGTCTCATCAGAATGATCCTAATCTAAATTTTAAACGAAAACTTAATTTTGCATGAAAATCCCATTTATATCAACTAACGGGGGGGGGGGGCATTAGAACCCCTGTTCCCCCTATTTATACTTATTCAATGAACACCTAATAACGGTCACGGAATCGCCTCATCAGAATGATCCTAATCTAAATTTTGAACGAAAACTTAATTCTGCATGAAAATCCCATTTCTATAAATTAAGGGAGGGGGGGGCATTAGAACCCCTGTCCCCCTATTTATACTTATTCAATGAACACCTAATAACAGTCACGGAATCGCCTCATCAGAATGATCCTAATCTAAATTTTGAACGAAAACTTAATTCTGCATGAAAATCCCATTTATATCAACTAACGGGGGGCATGAGCCCCCCGTTCCCCCTCTTATACATATCGAATGAACTCCAAAAACTAATCAGGGAAGCGCCTTGTCAGGATATACCTACATACAAAATTTCAAGTGGATCCGATATTTTTATCATGAGTTATCGCGTTACGCACATACGCACATACATACAGAACGGACGGGCACATAAGCTCTCAGGCTATGATAGCCTGTGAGCTAAAAAGGAGATTGCATTATACATGTATGACTATATTTTCCCGGCCTTTTTTTCGTTTTATTTTAAAGATATTTCTTATTTTAATAAATAATAACATACATTTGGAGACAAGTATGCGGTACGAAATAAATTTCTCGAAAAAAATATTCAATGATTTAAGTTATGATTTATCAATTTCATTTAAAAAATTGAGATGATGTGTTAATTTTACTGAAAGTGAATTCCTATTTCAGAAAAACTTTCTTTTTTATTTAAAAATTCGCGCAATATATATGTACCATAAATACATAAAAAAATATATATATTTCAAAATTTTATCCCGTATTTTCGTACAAATTTACAAAGATTTTAATAGTTGGATATCTGCATTAATAACCGCAAATTTGCTCATTTTAGAAATTTCTTCAATGCGACTTTTGAGCATCCAGAGAATAATTTTTCGGTTATATAGTGTCGTTAGTTAACGCAGTTTTGACAAGTTTTGTGCATTTTAGGAATTCTAACTTAGCGAGTTTCGTGAAACCAGCGATTTTTTTGTTTTCTTTTAATGGACGCGCAGCATTCATGCATGCGTTACTAATTGCGGCGTTGACGAGTTTCGTGCATTTTAGTGATTCCCGCACAGCGAGTTTCGTGGATTCACTGATGTTTTTTTTAGATTTAATGGGCGAGAAGCTCTTATACACACGTCTGTGACTGCGGCGTCGACGAGTTTCGTGCATTTTAGTGATTCCTGCACAGCGAGTTTCATGGATTCACTGTTTTTTTTTTTAGTTTTAATGGGCGCGAAGCGCTCATACACACGTCTGTGACTGCGGTGTTGACGAGTTTCGTGCATTTTAGTGATTCCTGCACAGCGAGTTTGGTGGATCCACTGATGTTTTTTTTAGTTTTAATGGGCGCGAAGCGCTCATACACACGTCTGTGACTGCGGTGTTGACGAGTTTCGTGCATTTTAGTGATTCCTCCACAGCGAGTTTCGTGGATCCACTGATGTTTTTTTAGTTTTAATGGGCGCGAAGCGCTCATACACACGTCTGTGACTGCGGAGTTGACGAGTTTCGTGCATTTTAGTGATTCCTACACAGCGAGTTTCGTGGATCCACTGATGTTTTTTTTAGTTTTAATGGGCGCGAAGCGCTCATACACACGTCTGTGACTGCGGTGTTGACGAGTTTCGTGCATTTTAGTGATTCCTACACAGCGAGTTTCGTGGATCCACTGATGTTTTTTTAGTTTTAATAGGCGCGAAGCGCTCATACACACGTCTGTGACTGCGGAGTTGACGAGTTTCGTGCATTTTAGTGATTCCTACACAGCGAGTTTCGTGGATCCACTGATGTTTTTTCTAGTTTTAATGGGCGCGAAGCGCTCATACTTACGTCTGTGACTGCGGAGTTGACGAGTTTCGTGCATTTTAGTGATTCCTATGCAGCGAGTTTCGTGGATCCACTGATGTTTTTTTAGTTTTAATGGGCGCGAAGCGCTCATACACACGTCTGTGACTGCGGAGTTGACGAGTTTCGTGTATTTTAGTGATTCCTACACAGGGAGTTTCGTGGATCCACTGATGTTTTTTTTTAGTTTTAATGGGCGCGAAGCGCTCATACACACGTCTGTGACTGCGGCGTTGACGAGTTTCGTGCATTTTAGTGATTCCTGCACAGCGAGTTTGGTGGATCCACTGATATTTCATTTAGTTTTAATGGGCGCGAAGCGCTCATACACACGTCTGTGACTGCGGTGTTGACGAGTTTCGTGCATTTTAATGATTCCTACACAGCGAGTTTCGTGGATCCACTGATGTTTTTTTTAGTTTTAATGGGCGCGAAGCGCTCATACACACGTCTGTGACTGCGGAGTTGACGAGTTTCGTGCATTTTAGTGATTCCTGCACAGCGAGTTTCGTGGATACACTGATGTTTTTTTAGTTTTAATGGGCGCGAAGCGCTCATACACACGTTAGTTATTGCGGCGTCGACGAGTTTCATGCATTTTGCTGATTCCTGCACAGCGAGTTTTGTGGATCCACTGATTTTTTTGTTGTTGTTTTAATGCAGTCATAATGTTTCAGTTTAAAATTATAGAAATTATATGATATAGAAATTATATTATTTGATAAATATCCTTACTAAATTTTAGAAATAAAATATTTGTAAAATTCACGAACGTAAGTTGTAAAATTTATATAACTTTGTGCAAATTTATGCAGAAATTTTAAAATTCCTTTTCTGTAATTTTTATCTCTAGTAAGTAGTTGTTTTTCCTGAATTTTTAAGTATGGAACGAAGCGTACGAAGAGGAAACTGTGACTGGGTCAAAGTCTCAATTTGGCGCCCCCTCCCCGAACTTTTTCTTGTGACAAGCTAAAAATGACGTTGGTAGTATAAATTTCTGCGCCCGTAAAACTGCCATCTTCGCCCCCCCCCCCTTTCGCACGGCGCTGATAACTACACAGTTATTTTTGTGACTGTTTATTGATATAAATAATATCTGTAAAATACACAAATAAGAAATTCCGCAATTTAAAATAATTCGCTTGAATGTACGCAGTCTTTTTAAAATTCATTTTTTTTAATTTTTACAGTGCTTAAATAGTTTTTTACGCTGAGTTTTTTCAGGAACAAAAGTATTTTTCGTAGCAGAAATCTGGATAGATTTTGTGCTGTTAGCGAAACGAAATTGACCAATCAGAAAATTCGCTCACTTAAAAAAGCAAAAACTTTGAATGTTGTTTTCTGATTGTTCAATCTCGTTTTGTTATCTCTGTATTCGCAAAATGTGACTGAATACCGGACATTAGATGAAAACATTGCATCAAATTTTGTAATTACTGAATCGTCTGCCGCATGAAACGATATCTGGAAGCAGAAATAATTCTTTTAGTTTGTTGGATAGATTTTTAATTTGGAATGCGTGATGTATTTTCTTGGATAAATTATAAATAAAATAAAGTATCCTCTTTGTAGGATTCCGTAATGTAAATAAGTAAAGGTAAGTGAATTTTTTTTTATAGGCTGTGTCTATTCTTACGGCAGCCGTAAGAATATTATTCTCACGGCAGTCTACTGCATGCGCAGTCAAGATTGCCGTAACGACTGCCGGAGATTCTGGAGAACGAATCCTTTTTGAATGAATCTTCTTTCCGGCAATTGATTGCCGTAACTTGTAAATAAAAAAAATCAAAACAATAGTTATGGGGAATTCTTTTAGCGAGTTTTTAGTGCTGCAATTATTTATTGTTATTTATTTATTTTTTTTTTTTCATGGTTGTGTGTCATTTGACAAAGTTTGCTCGAGAAACAGGAAATGATTTCATGTATGTTAAAGTGTTACCAAAGGACACAGATTTTTTTAAATCTAATGCAGATGCCAGCTGATACCACTTTTAAAAGCATATAATTATATTTATTGTCTGCTTTTGGGTGTGTATTTGCTAGTATTTAACATTGTGTATATTCCAAGACAGAGCAAGTGAATCATATGAGGAAGATGTTTTTATGCGGTATGTTTGAAACAGTTTTCCGTAAAGTAAAATTTATGCAGGTAAGGAGTGAAAAATTTTATTTACTTATTTATTTTCATACCACAACTTTTAGTACAAATTTTTGTATTGCACTAAAGAAAAATTTAATACTCACTGTAAATTCATTTATTTATTTTTTTGATAGAGTTTGAAATTTCATAAATTTATAAACATAGCAGTGATTGATAAGCCTAAATATTAACATTTTATCTGTGTATTTAGCTATTCTTGGGTTAAAAATGTAATCCAGCAGTACTTAATTTTATAAATTTATAAGTAGTGTTTATATATTATTTATGTTACTGTATGGATGATTGCCTGTTTGATACCATAATTTTAGAATCAATATTTCATGTCAACCGTTTGATACTGCTAGAAATCCCATGGACAATGTCAGTATATTCTAGCTAATAAAATATATATCTAGATTTTCAAATGTTTTGTTATCAGATTCTGCATTTTGATGCAACTGAAATAGTTTTATCCTCTAAATCTTAATAGCTAATTTAACAGAGACCTTTTCAAAGCATTTTAACTAGGCTGTTTTTGTATATGAATTAAAAAGTATGGCAATATATTGTTAAATTTTAGTATTTCTTCCAAACCATTTCGTACATAAAAGTTAAAAATTTAATTCTGCTATTTTTTTTTTCAATACTAGGGGGGCCCCGCCCCCCTGCTCGCTATGCTCGCCAACCCCCCGCGTAATCGCTTCGCGATTCCCAATTATTGGCTACCCCTGCTTGCTGCGCTCGCCAATACCCCATGGTATGAATAAGCAGTTGCAGACCTTTCAAATGATGTGTCACACGACTGGTGTTGTAAAGAAATTAAAAATGTGCCCCCCTGGGGGGGCAGAGTGGGAGGCGACACAAAAGACATCCATAATATGAATAAGCAGCTGCAGACCTCTCAAATGATATATCACTCGATTGGTGTTGTAAAGAAATTAAAAATATGCCCCCCTTGGGGGGCAGAGAGGGGGGACACACAAGACATCCATAAAATGAATAAACAGTTGCAGACCTTTCAAATGATGTGTCACACAATTGGTGTTGTAAAGAAATTACAAAATGAGCCCCCTCTGAGGGCAGAGGGGGGGTTACACACAAGATATCCATAATATGAATAAGCAGTTGCAGACCTCTCAAATGATGTGTCACACAATTGGTGTTGTAAAGAAATTAAAAATGTGCCCCCCAGGGGGGCAGAGTGGGGGATGACACACAACACATCCATAATATGAATAAGCAGTTGCAGACCTTTCAAATGATGTGTCACACACAGAGGCGGATTACCCATTAGGCTGAGTAGGCTGAAGCCTAGGGGCCCAGAAGAAAAGGAGGCCCGGTGCTAAAATTTCCCTTATATAAAGAACAAGAAAATATTCTTTTACACTGGTCGGACATTAATACAAAAGACAAAAGGTGTGCGAAATTCTTTGTCGTAATCTTTTATATTTTAATCATCAATGATTTATGAGTTAATGAAGCAAGCATGTGTTTTAATTTTTCCAGTATATACCACTTTGAGTGCGTGAAAGGGGGCCCTCAGAAAGTCAAGCCTAGGGGGCCGGGTGGTAGTTAATCCGTTTCTGGTCACACAACTGGTGTTGTAAAGAAATTAAAAATGTGACCTCCCCCCCTCGGGAGAGCAGAGTATGGGGGTGACACACAAGACACCCATAATATGAATAAGCAGTTGCAGACCTTTCAAATATTGTGTAACACGACTGGTGTTGTAAAGAAATTAAAAATGTGTCCCCCCTGGGGAGCAGAATGGGGGATAACACACAAGACATCCATTATATGAATAAGCAGTTGCAAACCTCTCAAATGATGCATCAAACGACTGGTGTTGTAAAGAAATTAAAAATTTGGCAAAATATTACAGTTATTGCCAAGTTGGCGTCACTTTTGACAACTAATTTTGGTCGCCAAATTTGGCGATATATCGCCAAGTTGGCGACAAACTTGGCGATTATTGGCGATGGTAACCTTTCCTCTCTTTATGGTAACCCATACGGCGATGCATAGACAGAGTCCTTTCCTGATTGGTCTATTCGACTCATGGAAGGAGTGGACAAACCGGATTCGTTAGTTCCGGAAATCTTCCACATCAGCATCATTCCAGGAGTCATTCCTTTTAAGGCTAGTTTTTTTTTACTATAGAAGGATACTATGCATATCATCAAATAATGGCAATATAGTTATTTTAAACAGATTTTGATTTGTGCACTTGACAACAAATCTAAAGGAAATTATATTGTCTTTTTTTATGTAATGTAAACAAAGTGGAAACAATTGTTTTCTTTTGAAATTGTGGAAGAATGGACATGAACCTGCTAAATATTTTTAATTACCCCTTTTGAGTATTATTTATATAGTATTATTCATTTGTTCAGTTATAAGTATTTGTATGTAAAAATTGTTTTTTTTTTTCATTTCAGTATCATTAGGCCTAACTAAAGTTACATAAATAAAAATCATCAATTTGATTTTTTACCCCCAAGTATGAAAAATATTTTAATTTATCATATTTTTACCTATCTATTAAACTATAAACACAATAAAAGAACTCTTTTTTTTACAATCAATAAAAAACAAATTAATTGTGTATGTGATGTCATCTGTTAAGTGACAATTCATTTATAAGTTATCTACACAGTTATTTTCATTGAAAATAATAAGGTTTAAAATACTCAAAGTTTTTTAATAATTGCTTTAGAGTAAAATGCTTGTAATACACAATTTCCTATTTCTTATTCAATATTTCTGTTAATGATTTTGTTCAGTCAAAATATTTTTATAATCACAAGCATTATAAGTATTCTGAAATTTATACATTAATAACATTTGAAACTTTTATAATCTTCTTTCGATGACCATGAAAAACTTGGATTAAAATGGCTACAAAAATAAAGAAATGTATAATTTTGATAGCAGTTAATATTAAAAAAAAAAAAAAAAAAAAACAATAATATAATTTTTACATTTAATAGAGCAAAACAGCATTGTACTGTTGCATTTTAAACCTATATTGATAGATTTTTTTTTTTTTCTTACACCTGTAATTAGCATAGGTACTTAATGATTATAAATATGGATGTAGTAAAGAGTATGCGATGATATACACTGCATAACTTATGCATTTTAAAAATTAAATATTGTGAATACCTTCTGTTATAAGTTGTTAGTAAACTTATAAAGCATATTATCATATTATAATTTACATTTTCCCAGCAATCTTTTGACAAAATTTTTATTATTATTATTTTTCTATTTTTTCAAACAATTGACCAGATTTTTTTTTTTTTCAAAAAATACTTGCAAAAATTCACTTTTTTCCAAATTTTCAGAGACAGATTATTTAAAAAATTTTTGAAACTAATACCTTACACTTTCGGAAAATTTACAACAGAATTACCTTTATATTGTTAATCTAAATTTGTCGTCTCAAATGCTGAATTGTCTAGTACAAGGTGATCGAAACAACACACAACCCTTGAGAAATAATGTATGGACTTTGGAAAATATGGGCTTCTGAATGGTTGAATAATGTAAAAAGCATATAAAAAACTAGAAAATCTTTCTTCTTATCTTTTAATAAATGCATGTAATCGAAAAAAAGAAAAAAAAAAAACTTATCAAAATCCATCTTTGAAAGGTTTTTAAAAAGAAACGTATGATTAAGTTACATAAACACAAAAATGAACCTAAACAAAACGCATTTTAAAGTATTCAACCAATCAGAAGTCTGTATATTTTCTCCTCTATGCTAGCTTCAGTGGAATTCGCAAAAATTTCGTCTCCGCCAGGTGCCTGCCGAGTAGGGTTGCCCAATTCTATGTTTTTTAGTCACTTTTGGGCTTATTATACTGTATACGTTTAAACAGCAGCGTGCAAAAACAAAACTGCGCACGGGGCAAATTTTCAATTTGCCCCTACCGGGGGGCCCTGTGGGTTTTGCCCTGGGGCCCCCAAGTTTATAGTTACGTCTCTGAGAACATTAATAAAAGTTGAATTAAAAATCATATGATGATGTAATAAACATATGCATTGTGCTTAATGTCAAATGTATGAGACATTTATGATCATCCATTATTGGCATTTAATCTTGTAGTTTGGCGTTAGATTTTTGGTCGACGAGATAACCAAGTAGTACTTTTTTAGGTAGATTTCATAAGAAATACTACCTATTGCAATCGCACCAGTTTATATATCTATTTATCTATCTATATATCTCACTTTTTTATGGACACGATAACTTCTATAATTCTTCACCAATCTCCACCAAACTTGTACATAAAATCAAAGGGGATAAAATCTTGGCTAAGTTCGTTAATGGGCAAAATCGGACCAAGGGGGTCGGAATAGGGGGCGTTTTTGTGAAAACCGAAAAAACGCCATAACTTCTTAATTAAAGTAGATATCGAATCGGTTTAAAGTTTATATTACTTCTTAAAAATGGGCCAAAAGTATATGCATGACAGATTTTTGATAAATTTAGAAGTGGGCTCAAGGGACGAAAAAAACAGGGATTTTGAGAGAAGAAAATTCATAACTTCGTCAATTTATTAGATATCAAGTCCAACTAAATTTTTTGTAAATGTTCTTAAAATTATCTAAAACTTTTGTATTTACAAGTTTTTGATAGGACAAACTTTTACCGATGAAAAAAATTAAAAACGAAAAGAAAAAGGGCACTGAAAAAAGAAAAAAATCCATAACTTCATCAATTTTTAAGATATCAAATCTGATTAAATTTATTTTACATCTTCTCAAAAATATCTACAACTTTTATATTGACAAGTTTTTCATAGGACCAATTCGTATAGCAAAAAGAAATTAAACAAAAATAGGAGTTGGAGAAAAAACCTCAAATCCAAACTGCTTATATTCTGACTCATTTTTAAATTCATTTTTGATTTTAAATGCATCCAAATGGTAGATTCTCTTATTTAGAAACTGTATAAAGTGATGCATTGGTCAATTTTCTGATAAAGACAGAATATATTTCAAAAAAGGCTACCAAAAAGGGAATTTTGAACAGAATTTCTGAAAGTTATCGGTACTGAAAATTGAAGGAAGTATTCAAATAAGAAATTGCGTTTTTTTCTGACTCGTTTTTAAATCCATTTTTGTTCTCAAACGCATCCAATTTACAGATCCTCTTATTTAGGAAATATATAATGTGATGCATTGGTCAGTTTTTTGATAAAGACGGAATATATTTCAAAAAAGGCTACCAAAAAGGGTATTTTGAACAGAATTTTCTGAAATCATCGTGACAGAAAATTTAAGGAAGTGTTCAAATAAGAAATTGCGTTTTTTTCTGACTCGTTTTTAAATCTATTTTTGCTCTCAAATGCATCCAATTTACAGATCCTCTTATTTAGGAGCTATATAATGTGATGCATTGATCGGTTTTTTGATAAAGACAGAATGTGTTTTGAAAAAGGCTACCAAAAAGGATATTTTGAACAGAATTTCCCGAAGTCCTTGTGTTGAAAATTTAAGGAAGTTTTCACATAGCAAATTGCGTTTTTTATGACTCGTTTTAAAATCCATTTTCGCTCTTAAACGCATCCAATTTACAGATCCTCTTATTTAGAAACTATATACTGTGACGTATTGGCCAGTTTTTTGATAAAGATAGAATATGTTTTTTAAAATGCTGTCAAAGTGAGTATTTCGCACAAAATTTTCCGAAGCAATAATGATTATAGAATTAAGGATGTATTCAAACAACAAATCGGTTATTTTATGACTCATTTTTAAATTCAATTTTTTAATCAAAATGCATTCAACTGACAGTTTTTTGTTATTTAGGAGCTGTATAATGTACTGTTTTGGTCGATTTTTTTAATAAATTCAGAATCTATTTCAAAATATGTTGTCAAAATGGGCATTTGAGCTGAATTTTTCTTAAGATGATTCTGATAAAACCAGTTTTTTCAGAAAAATGAAATTAAAAATTTTTCATAAACGGCCAAATGAAGTTATTAAACTGGGTTTATTTCTAATCATATATATATATATATATTGTTGAAATGAGTAATCTTCGAAATCTATCTCCGCCTATAGGCCCAGCCGACAGGGATTTTTTTTAAAATTATCTAAACTTTTTAAAATTTATTATTATTTAAAATAATAGAAAATAGTTTTAAAATATGTATGTAACTGGTATTTGAAAACAAAGTTTACATCAAATTGGCGTCCAAAAAATAACGAGCCAATATGGTGCATATATGACATCTGATAAATCAAGAACTCAGTATTTATATGCTAGACTGGTGCAGATAATAAATCGCTAAATATTGTACCTGTAGCATTTTTTTTTTCGTATTTCATTAATTATTTAAAATATAATAACATAATCCTTTTCACTTATGTCATTTATAATACATAAGTTTAATTTGAAGCTGAAAAGTTTAAAATTCATGAATTTTATATATTTTTTTAAGCAATAATAATAATAATAATTTAAAGCTCCATAGCGAAGGAACAAAACATAAATAAATCCAATTTACCGCAATCTAAATCTTACCAAATGACTTTCTCACTATAACCAATAAGATGAGTTTCATTTGGATGTTGCCATTAAACAATTAACAAATAATCGTGATTTTTGTGCCACATATTTTGGTGTACATTAGTGCATGCTATCATTTTGATGAGTGCACTTCCAATATTAATTTTTGAAGTTCCTTAGATAAGTCTAACAGGGGGGGGGGGGGCAGGATATGGGTGAAAATTAATGGTCACCACTCGCCACATGGCGATTAAAATTGTAAAAGTGGCGACTAAAAATCAGCAATCGATCGCCACTCAACAAGTGGCAATTTTAAAATCTATTACTGATCGCCAAGTAAAATACAACTTTTTTTCATGGAAATATGCATCTCTACTTTGATTAAATCTAATTAGCAAACTGATAATTCTTTTCCCTAAGATTTACCGTATTTTCAGTTATTTCAGCATTTCACCATATGCATGTTCTTCAGTTGGATTATTATTTTTTTTTAATACAGTTTTATTCTGCAAAATATATTCATCAAGATTCCACATGCATGTAAAGTAATTTATTATTTTTTTCCCACTCCTATGCAAGCAGACTTTGACATTGCAATATGTTTGATATTTCAACTCTTGCTACATGCAAAGCAGTTATTTTCAAAAGATACCATTTAGTCCTGCGAAATATGCTCACCAGCTAAGATTTCGCTTAGGGAATGTGCAAATGTAACGTTATAAACTTTTTGGCAATTTTAGACTTTCCGATGTGATACATTATCATCTCTTGACACTCTCCCCCCCCCCTATCCCGGTTAATGATATCGTTATCAAAGTGTAAAGCTGTTTTTATTTTTAGAATTTATTTCTTTTGATAGAAATAACACACTTTGTTAATTTTATCATAAAAAAATTCAGGATGCGTTTCGAGCTAAAACAATATAACTCGTCATCAGTTAAAGCAGACATTTGTCCATAAGGGAACAGGGGCAAAGATGAATTATATTCGTTAATAAGTTCTGTATAAGTTCAAGCAATTCATTTTTGACCTTGTGCCTTTAAGGACACATGTCTGATTCAGCTGATGATAAGGTGTATTGTTTTAGCTCGAAACACATCCTGCATTTTTTTTTCTTTTATGGCAAATTTAACAAAGTGTATTACAGTAGACTCCCTCAAATCCGCAACTCTCTAAAATCCGCACATATTTTATGGATGTAAACAATGAAACATTCAGTTCAGATGTAGGTGCAAAATTTGACTTTTTTAGTTTTATATCAATTCCATATATTTTTTAATTTTAATTTTTGTTAAGGTTATTGAATTCATGTGTTTTCAGGAAGGAAGAATAATTTATTTCTGAAAATATCAAGATATTGCAGATATCACTGGAGATCAAAATCTTACCAAATATATTTATGTATTAATCAAACTTTTTTAGTTATTAAGTCTGGCTAAATCTGAAATAAAGCTTCATTATTTTATGATTTTGATGTGAATTATTAATGTACCTTTATGAGACAAGTTTCATTGAATAATTTAGGAAAAACACATTTCATCTCTATAATGAATATTTAATTGTACATTATTATTAATTTGTCCTGTGCTTTTAGTATTTTTATCATTTTAAAAAGCTAATTTTTTATTATTTTAGTTTATTACTTATTTTAATATTTTAGCATATTGTAAGCATCCATTATGATTTAATTTCATTCTTAATTACATTAAAATTTCTTTTTAAAATTTCTTTTAAATTTTCTTAAAAATTTTTTAATGTTTTAATGTTTTACTATATTATAAGCATTCATTAACTTCAGTTGCATTATTAATTACAATCAAATTACTGTCTAAAAATGTAAACAAAGCAATGACCAGAAATCCGCAAAAGCTCTGGTCCCAAGCTGTGCGGATTTAAGGGAGTCTACTGTACTTTTATTTTTATTTATCATCAGTTTATTCAGTGTTTTTTTGCTGCTCTTTATTTCTTTTGTTTGGAGTGACATATAAAACATGTTACATTTATTTTTCGTATACTTTACTAATTCAAATGAAGAGAAAACAATAAAATATTGCATTATACACATAACACTTAAAAGAAATAGTTATTATTTAAAAGTATTTTATAATACTTTTTGTTATACAATGCATTCAACGGTACAGTGGTGACCATCCCCCCCAAACCCAATGACGCAAATCCCCCCCCTCCAAAAAAAATCTTCATACTTTAACATTGACCCCCCCCCCCTCTAAACAGAATATCAATTGTAAAATATATTCTACTTATAATTTACTACATATTCAAAAGATAATGAGTTCGGCGTAGCGGAATGAGTTCTTATTGCCCTTATCTAAAATTTAAAGAAAGAAAACACAGGAACATTTCTGAAAATTCAATGTTGAAAAAATTTAAAAGAATCAAGATTTACAAAAGATAGCAAGTTGAGTATAGCAGAATGAGTTCTTATTGCCCTTATCTAAAATTTAAAGACATAAAACACAGAAACTTTTCTAGAAATTAAATGTTGAAATTTCAAAAGTGATATTAAAAAAAAAATCAAGATTTTTTTAAACAGTAAAAAGAAAGGAAATATTTAGAATTTTAAAATCCCTCCCCCCCCCCCCAAAGAAAAAATTACTTTTTCTCAAATTCCCCCCCCCCCCCCCAAAAAAAAAAAATAAATTGTATGATGCATCTTGCGTCACCAAACCCCTCTCTGGTAACAAAGTCTTATTGCAGTTTCCCAGACAAAAGGGTGAGGAGGGAGATAGAAATTCTTATCCATGATTATATATTCATACATACATGAAGAAGAATAGAAATGTCAAAAGTTGGGGCATTCCATATTTTAGAATTAAATATTTTTTTAATAATTTAGTTATTTTAATAATAGCTTTGTATTTTCTTAAAAATAGATAACTGATTATAAAAGATAACATACTATTTTAAACCAAAGACCATGTTAAAAATAATAAGAGGAAATTTTGATTGGATCAAATGCGATACCAATATCAAAAGACAAATCCCCACCGCACTCTCACTAGAGATATCTTACAATATCATATTCCAACCCCTTCCCTTAAATGATAATGTTATATATGTACAGACCCTTATGTGTGTAGTGTATTAATAATACTTTTACTTATTAAATAAAATCCAAAGGACATTTTATTGATCATTATTTTTTTTTTCTTTAATAAAAAAATAAGCATTTATACGACGATTATAGTTTATCTAAATTTCAAGAAAATTTGAAACATTATAATCACTAACTTTAAAAAGTGGCTACTAATAAAACCAATTCTACCGACCACTAGCTACTAGCTCAATTTCCCAGTTTTTATGTATAGGGTGGGATGCTAACCCCTCCCTCCCTGTTCTTAATTTAGATAAATGAGTTTTTCACACACAATTATCATATTTCATACAACTTTAGATAAAGGATCATTCTGACAATTCGCCTTCTTGATTAGTATTGAGTGTTCATTGGAAAAGTAGAAAGAGGGAAATGGGAGCTAACCTCCCCCCCCCCTTAATTAAGCTTAATGGGTTTTTCACAAAGAATTTACAGATTTGCTTCAATTTTTGGATATAAGTTCATTCAAACGAAACTTGTACTCCTTGAAAATATAAGATCTTAATATACAATTAGCAGAGTTTCCCCCAGACTTAAAAAGGGGCAGGGCACTACTGTTCTGAAAAGGGCACTTTTTTGATTTTTAAGGGATTTTTATAGGATTGAATCTAGAATTTAGCGGTTCAAAAAATCGTGGAAATACAGAAATTTCATCAAAAAATCCAGAATAAAATCCAAAAAATAAAAAAAGGTAAATTTTGTTAAAAGATTGCATAAAAGTAGCTGATTTTGTTAAAAGATCGCAAAAAACAGCAGGTTTTGTTGTAAGATCACGAAAAAGCGGCAAATTTTGTTAATAAAAGGCAAAAAAACGACAAAATTTCGTAAAAAGATCGCGAAAAAAGTGGCAAATTTGTGATGGATTGAGAACAGAACATTGTGTGTATGTGTGTGTGTGTGTGGGGGGGGGAGTCGCCCTGGGCGCGGAAATTTAGGAGGTGCCAAATTTATACTACAAACGTAATTTTTGAGCTGTCACAAGAAAAAGTTGGGAGAGGGGGGCATCAAATTCTAATTATGCTCCTGGTACAATTTTTTCTTTGCACGAAAATGATTGTGAATCAGGAAAATTCGCTTTTGGAGCAATAAAAACACAATTTTGAAACAGGAAAATTAGTTTATAGAACAAAAAATTTCACTTCTGGCATTAACTTTTTTTTTTTTTTTTGTGGTACTATGTTGCAATTTTTTTTTTGTGATCTTTCGACAAAATCGGCAGTTTGTTGCGAATTTTTTGACAGAATTTTCCGTTTTATTGCAATTTTTGGAAGAAATTTGCCGGGTTATTTTGCAAATCTTTTGACGAAATCTGTCATTTTATCACAAATTTTAACAATAGTTGCTGTTTTTCCGGATCTTTTGGCAAAATGATCCGTTTTTCACGAATCATTTGAAAAAAAACTCTGTTTATCGCGATTTTTCGACGAAATTTGTTGTTTTTTTCACTATTTTTTGAGGAAATCTGCCATTTTTTCGGGATTTTGTGACGAAATTAGCCATTTTTTCACGAATCTTGCCGGAATTAGTTGTTATTTCTCGATTTTTTAACAAAATTTGCCATTGTTTCGCGATATGTTGAGGAAATTACGCATTCCGTGAGACGCACAAGAGCTATTTTTTGCGTAATTTACGTGCTATAGTGCATTCGCATCATTGCTGAAGGGCTGTGTTTTTTCAAATGTGGGGCAAGAAGGGTGCTATTTTTTAGAATAAGCGACCAGAAGGGTGCTAGTTTTTGGGTGAGAGGCAAGAGGGGCGCTATTTTTTAAACTAAAGGGCAGGAGGGGTGGAGCACCCCCCTGAAACCCTCTGGGAGAAACTCTGCAATTAGTATGTGTAGCCTGCGAGCTCAACACCATCAATTTAACTGGGCAATATTAATTTTTATTAACATGTTTTAGAATTTAACAAATAGACAAACTATGGAGTAACAAGATTTTGAAACAGATGTGATGTGGTTTATGGTCTAGATTTTTTTTTATGTTTTTACAAGACCAAACCACCATTTGTGAAATTGGTCTAAGTTAAAAGTCTGATGTTATCCCAATTGCTATGGTGATGACTTATACAGGTTTTATTTTCTACATATTGACTTTGAGAAAAATAATAAAAAAAAGAGCTGACATTCAAAAAGACTAAATTAATCTGTGTGTTTCTGATTCACACGTTGGAATCCACTTAAAAGCCATACTATCTTAAATTAAAAGGAAAAACTTTGAAGGCAGTTAAATATAAAATTTAAGTACATTCACAAAATGAGAAAAGGATATAATGAAATGCATGAGTTACATACAACAAATACATTTTATTTTATAAACAGTTTGTGAACATGTGCATATATAGATTATTTTGCATATTTCAATAAACATTTCTCCCCGAAGTATAGTTTAAGGTTGGCTAACATTAATTTTATCTTATTCATATTTAATAAAGAGTGTAATGTGGGTTACTTATTATTATTATTTTCTTTTTTTTAAGAAGCTTTGTATATGCCCCCTATTTTAAAGTTATAGCATACTATTTAGGCATGGCATTTAAGACAGCATATGCTCTTTTTTATGGTTACAACACTGTATTCTGTTTATATAACTTATCATTTTTTTTTATCTACTTATTATTTTTTTTTTACGACTATAGGTGAATTAGAATAAATATCCTTAATCTTTTCTCGCGAGGGTAGGGGATTGTCGGTCTATAGAAATATGAATAACAATATGCATGTGCTCACAAACTATTTATTAAATAAAATTAACTTACGATAATCCAAACATTTTATATACTTTTTTTCTCATTTTGTGAATGTCACACGTGACTCCAACGTGCGCGAATCAGAGCTGTAAAATTTAACAAATTTAGTCTAGTTGTAAAGCTGTAGTTTTCCTAAAAATCTGAAAAAAATGTTATTAAAGGTGGTAAATTATTTATTCCTATCTTTTGTTTTGTTAAATCAAAACAATCATCAAAGTTATGCATTCGGCGATAACGAGCGAGCACAACATCATGCTCACAGGTCACATATGAGTCGATCATTTTCCCTGATTCATTCGCATCAAGAATCTCCGGCAATCGTTTACGGCAGTCCTCGACTGCGCATGTGCGATAGACTGCCGTAAGTATAATATTCTTACGGCTGCCGTAAAAATAGACACTTCGTTTTTTTTATGGCTATTGTATTTTGTTTGTTTTAGAAACTGGTGCATATAAAGTTTTATTATTAGAAATTAGATTTATTAGTATATTATTTATTATTAGTATATTAGAAAATCAATGGTTTTATATATTTATTGTGAAATTTTTTTTTAATCGGTGACGATGCAGCAAAAGTTTCAAATTTTTAACAGTGTGTCATGTTTTTTCGCTCAATGTATGACAGGTCTGTGGCAGGCCAAACATTGAACGAAAAACGAAGTGTCTATTTTCACGGCAGCCGTAAGAATATTAATCTTACGGCAGTCTATTGCACATGCGCAGTCGAGGACTGCCGTAAACGATTGCCGGAGATTCTTGATGAGAATGAATCAGGGAAAATGAGCGACTCATATGTGACAATGAGCAACAACGTGGTGGCTTATTATCGCTGAATGCGTAATTTTGATGATTGTTTTGATTAAACAAAAAAAAAAAAAAAAAAAAAAAAGTTGAGAAGGAATAATTCACCAACTTTAATTCCACTTTTTTCAGATTTTAAGAAGAACTACAGCTTTACAGAGACTAAATTTATTAAATTTTACTCTCTGATTCGCGCACTTTGCAGTCACGTGTGGCATTTACAAAATGAGAAAATAATATAAAAAATGCGTGGATTATCGTAAGTATATTTTATTTAATAAATAGTTTGTGAACACATGCATATTGTTATTCATATTTCTATAGACCAACAACTTCGTCTTCCACGCGAAAAATAATAATAATAATAATAAGTATACCTATTGTAATTCACCTTTAGTAGTAATAAAATGATAATAAGCAGATAAATAATAATAAGCTATATAATAATAATACAGTATTGTAGTCTTAAAAAAAGGCTTATTCTAAAGTCATGAATGCCGTGCCTAAATAACGTGCTATAGCTTTATTTGAAAAATAGGGAGTATACAATGCTTCTATAGAAAAAAAATACATTAAGTATATGCTGTATACCCACATTACACTCCTTATTAAATATGAATAAGATAAAATTAGTGTTGGCTAACCTTAAACATTATTTGAGGGAGGAATGTTTATTGAAATATGCAAAACAATCTATATATGCACATGTTCACAAACTGTTTATAAAATAAAACGTATTTGCTGTAACTCATGCATTTCATTATATTTTTTTCTCATTTTGAGAATACACTTAAATTTTATATTTAATTCCCTTCAAATGTTTTCCTTTTAGCTGATATTGCTCACAACTGGATTCCAATGTGTGAATCGGAAACAAACTGATTGATTAATTTAGTCTTTTTGAATGTTTGTTCTTTTATTTATCTCAAAGTCAATATGTAGAAAATAAAAATTGTATAACTCATCACCATATTAGCAATTGTGATGACATCAGACTTTCAACTTTGACCAATTTTACAAATGGAGGTTTGGTCTGGTAAAAACATTAACAAAATCTAGACCACAAGCTACATTGCACCTGTTCCAAAATCTTGTTACTCCATAGATAGTCTTTTTTTCAAACTCTAGGACATATGTTAATAAAAACAAAAAATAGTGTTAATGTTAATAAAACCAAAAACAATGTCCAGTTAAACTGGCTGCATCGAGCTCGCAGGCTACGCATACTAATTGTTTATTAAAACCTTATATTTTCAAGGAATAACACTGTTTGAAAAATAAAAAAGCCCATTTGACTAATTTAAAGGGGGAGGGGCAATTGTCCGAACCCCTCCCTCCTTTATACTTAACAAAAGAACAGCACAATTAATCAGGGAAGCATCTAATAACTATGAACCTGCATCCAAAAATTGAAACAAATTGGTTAATTAAACATGAAAAATCATTTACCTGAATTAAGAAAGGTAGTCCTCCATGTTTACTTATCCAATGCATTCCCAAAACAAATCAGAGAAGCGTTTTATCAGAATGAACCTATACACAAAATTTAAAGCAAATTGGTAAATTCTGCATGAAAAACCCATTAACCTAAATTTAGGGGGGGGGGGATGTTATTTTCTACTTTTCCAATAAATACCCAATATTAATCACAGAGGTGCCTCGTCAAAATGTTCCAGTATCCAAAATTTGTAAGAAATTGATAGTTTTGCATAAAAAACCCATTTATCTAAAATAAGGCCAGGGGGAGGTAGCCTTTCTCCTATTTATTACACTTGTCTAATGAACTTCCAAAACTAATCATTGGAAATTCAAAACAAATATCAATCAGGCTAGAAAAGAAGTCGAAATTCGTTTTTTAGACTTTGTGTAATGAGTGAGTGCCATGATATGGTGACACCACTTGCAAACGAAATACATAAAAACGTCTACATTGTGTTTTTTTTTTTTTTTTTTTTTTTTTTTTATTTAATTCTATAAATGTAAAGTCGCAGAAATCTGTATTCTTGCTAAAATTTTATCTTTACACTGTACTACAAAAATAAAATAAAATAAATAAATAAATTAAAAAAAAAACAAGAGAGAAATTTACAAAACTAGTTTTTGTGAGACTATAGAAGTCTGTTGCTCTACAAATGAATCTAGTAAAATTGTACTAATCTTACTAAAATTTTATCTGTTACTTGGGTCGTAGTTAGATAAAAAGTTCTAGGTTTCCCAGTTTCCTAAAAAAAAAATTTAAGAATTTTTTAACCTTACAGATTTTTTTTAAATATAGTGCAAATCTGTATATATTACATGAATTTTTGCTGTTATTGTTACATAAAAAGCAGTAGCTGCAATGAGGATTGCTAAGTAGTGTTTAAATAATGTTACTACCGCTTTGGTATAAAAAAGTGCAAGGGGCGAAATAAAAATGCAGAAATACTTCTATTCAGTAAGATTCCAGTTTTAATTTATTCTATGAATACATTTCTTGATTCATAGATATATCGTGTGATCACGTAAAGCAATAAAAAATATTCCGTGTATAATGCTCACTTAGTGTTTTTGCCCTATAACCCTTTCCGGCACACTGTGCCCGGTCCGGGATACCTAGTTTTAATTCCAAACTTGCAAATGGCACTAATAATACAGTAAAACCTCTAAATAACGGACACCTCGAGAACACAGAAATTGTCCGCTATTCGGAGGTGTCCGCTATTGGGAAAACCTCAGAGATTCAAAAATCGCTAAGAAATGCTTAATGTTTCATTAATTTACTTTTATATGTCCTAAAGCCTCTCTTATATAATTAATCAGAAATTAAAATTATTTTTTAAGCAAAAAAATTGTGCACACTTTTATCCACTGTTTATTACATTCTTATGAAAATAACCTGTTACAAAAGTTAACCTTTGCTTGCGATTACATATTATTTGTTTTTCAAAGTGACATTATTGGACATTATAGGGTTCCGAGCAGGGAGGGAAATTGCACTTTTTGACTGCTAAAAACATAAAATCTGAAAATTTCCCGGGGGGCGTATTTCAATGCTCTGGAAGATGTCCATCCTAGGCAACCCCATCAATTCAACACTGAACGTGGGGGTGCGGGAGGATTTTCCAAAGTCCCTATATCTGTGAACACAAAATTCCCTGATAAATTTAGAGGCCTTTTTACTTTTTTTTTTCATTTTTTTCTCCTTAAAAAAATACGTTTTCTTCCTTTATCGCCGTAAATAGTGTCCGCTATTCGGAATGTCCGTTATTCAGAGGTTAAACATACAAAAATTTAGGTTTTGGGAGTGGGGATTGGAAAATTGTCCGTTAAAAAGAGGTGTATGCTATTCGGGAGTGTCTGTTATGGAGGTTTTACTGTATTTTAGTAAAATTTTACTTTTACAAGGAAAGTTAAAATTAAGGAATTCAAAATATCTAAGAAAGTCGTTTGCAAATTCCGGTGGCAGTCGATAATTAGTAATTTTACTACAAAATTTGCCCGTGCCGGAAAGGAATAATTTGGGGAGAAAAATTGCATGTTATACACGAGTAAATACAGTAAGGGTGGGGAATTAGCCATTTGTTCCCCCTCTTTATTCTTATCCAATGAGCACTCAATACTAATCATGAAGGTGCCTCAACAGAATGATCCTATATTTAAAATTTAAACGATATCTGCATGAAAAACCCATTTATCTAAATTAAAAGTGGGAAGTTAGCCTCCCATCCCCCTCTTAGACTTATCCAATGAACTCCTCAAACATAGAGACCCAAAACTACTCAAGAGAAAGGGTCACATTGTCATTGTCTTCTGCAACAATATTTAATTTTGATCAGTATTGTTACTTTCAATTTAGATTATGTTTGTAATTTGAATCGTTTGTACTTTAATATATACACTATATCTCTGGTGTTGTGTGTCTTTTCGATCACCTTGTACTAGACAATTAACATTATTTAAGATGAAAAATTTAGATTAACAGTGTAAGGATAATTCTGTTTTTAATTTTCTGAAAGTGTAAAGTATTAGTTTCCAAAAATTTTAAATAATCTGTCTCAATATTTAGACATTTTTTTTGCAAATATTCTCTGAAAAAAAAAATCTCATAAATAGTTTATAAAACATAAAATAATAATAAAAACAATTTTATCAAAAGATTGCAGGAAAAATGCAAATTTCATTAAAGGATGTAAAACAGAAATTTTGTCAAAGGCTTACAAAAAAAAAAAAAAAATGTCAAAGGATTGCAGGAGAAAAGTGAATTTTGTTGAAAACACTGACCGGTATACCTAAATTGTGAGTTGAATTGCTACTTTTTGCTTCTTATTAATATTCTGCCTGGACTTTTTTTATTTAAAGTTCTACTACCTATACATTATTTTCTTCGGTTTATAATCTCTAATAGGTGTGCAAAGGCGAAATTTTAAGAAAAACTTACCATCCTGTATGATGCAACATGCAGTTGAAAATTGTTATTAAAAAATGCAAGTGACTGCGTAAATTATTAATTACTCAATGCATTTTCATATTTTTTCTGTAAATTTTAAAAATAGTATTTATAACAAAGGAAAGTTGAGTATAGGATAAACTTAGTGCACATGTTTACACTGTGATAACTTGAAAAGTTATGAAATATATCTAACTAGTGTAATATATACATATATATATATACAGGGTGTCCCTAAACAAATGGTATATACGCTAGGGGGTGATAGAACACATCAAGATGAGTAATAGTAAATAGGAAACCAAGGGTCCCAAACGTTTTCCAAAGGAGATAGCCGCCATTAAAGTTTGGGGTCCAAAATTTCAAATACACATAAAAAATGGAAAAATTGGTCGATTGATTTGCGGTTTTCACTAAAATTATTCTTTATGTTGGTATTTTCTTGAAAATAAATTATAAAGATAAATTTCGAAAAATGCCGATAGAGGGCACTTTAGACTTTGAAGTAATGAAAAACTATTTTTTGCCGTGATTTTTTGCATCTCATTAAATGGTTTCGTAAACTTAGACTTAAATTTTAAGCTCAAAATCTGAATAGTTGGAAGCGGTTAAGTAGCACAAACTTAACTGTGTTCAGAGGGTCTAAATTTCAAATGATTATAAAAAACGGAAAAATTGGTCGATTGATTTGCGGTTTTCCCTAAAACTATTCTTTATGTTGGAATTTTATTGAAAATGAATTATAAAGATAAATTTCAAAAAATGCCGATAGAAGTCGCTTTAAACTCTGGAGTATCGAACAACTACTTTTTACGCTATTTTTTGCATCTGATTAAATGTTTTCGTAAATTTAGACTTAAACCTAAATTTTGAGCTCAAAATCTGAATAGTTGGGAGTGGTTAAGTAGCACAAACTGAACTGTGTTCAGAGGGTTCAAATTTCAAATGATAATAAAAAATGGAAAAATTAGTCGATTCGTTTGCGGTTTAAAATAAAACTATTCTTTAGATCAGTATCTTCTTGAAAATGAATTTTAAAGATAAATTTCAAAAAATTCCGTTAGAGGGCACCTTAAACTTCAGAGTAACCAACAACAAATTTTAACCGTTATTTTTTTATCTAATTAAATGCTTTTCCAAAACTTGTTAAATGTTTTCGAAATCTTAGATTTAAACTTAAATTTTGAACTCAAATTCTGAATCGTTGGGAGGGGTTAAGAAGTGCAAACTGAAGTGTGTTCAGGAGTTGAAATTTACCCCCCCCCCTTCCCCCCCGAACACAGTTCACTTTTGTGCTACTTAAACACTCGCAATGACTCAGAATTTGATCTCAAAAATTAAATCTAAGCATTCGAAAGCATTTAATGAGATTAAAAAAATAACGGTTAAAAATAGTTGTACACTACTCCAATGTCTAAGGCGCCCTCTACCAGCATTTTGTGAAATTTATCTTTAAAATTTATTTTCAAGAAAACACTGATTTAAAGAGTAGTTTTAGCAAAAACCGCAAACGAATCGACTAATTTTTCCGTTTTATTTGAAATTTAAACCCTCTGAACACAGTTCAGTTTGTGCTATTTAACCACTCCAACTATTTAGATTTTGAGCTCAAAATTTAAGTTTAAATCTAAGCCTGCGAAACCATTTAATGAGATGCTAGAAATAACGGCAAAAAATAGTATTAGGATGGATTATTTCGTTAATCCAAAGTCTAAAGCGCCCCTTCCGGCATTTTTTGTAATTTGTCTTTATAATTAATTTTCAATAAAATACTGACATAAAGAAATGTTTTAGTGAAAACCACAAATCAATCGACAAATTTTTCCATTTTTTATAATCATTTGAAATTTAAACCCTCTGAACGCAGTTAAGTTTGTGCTACTTAACCGCTTCCAACTATTCAGATTTTGAGCTCAAAATTTAAGTTTAAGTCTAAGCTTACGAAACCATTTAATGAGATGCAAAAAATAGTTTTTCATTACTTCAAAGTCTAAAGCGCCTTCTATCGGCATTTTTCGAAATTTATCTTTATAATTTATTTTCAAGAAAATACCAACATAAAGAATAATTTTAGTGAAAACCGCAAATCAATCGACCAATTTTTCCATTTTTTATGTGTATTTGAAATTTTGGACCCCAAACTTTAATGGCGGCTATCTCCTTTAGAAAACGTTTGGGACCTTAGGTTTCCTATTTACTATTACTCGTCTTGATGTGTTCTATCACCCCCTAGCGTATATATCATTTGTTTAGGGACACCCTGTATATATATATATATATATCCTTCAATTTTGCAAAATCCTAAACATTTACTCACTTTGTCAGAAAATCCACTTGCCTGTACATGTAAAATGATGTATTTCCCGACCCCTGATCACATATAGTTGAGTATACCCCTGATCACTAGCATAGTCATAACACTATGAATATACACTACATAATATGCTTATAAGTTTACTAAAAACAGAGAGTATTCACAACATCTAATTTTTAAAATCCAGAAGTTATGCAGTGTATATCATCACAAACTCTTTACTACATCCATATTTATAATCATTAAGAACCTACACTAATCACAGGAAGTAAACCTCAAGCTAATATAAATCCTACAAGAGCATTTACAGATTTTTCACTTGCATTTCATTATTTTTATTTTATTATTTTTTTTCTGCATAAGACACTTGAAGGTGACACCTTTTATTTTGCATCAGTAATTTTTCAATTTTATTTCCAGTTTTTTTTTTTTTTTTTTTTTTTTTAATAAGTGGATATTTTCACTTTTGGAACAAGTTGTAACCAGTTCAAAAAATGAAACTATCTCAACATAAAATAACTTTAACCAAAATTGCAAAAAAACATATCGACCTTAGGTGTTCAGGCCAAAATTTTTTTTTAAATATTATCTGCAAACGAGAAATCTGTAAACAACACTCCCATAGGATTGTTTATTCAAATTTCTCTGTCCGAGTTGTGTATGTAGGCTTTTAAATAAAAGGCTGTTTAAGTGAATTGGCAATGCTGAAGTTCTGGCACCAATTAAATACTTCCATCTTCAATGACAGCTTAGCAACCGAATTGCTAGAGAACTCAGATGAGAAAAAAATGCAATAAATAAATTTCTTATTTCAAATGAAAATCAAATTTTCATTACTTGAGAGGCACAAATGCCAACCTAGAGAAAAGGTTTCCTATGTTCTACTGACTTTAAAACCTTTTCACTACATCAGCATTTGCGCCTCTTAAGCAATAAAAATTTGATTTTCACTTGAAATATTGTATGCAAGGTATTATTCAATTTAATCTGGGATAATCGTGTCCGAATGAACCTGGAAAAAAAAAGAAGCAAATCTGATAGTTCTATCAAGTGTTATCACATTACGTGCTTACATATGTACATACAAAACCAGTGGAAACATGTCATTAGTAACAAATGTACTATGATAGAATCCCTGTCTATAAGTATAAAGGGACTAGTCCTCCTTTATATATACTTAACTAATGAACCTCCAAATTTAATCATCCTTAACATAATAAACTGCTAGTGGGGAGGACTGGTCCTGCTTTATAGGTACAAAACTAATGAACTTCAAATCTAATCAGGTAAGCTCCTTTTCAGAATAAACTGGTATGTAAAATATAAAGCAAAGCAAATATTTCTGCATGATAAAAACCATTTATTAAAATTAAGGGAAGGATTGGACCTTTGTTACCCCCCCCCCTTTTTATACTTAACCAATGAACTCCAAAAAGTAATCAGGGAAGTACCTTATCAGAATGAACCTGGAAAAAAATGAAACAAATTTGACATTTCTATCAAGAGTTATCACATTAACACACTTACATACAGAACCAATGGACACATTATGTCATTAGTAACAAATGTACTCTGATAGAACCCTTGTCTTAATACCAAATAACGACCTTATAAACTCTCGATATGATGATGGGAGGCCAATCTGAATGATTATCATTAAATAAGTGTACCAACTTCTCATAAACTTATTTTATCATTACACATTTACAGTACTGAGAACATCTATTCCTTTTATCTTAATCAAAGACATGCATTAATTATGCAAAGTAGTTTACAAAATCATTCATCTGCTTGAAACAAAAATAATCAACAAGTACATTTTCAAATATTCACGTACTTGCAATCATTTTTCATTGATTATATAGCACCATATACAGTGGAACTTTTCTTAACGAATTCCTTATTTAATGAAATTTTCTGCTGAACCTTGACTTTGGACACCATTCAGATGTAAATTAATCTCTATATTATGAAAAATATATTCACTATAACAAAGTTTATTATCATTTTGTGCCTGTACAACTTTCAAACGGAGAGCTTCTGTTGCAATACATGTATGAATTTATAACGGCAGATTGTATGAAAGTGAAGTTATTTCTTTATTTAATCATTTCTATTCTTTCTGCTAAACAAAACAATTTTTTTCACACTTAGATAAACACTTACTACTGCTATACCATCACAAAGACATTTTGGCATTGAGAATGGGAGATTGGGGGGAGGGGGAAGTCTTCTACACAATGAGAAGGTGAATCAAGTTTCATGAAAATGTTCAGATGAATCCTTAGAATATGCAAAAGTTTTAATAAAGTGATTTTTTCTTTTTTTACGAGAAATTATACATAGTAATACATAGAGAAATTATACATAGTAATATTGCAGATTTTTTTAAAAGTTACAAATTTGCAATAGTACTGAGTAAAAAAAACAAAACAAAAAAGGTACACTACACTTTAGTTTTTGTTAATATCTCTCGATTATGTGTTTTTTTTTTTAAATTAAACTTTTCTCATTTGGCTACATTGCATTAAAAAATAATAATAAGTAAAACCTGCCCGAAAAAAAAAATACATTTTTTCAATATTTTCGTTTTATTCATATTTTATTAAACAAACTTCATGAACTTAAAATTATTTCTACTTAACAATATCCCCCACTCCTAAACTTCACAAATTTCTATATACTAAAAGTAAATTCTGAAAACAATTACTGACTTTTTCACAAAATACCAGAGTAAAACCTATAAAACAAAATCAAAAAGAAAAAAAAAAAACCATTTTTTTAGTTAATTTTCATCTTAACTTCTATAATTGCATGATATTTATAAGGCAAAAATATGATTTTTCTTTTTAAAACAGGTTTTAATCATAAACAGTTTCCATTTTCATTGGTTTTATTTCCTCCTGGTAAAAAGTTTCTGAATTCAACACTGATTTGTGTTATTTAAGTAGAGAAAGAAGGTTGAATTAAGCAGGCAGGAAAATTATTTTGATTGTAATGTTTTTTATAATCTACAATTAAGTCATATTTGAATCCATGTTTTTTTACTTATTTCAATCAGTTTTATAAAAACCCAATGAATTAAACAGGAATAGTTAAAGTTCCATCTAAATATGTGTAAAACAGTCCCCGCAGACCAATTGAGCAAAGATAAATTAGGGGACCCCTTTTGAATCATTATTCAAATAGAACTGTTGGCCATTCATATGTCTATGTGTTATATATAAACATATTTTGGCACTCTGGACATAAATGAAAATTCATAGTTCCGTCAACTCTAAATTAAATACTTTAATCAATAAAAGTGCACTTTTTTTTCTTAGTATGAAACAAAACTTTTTTAAACAACTTTAGCAATTTGTTATATTACTTTAAAATGAATTTAATAATTTCAACATATGGAAGTGTTGGAATTGGAAAAAGAAAGTAAATGTTATATAATTTAATGTATGGAATTGGGGGGCTCCTTAAAGTCTGCATCCCAGAGTTTAAGTCCCGATTTGCCCATGTGATAATCAGGGCCTGGTATGAAAAACATTTTTCAACAATAAACAAAAGCTCTAAAAGTCTTTTAAATGATTAGATACATAAATAAGTTCTGTTCCTGCAACATTATGCAAATCACATTTAATATGTGAACCCGTTCAATATACAACTTTTGCCTAATCCCTTGAAGCATGTCTTAAGTGGATTTGACTCTACATACTTACCAACCTTCTATTATCAAATAAATACAGATTCTGCTAGTATTGCTTGATGCAGATAGATATACAAAACAGTGCCATATGAAAGGAGAGGGGGGGGGCAAATGGCACCCCAGGCGTGTAAATTTAGGGGACGCCAAATTTAAACATAATTTCTCGCTTGTCACAAGAAAAAGTTGGGGGTAGTGCGTGCCAAATTCTAACTTTGCCCTGGATGCAATTTTCCCTTTGCATCGTTTTTTGGCATGAGAAAACTATTGGGCTGGGTCACATGTTAAAAAAATTTCGATTAGTGGGTCATCATGGGTGAAGACATTTTTATCTAAAAAATGGCTCTTATGATTTTGACCAAATTTTATATTTTATCATTTTGGATTACAAGAAGACCATTGGGTTAGGTAACACGTTCGAGAAAATTTGGTTAGTGGGTCATGCTATTTTTATCTAGAGATTTTCTCACGGAATTTTCACTAAAAATTGCATTCTATGGTTTTGGGCATGAGAAAAACATTTGGCTAGGTTACATGTTCGAGAAAAAATTCTAATGGGTCATAAAGGGTCTGGGTCAAGCTATTTAAACAACGACGTGATTGATTTTAGGGCTGCACTGAGTAGTACTTTGGCCGAGAAGCCGAGTACCGAGTTACCAAGCCCGAGTAGTTGTATATACGAATGAGCTTTCAATGCACACAAAGTGAGCTTTAAGAGTAACAAACAGTGTAAATATAATAAAGCTACTTCTTTAACATATAATCATATATTTTCTAGTTAGCTTTTAAATAATTTCTAATTAACTAATTTGAAATTTAATTACACACCCTTTAAAGATAATTTTTAAAATTTCAAACAGTGTAAAACAGTAGCATTACTTTTAAAAAATGGAAAAAAAGTGATACATAAAATTTAAATTCAACCAATGTAAAATAATTGATTCTTCAATTTACAAATGAAATCTATATCAAGAATGATTATTGGTAGCTGTAATTTTGAATAATTCAAATAACTGTTGTTAAAAGTAATGATGTAAGCTTGCATTATTCACAATATGCAACCTACAATAAAATCCGTTTTATCGCCTAACAGGTGTTTTAGACACAGCTGTTTTAGTCATCTTAGAAGCTAAAAACATTGTTGGAGGATTTTGACTATTGCATATAGTTGCATGCTCAAATTTCGAAAAAGTTCAGTTTCCTTGCCTGTATCCAAAAAGATTAATTATTAGAGCAATTAACTGTAATAAACCATAAGATGGAGCTCAAAATATAATACAGTAGACTCCCTCAAATCCGCACAGCTTGGGACCAGAGGTTGTGCGGATTTTAGAATTTTGCGGATTTCTGGTCATTGCTTTGTTTACGTTTTTTAAACAGTAATTTGAGTGCAATTAATAGTGCATTCAGGACTATAATGAATACTTACAATATAATAAAATGTTAAAATAAGTAATAAATTAAAATAATAAAAATTTAGATAATTTTCAAAATGATTAAAATATTAAAAGCAAAGATCAAGTTAATGATCAATAGTGTATGATTAAATATTCATTATAAAAATTAAATATATTTTTCCAAAATTATTCAACAAAACTTGCCTCATAAAAGTACATTACTAATTCACATCAAAATCATAAAATAAGGATTTTTTTTTAAAGTTTAGCCAGGCTTAGTAACCAAAAAATCTTGATTAATGCATAAATATATTTGGTAAGAAAATTGTGATTACCAGTGATGTCAGCAATATCTTGATTTTTTTTTTTTTTAATTTTTCTTCCTTCATGAAAAAAAAAAAAAAAAAAAAAAAAAAAAACATGAATAGAGTATTATTGAGAAAATTAAAAATTAAAAAATATATGGAATTGATACAAAATTTAAAAAATCACATTTTGTCCAAATATCCAATCTGAAAGTTTCATTGTTTACATCCATAAAGTATGTGCGGATTTTAGAGAGTTGCGGATTTCTGGTTTGCGGATTTGAGGGAGTCTACTGTATATTGAAAATGTTGCATGAATTAAAACAGCCTCTTTGCTTTTATGCTGCTGAAAGTAAGATAAATTTAACCACAGTTCAGTAGCAATCACTGTGAAGTGTAATGAAATTGTTACTTTTATTCAGAGTAATCATAACATTGATGAGCTCAAATGAATAGATCCCCATGTTAGGAGTAATACTACCAATTAAAACATTACAACATAATTTGGAAAAAGAAAGTTTCAGCCATTTTAATTGTGATACAATGAAAAGCGGATTAAGAAGTTAACTGGAGGGAAGAATTTGCATTTGTGTCTTTGGCCGTGCTCAAAAGCGGCTTTTTTTGTGCGCGCGCGCTCAGAAGATTCTGCTTGGAGTAGGTGCTATCGAAGAAGAGAATTTTAAACTTATTCAATTATTGTATTATTTTTATGGTTCAGAATTGGTAAATACAAATACCATATCTCTTTATCCTTTCAAAATATGATTTTCGTAACAGAAATACATACCTGTGACCACTCAAATAAAATTAAAAGTATTCCGGAAAAGTATCACGTGACCTATTTCATGTAATTAAGCCCGATTAGCATTTAAAAAATGACAATCAACCCTGCTCAAACCTTGACGCGCGCGACGCAAAAAAATGATGGGCGATTTGATCACGTGATGGTGCGTTTTGTGCTTATCTGTTATTGGTTGCATGTTGTTTGTTGTCAAAGTTGGTAGGTTGACTGATACAATTTAACAATTGGTGATTTAATTTTTTTAATAATTTAATTTTTATTTATTTAAAAATCATTTATCAGTTGCTTTATACTTTTCGTATTAAATAATAGAATACTGTTGATTCTATTGTTGTAATTAATAGAATGCTGTTGATAAACCAAGGTTGAGATATCCACACGGGGGACTAGCTAAGGGGGGGGGGCTACCCTCCCAAAACATTGACAAATGTTGTTACACTTTGCAAATTTAAAACTTTTATGTTAAATTTAATTAAAATTTTAATAAAAACTGCAATACATTTTCTATTTTTGATAGAATTTGCAAAAGTTACAACTCTAATTGGGAATATTATTAATTTTTTTACAAATAAGAATTGTATTACATTTTCAAAGTGCGTTAACTTGGCAAAATTATAAAACGAGTTGGCGAATATAAAAATTTGACTTGACAATATTAAGGTTTTCTCCCCCACCAATAAAAAGTCTTAGCGATGGCCCTGTATCCACATATTACAAGACTGATTTGTAATCTACAATACTGGATTGATTTCAATGGAATTTGCATTGTTAGTTACACTGTAAAAAATCTGCTGCATTTTGCTGCAACACACTCCCCTGCTTGTATAGAAAACGGTTACTTGGCCGTGAAATGGAGCTTTCTCATTGGTTGGAATAGAGATATTATATACAAGCGGTGGAGTGCGTTGCAGTAAAATGCAGCAGATTTTTAACAGTGTAGATAATTTTTCAGAAGAAGTTTTAGTATGTATATATTTCTTATTTAATGATTGTATATTTTAATACTGTGTGGATAACAGGCCAAAATATGTCATAAAATATGAAAAACAAACGACATCCGAAATTATGTTAGTATAAGCAAAACACTTATTTATACTTTTAATAGAAAAATTATAAACATTCTAATCATACTTTATTCATTATAAAACTAGAAGGCAAACTCCAAATATTTCACTTCTTTAAAATATATGTATGCAGATATTCTTAATTTAAAAAAAATGTATATCTTTTACATTTTGCTTTTATAATATTTTCCATTTTGATTTTAACACCGTAAAATATCCACGCATGCATTATATTTGCATCCTAATCTCAATAAAAAATTACTTCTAAAATTTTCAAAAAAAAAAAAAGAAAAAAAAAAAAGAACATTAATAATTATTTTATGCGTATATGGATATTTTCGCAGAAAACATTTTTTTTCATTTTCTTAATATATATATAAATCACTTTGGAACGATATTAATATCGTTCTAATTATCCTTTTAATATTCTAAATTTGGAATATTAAAACTTTCTCCGCAAAAATCTCATTTTCTCATATTTAAATAAGTATTTTATTATTATAATAGAAATACATGTGCTTCTGTATTATTAATATAAAATTTATCTTTAATAAAAATGTCTTATTTATTAATAAAAAGCAACAAAAACAAAAACAAAACACAAACCAACTTTTGGCCCGCGCAGGTATCGAACGCGTATTGTCTGGGTTCAAGCTCAGCATCCTGAGCATTCGGCCAGCCAGCTCACTTTCATTTGTAACAGATTATCTTTATAATTGGCACTACAAGTAATTACATCCTTGATCTGTTCTCCATCTGTTACTGAGCGAACAGTTACAGTAATTGGTGGCACAGTAGCGAGGACTGAACGCACATCCCACCAAGTATAAGTATCCACTCCATGTCTGTGGCTCCTAGCGTGCGCGTGCAGCGCGCGTAACAGCTGAACACAGCCTTTTTTTAAGTTTTCCGTATTTTGTAGGCACATTCTTATATATTAAATGAAATATTTTTTGAATAATTGCAAATATTATACATTTATATTCAAATAACTTTTACAGATCAGTTATTAAAATTCCTTTGTCTTCAATAATGTTATAAATAAATCAAAACATTTAAAGCAACAAAATATTTTATTTCTTCTTGCAAACTAGTTTCAGTAGCCATAGCATACCATCATCAGTGCAAAATATGATGATGATTGTACACTATGGCGACCAAAAGTAGCTTGCAAGAAGAAATTAAATATGTTAGTGCTTTAAACTTTGATTTATTCATTGATAATGTATTGTTCCAAATAATTTCTCATTGTAATGATAATAAATGCTTATAAATGAAATCCTTACAACTACTTGGTAATGTACTCAGTACTCGGCCCAAAATTTAGCTGAATACCGAGTACTCGGCAAATTGGCTGAGTATGCTGAATACCGAGTACTCGGTACGGCCCTAATTGATTTTAACAAAATTCTGTATATAACAGTTTTTTGACTTGAGAAAATTAATGGGTTAAGTCACAAGTTTGAGAGATTTCGATTATAGGGGTAATTTGTGGGTCATGATGAATCATGTAAAGCTATTACTAAAGAACAGGTGGATTGATTTTAATGAAATTTTGTATACCACATATTTTTTTTGTCATGAGAAAAACATTGGTCTAGGTCACATGTTCGAGAAATTTAAATTAATGGGTCATAAAGGGTCCAGGTCAAGCTGTTTATATTTAAAGAACAGCAGGATCGATTGAATGAAATTTTATATGAACAATTTTTAGACACGAGAAAACTAATGGGCTAAGTCACATGTTTGAGAGATTTCAATTTTAAGTGTCATTTGTGGGTCATGGTCAAGCTATATCTAAAGAACGAGTGGATTGATTTTAACGAAATTTTGTGTATAACATGTTTTGGGCATAAAAAAATCATTGGGCTAGGTCACGTGCTTGAGAAATTTAGATTAGTGGGTCACTTTTAGGTCATTCTAATTTTATCTAGATAATGTCTTGTGCAATTTTGACTATATTTTGTATTCTATCATTTTCAGTCACATGAAAATCATTGGGTTAGGTCAGATGTTTGCGAAAATTCGATTAATGGGTCAGGGTCAAACTAATTATATCTAAAAAACAGCTCAATCGATTTTACCTAAATTTTGTATCTAACATTTTTCAGCACACAAAAAAATGAGCTAGGTCACATGTTCGAGATATTTTGATTATAAGGGTCATTTGTGGGTCATGCTAATTTTATGTAAAAAATGGCTCGCACCATTTTGACTATATTTTGTATTATGATGTTTTTGGGCAAGAGAAAACCATTAGACCAGGACACATGCTCATGAAAATTCGATTAATGGGTCATAATGGGTTAGGGTTATTCTAATTATATATAACAACGATTCAATCAATTTTACCTAAATTTTGTAACAAAACGTCTTTTAAGAAGATTATTGGACTGAGTCACATGTTAAACAAAATTATATTAATGGGCCATTTCGTTTCATTGCTGAATGCTGTCAAGCTAATTTTATCTAAGAAATGGCTTAAACGATTTTGATTCAATTTTATATTCTACTGTTTTTGATTACCTGAAGACCATTGAGCTATAAGTCACATGTTTGATCAAATTTGATTAGCGAGTCATTTTGAGTAATACGGGTCAGGATCACGAGAAAATGACAGCAACCAATAAGTTAACGATATTTGACAAAATATTGGCAACATTTGGCCAAAAAATTGACTATTAAGATTACGAAAGCCACAACACATATTTGGTGCGAAATGAAAGAATGTCTTCAAATTTGGCTATACCTGGCAAAAAATGTTGTCTTTCAGAATGTGATGAATTTTTTAAAAACATTCTTAATAGGATTCGAGATGCATGGTTAAATTAACCAGAGTCAAGCAAAAAAAGTGATTTGGATCGATGTCCTTTTGTTGTAAATTTTAAAATAAAGTAAAATTTATGGACATGTGCATACAAACATAGTTTTCTTATTGATTGTTTTTGTAATAACTTGTTTTACAGTAATAATACGGAGTGAATGATGCAGTGAAAATACTATATCGAGTTGAATATAAATTTAATTTTGACCGAGCTCAGCTCGGTCACCCCTGCTAGTTTTGATTTATGATTGCTATTTTATTTGTATGTTTTAGATCAAAAAAATTCTGAATCCTTTTAAATGTATCAAAGAATTGTTTTAATACTTATTAGCTTAAAAAATTAGAAGCAAAATAAGTAAAAATCAAAACTTTGAAATGCGTTAATAGACACTGGTAGAAATAGTATTAAAAAGCATGAACTTTATGAAATAAATAAACTGAGTCAACTTCTTAATTTTTTATAGCCTTTAGAATGGGCATTATTTCAATTATGTTTGCAATGTACAATTTTGTTTTACCGGAACATGCATCTCTTTATCCATTACTTATAAAATTTGCGATTTGTATTTGATTTCCGTGACTATGTGTTGCACATGCATCTCTCTTTCTTTGAAGCAAGAAATTCTCTCTTCGAATGTTTAAAAAGCAAACTCTTTCCACACCACTATTGGTACTGAACTTTGATTTTAACTAATAAATTATCGTCTTGCTATTGGAACGACTTGTAATTTTGGATTATCATTCAGAGTTCTTATATTATGATATTAAGAATTTTTTATTATAATGATATTCTAAAATGCACTCACAGCTTTTCATCAAACAAGTTTTACCTATGCCTCCCGTTTATTAAGAAATTCCTACAGAACCCTGGTTACTCGAAAATTTCTATGGAACCCTGGTTAACCGAAAATACTGTAGTTCCATGCTTTTCAGGTAACTGGGGTTTTACTGTAATTAGATTTATAAAGCTCTTTGTATGCTCTATGTCTGCACTATAATAACTTTCAGAGTAATTAAGAAATTTTGATTTAAATTGTTTTAAAATTAATCCTTATATAAATGTTGAACTTTGAAAAACAAATATTTTCATCATCCATAATTTTATAATAAAAGACTCTTGAGATATTTTTTAATTCACAAAGATTTTGAAAGGAAAACAGTAAAATAACAAGCACTTTTGTCAATATAGGTTTAAAATGCAACAGTACAATGGTGTTTTGCTGTATTAATACAAAAATTATATTATTGTTTTTTTTTTATTATTATTAATAATATTGACTGCTTTTAGACTGCTTAATTAGACTTTATTTTCGATAGAAAAGTAGAAAGATTTTTAGAAAAAGAAAATTGTGTATTTCAAACCTTTCACTCTGAGGCAACTATTGAAAAAATTAGAATATTTTAAACCCTATTAATTTTAAAGAAAATAATTATATGGATCACTTACAAATGAACAGTTAACATTACATACAACTTACAAGATTGATTTGTTTTTTATTTATTGTAAAAAGAATTCTCTTATTGTGTTTATAGTTTAATAAACAAGTAAAAATATGATAAATTATTTTTTTTTCATACATTGAGGGAGAAAAATTCAAATTGATGATTTTTATATATGTAACTTTAGTTAGGCCTAATGATCCTAACAAATGAAAATGAAATGAAAAAAAAAAGCAATTTTTACATAACAAATACTTATAACTGAACAAATAAATAATAATATAGTATATAAATAATACTCATGGGTAATTAAAAATACTTAGCATGTTGATGTACATTTTTTCATAGATGGACACAAAACAAATGTTCAATGGTGGAAAGAAATATTTCCTCTTTGTTTACATTACATAAAAAAGACAATATAATTTCCCTTAGATTTGTTGTCAAGTGCACAGATCAAAATCTGTGTAAAATAGCTATATTGCTCTTATTCTGGTGAAATGCAATGCATGGAATATAGAAATAGCAAATTAGTATAATTAAATTTTTAACATTTAATGAACAAAATGGTTTGGAAGAAATACTTAAATTTAACAACACATTGCCATACTTTTTAATTCATATGCAAAAGCAGCCTAGTTAAAATGCTTTGAAAAGGTCTTTGTTAAATTAGCTATTATTTAGGAGATACAACTATTTTAACTGCAGAGTATGATAACAAAACGTTTGAAAATTTAGATATATATTTTATTAGCTAGAATATACCTGACATATTATATGGGATTTCTAACAGCATCAATAGATTATTCATTTGATATGAAATATAGATTCTAACATTATGGTATCAAACAGGCAAGCATTTTAAAAACTAGCCATACAGTTAATTAAATAATATATAAACACTACTTATAAATATGTATAATTAAGTACTGTTGGATTATATTTCTAACCCAAAAATGACTGGACAAACTGGCAGATTTAAAACAACAACAATAAAATAAAATATAATTAAACTTGTACAGAATATTAAGATTATTATTGTAATTAATAATAATTGTATAAAATGCCAATTTTTAGGCTTATCAATGACTGCTATGTTTATAAATTTATGAAATTTTAAACTCTGTTTAAATTTGAAAAAAAAAAAAAAAAAAAGAAAAGAAAAGAAATAGATTTACAGTGATTATTAATACAAAAGTTAGTATTGAAAGTTGTGGGATCAAAATAAATAAGCAAAAATTATTTTTAATTCCTTACCAGCACAAAGTTTACTTTAGGAGAACTTTCAAACATATCGCATAAAAACATCATGATTCACTTGCTTGCGCTTGGAATATCCACACACCTAAATACTAGCAGATACACACCCAAAAGCACACAATAAATATAATTATATGCTTCTAAAAGTGGTATCAGCTGGCATCTGTATTAAAATTAGATTTTTAAAATATCTGTGTCCTTTGATAACATCAAAGTCCTTTGAAATCATTTCCTATTTCTAGAGCAAACTTCGTCAAGTAACATACAACCATGGAAAAAAAAAAAAATTGTAGCACTAAAAACTTTCTTAAAGAATTCACTATAATTATTGTTTTGATTTTTTTGTTTACAAGTTACGGCAGTCAATTGCCGGACAGAAGATTCATTCAAAAGGAGACTCGTTCTTCAGAATCTCCAGCAGTCGTTACGGCAGTCTTGACTGCGCATGTGCAGTAGACTGCCGTAAGAATAATATTCTTACGGCTGCCGTAAGAATAGACACAGTACGACATGGACAATTTCACAGTGATAAGAGAGAAAAAAACGGATGTCTCTGTAGTGTGTGGCGGGCCTTGGAGAAAGATGCTCCGGGAGACAAGACGTAAAAACGCGCCAATTTGGCGATTTTTAAAAATCGCGCCAAGAAGGAGAGTAAAGTACATTCGCACCCAGCATACTTTACCTGTTTGGAATTGTTACAATAAACAACCCATGCTGTTTTTTGTAGATTTTATTAAATCTGTCCGGAATTCGACTTATTTTTAACAGTCTTAATTAAAGAATAAACGTCTAATAAATAATTAATTGCCATATCAGCACGTGTTCAAAACCTCTGACGAATCCTGATGTTGAACAACAACAACAATAATTGTCACGTGATTTGGCGTTTTTTCAACTGCTTGCAATTTCGCCAAAATTTGGCGAAAAGTTCCGCAGTTCGGAAATACGCAAAGCCGTTTTCTGATTAGTTGGTAAAGGGGAAGATTGATTAACGGGAGTCTTGTTTATAAACATGCACTTTCCACATTTGATCATGCATGCGAGCAGAGTAGAGCTCCGTTTTTGAAACAGTAGTAGCAGGTGGTAGCAACACAGATTATTTCTTATTCTTTAGCTTTGTCTTTTACAAAAGTCGGACGTCTTGTTCTAATTTCAAGTTATCTCAAAACTTTGTCGTCGTTTAATTCTTCAATACAATGGACCGTGGACGATCATTCAACCGTGGAAGGTAAAATATGTGTTATTATTTTTGTACTGTAATCTAATTGAAATTTATGATCTTTTTTGTGTATTATATCTAAGCCAAATTTTCAATTGCAAGAATAGCAAACTCCTAACTCATAATTTAATTACACGCAACTATTTTTTTTATTTTTATTATTAATTTTAATGTATTAAAGTTACTGTCTTTGTGTTTTCAATATCTGAATTTTTCTAAGCAAAAGTCTCTTGCACATGTTTGATATAATTATGAGTTTGTCGTGTTCTTATAAAATATATTAAAATTATAGTAGAAATTGATAAATATTCAGATTATTGATTTATTATATTTAGTGCAATCGCAGGGATGAGATTCTTCCGCGGATCCGCGGTTTTCCGCTTTTTTGTTATTTTCACATTTCAAATTTTCTGATTTCCCAAAAAAATACAGGACGCGTAATTTCGTCAAAAAAATCGCGAAAAAACGGCAAATTTCTTTAAAAGATCGCCAAAAAACGACTAATTTCCGGCCAATTTTGTCAAAAGATTCGCGAAAAGATGGTTAATTTCGTCACAAAATACCGAAAAAACGGCAGATTTTGTCAAAAATCGCGATAAAAAGACAATTTTCGTCCAAAAATTGCGATAAAAAGGCGAGTTTCGCCAAATGTTTTGCGAAAAATGACAACTTTTGTCAAAAAATCAGGATAAATCGGTAGATATCGTCAAACGATTGCAATAAACCGGTTGATTTCGTCAAATGATCGCGAAAAAACGGCAGATTTCGTCAAACAATCGCGAAAAAATGGCAGATTTCGTCAAACGATCGCGAAAAAACGTCAGATTTCGTCAAAATATTCGCAAAAAAATGGCAAATTTTTGAAAAAAAAAAACTTTAAATTTTGCCAAAAGATTCCAACAAATGACAGATTTCATGAAGAGATAGTGATAAAACTAAAAATTTCATCAAAGGGACTCTAAAAAAACTAACCCAAAAATTAATTTTCAAAATTATTTTTTTGCCACTCCAAATACAGACTTTCCTGCTCCAAAATCCATTTTCGACACCTCTAAATCTTTCTGAATGAATGTGACTCCTGAAAGCACCCATTCATTGAACAAAAAATACCCTTATATTCAACAAAAGTATCCTTTTTTTCAGCAAAAATGTTTTTTTCAATAAATCCGTCTTGCCCTTTTTAAAAAGAAATGCGAACAATAGTGATACATGTTATCTTCTACACTCAAATAAGCATTAATTTAAAATTAAATTTGTATCTTGGACATTTATTTTTTTTTAAATAAAATTTTTCTCAATAGTTTTAAAAAATAATATTGATTTTAATTATTCATTAATTATTGTTAAAACAAAAATTATTGCATTTCAGTCTTCTTGTCCAAATGAACAAGTTCTATTTTTGCATCTAAAAATGACTTATCAGTGAGGACCCACTTTTGTAAAAAAGAGACCCACAATTTAAGTTCTTTGTCCTGGAAACTCCCAGGATTTTTAAAGTCCAGCGACATCACTAGATATCTTTAATGTGTGATATCCAAGAAAAAAGCAGGAGAAAGAAATTTACCTTGTGCAAGAGCAAAGCTAAAAAAAAAAAAAAATTCTATTTTCTTTTCTCTAATACTTAACCAAAAGTGTCTCACTGTTAGAAAATTTCAAAAAAAAAAAAAAAAAAAAATTCATGCCAACAGGGTTTTATTAATGTGCTATATCTTGATAAACTAAATTTTCATTAGAGTAAGGGTCATTCCATGTCAGATCACCCAGACCATGGCACCCACCATCACCAATTTTGATAAAATTCAGTGAATTTGTAGAATTTCTAATGCTGATTCCAAAAACATCAATTATATTGAAATTGATCAAACGGTTTGTGAGTTATGAGCTTTTAAATAGCTCCCAAGATGGCCGACTTGCCGCCATTTTGAATAGCACATGTGACAACAAAAAAGTCCATAACTTCTTTCAGGTTTAAGCTAGAGCTTTCAAATTTTTTTTGTTTTGTTCAGAATAAAGTAAACTTTTATTTAAACAGATTTTTGTGAACCTCATTTTATAAAAATGCTGTCAAAATTGACTTTTTGTCATTTTTTTAAGTAAAAAAAGGGGCAACTTCAATGGCTGATTTCCCCCAATGTACCCCCTTCAATTTTCATCTAATTGCATAAATAAGCAACTCAAAGTGTGTTTTGATGACTAATAAAAAAAACTTAATGGGCAGTTCACAGGTTTTTATTTAAAAAAATAAATTCAATTTTACTGACTTTCCTCAATAACAGAAAACGCAAGATAATGTGTTGACATTTCTTTTATTACCAGAAATATTTATGCATCCAAAAGTTTGATAAGGTTTTATGTTACTTAAATATGTATGTTTAATGTGGCTAAAATAGGGGAATCCCCTATAAAAAAGAAATTAATAGGAATGCCAATAATGGATTTTTGCAAGACATAGAAGTACTTTCCTGACAAATTGAAATCTACAGCAGAGTTTCAATAAATTATAAGTAAAAAAGAAATGATAGAAAAAACTCTACAAATAGGTACATTATATAACAAAATCATACTTGTATATAATAAAAAATGTGATAAAATTAAAACTCTTAAATAAAAAATACAGTAAGTAAAAGTTACACTAGTCTACATATCAGATGATTAAGAACCAATGCACCCCTTTAAAGTATTTTTCTATGCTAATTTCACAACTGTTCTTAGTTTTCTTCTATCACGTATAGTTTGTTTGCGATCAACCAGAGGTGATTTCTAAGATTCATTGCCGAGAACAAGCATCATGTAATCGTCACAGATAATGTAAATGTATACTTGTTGTGGATGTTTGCGAACTTATCTAACGACTTTTAGAATACAATCTGATTGTATTCAGCATGAGATAGACAAATGGTTTAACAGTGACTTCATATGTACATTAATATTATTGGCACAAAAAGCTGTGTATACAAAAATGCCTTGCTTTCTATGTGAACGGGACAGTTCGGCAAAGCAAAATCATTGGATTTTCTGATTCGTTTTTAAATCCATTTTTGCTCACAAACACAATTTAAATTCAAATGGCAGGTTCTATATATATATAAGGCATACTATATTAAAAAAAATGCTGTCAAAGTGGGCATTTTGAATTGAATTTAAGCGATAGTACTGGAAATGGAAAAAATGGCCATACTGAGAAAATAATTGTTGTAAATCAAGATCTAATTGATTGAACAAAAAATAAAAACACAGGTTGCAAGGCTGCCACAGGCAACTATTTTTTAATTCTAACTGGCACCAATCACTTTCTTAAAAATGAAATCCATAATAGATGCTTTGATAACATTTGCAAGTAAAATATACTTCAAATTTTATATTAGAAAAATACTGGTGCACACAGAATATAAAAATAGTTGCCAGTAGCAGCCCTGAGGTTGCTTATAAATCTCTGAAAAAAAAAAAAAAAAAAAAAAAAAAATCACATCAACAAGTATAATGTTTTTACTTTTAAAAATGAATCTGAAAATGTGTTAGAAAATTTTGAGTTGTTGAGGGTACGAAAATATTTTTTTATATGCACTGCCTTAATATGATTCTGACAAAACCAGTTCTTACAGAAAATTTAAATTTTAAAAACAGCCAGATAAAATTGTTAAACTAGGTTTATGTCTAAATTTGATTTAGTTTTTGGTTTTTGTTACTGAAACAAGTACAGTAAACTATCTCAAATCCGAAACCCCAAAATCCACAACTCTAAAAAATCTGCATATAATTTACGGATGTAATAATGAAACATTCAGTTCAGATATAGGGACAAAATTTGACTTTTATAATTTTATATCAATTCCATTTTATTTTAATTTGTAACTTTTGTTAATAGTACTGAATTCATGTTTTTTTTTTTTCCCCCAAGAAGGAAAAGAAATATATTCTGAAAAAATTCAGATTTTTCTTATATATCATTGGTAATCACAATCTTCTTATCAAATATATTTATGTATTAATCAAGCTTTTTTGGTTATTAAATCTAAATCTGGCTAAACCTGAAAAAAAAACTTCTTTATTTTATGATTTTGTTGAGAATTAGTAATGTATCTTTATGAGGTACATTAGTAACTACATTGAATAATTTAGGAAAGATATATTTCATGTTTATAATGAATATTTAATCATATATTATTGATTATTAACTTGATCCTTACTTTTAATATATCACTTTGAAAATTATCTACATTTTTATTATTTTAATTTATTACTTATTTTAATATTTATTATATTGTAAAGCATTCATTTTAGTTTTGATTGCATTATTAATGCATTCAAATTCTTGTTTAAAAAAAAGTAAACAAAGTAATGACCGGAAATCGGCAAAATTCTAAAATCCACAAAACTTCTGGTTCCAAGCTGTGCGGATTTGAGGGAGTCTACTGTATTTAACTTCAAAATTTACATCTGCATGTTGGCAGGAATTTTTAAAAATTACCTTTACTTTAAATTATTATTGATGTAGATATATTTTTAATAGCATGTGTTTATTGTGTATGTGATATGTTATTTTGCATTAATTTAAAGTACCGTAATATTTATTTAAGAGTTGCAATTTTATTGTATTTTGTATAACAAAAGTATGATTTTGTCGTAAAATTCAACTATTTGTAGAACTTTTTCCATCATTTCCTTTTTATTCATAATTTACTGAGACTGCAATAGATTTCAATTTGTCCGATTGTAAGAATCCATTATTGGTATTCCTATTTATTCCTATGGGATTCCCATTTTTTAGGCACATTAAATACATATATTTATGTAACATTAAACCTTATCAAACTTTTAGATGTAAATATGTATGATATTTCTGGTAATAAAAGAAATATCAATATTATCTTGTGTTTTCTGTTATTGTGAAAAGTCAGTAAATTTGAATTTATTTTTTTAAATAAAAACCTGTGAACCGCCCATTAAGTTTTTTTTATTAGTCATCAAAACACACTTTGAGTAGCTTATTTATGCAATTAGATGAAAATTGAAGGGGGTACATTGGGGGAAATCAGCCATTGAAGTTGCCCCTTTTTTTACTTAAAAAAATGACAAAAAGTCATTTTTTGACAGCACTTTTATAAAATGAGGTTCACAAAAATCTGTTTAAATGAAAGTTTACTTTATTCTGAACAAAACAAAAAAAATTTGAAAGCTCTAGCTTAAACCTGAAAGAAGTTATGGACTATTTTGTTGTCACATGTGCTATTCAAAATGGCGGCAAATCAGCCATCTTGGGAGCTATTTAAAAGCTCATAACTCATAAACCGTTTGATCAATTTCAATATAATTGATGTTTTTGGAATCAGCATTAGAAATTCTACAAATCCACAGAATTTTATCAAAATTGGTGATGGTGGGTGTCATTTTTGGAAAAATCTGGGTGATTTGACATGGAATGACCCGTAAGTATAAATATTTTCTGAAATTCACGTTAATAATTTCCTTTTAATTTAATTTACCAAGAGCTAAATTGTATGTTATATATTAATACAATTATATTTGTTGCGATTGACATTCTTGTCATTGCTCAAAAGTCGTTCGCGCAGTTTTCAGCTTTTTTGCTTTTTGGTCAATCTCATCCCTGAGTAGTGTTCCCGCTAGGCCATTTTTGGAGGGCGCAGTGCCACGCCCCTTTTAAAATCGGCAAATCCCGCCCCGCCCTTTCAAACATCGGCAAAATGCACCCTTCTGATATTAAAATATAGTCAAATGTGCCCTGAATCTTTCCCAGCAATCGCTGCGATTGTTCAAGATTTTCCTCAATCCATGAACTAGAGAAACTCCACTTCAAAAACATCCTGTTTTTTTCCCATCAACTTGTCATAGCTTCCAGCTAAATTACGTATACTTTCTATTTTACGAATCTTCTTTCTCTGGTGGGTGGAAATCCTGGGTGGTTAGGGAAAGTGAGAACTGGACAATAGCATTGTTTGAGCTATGCCCCCTGTCCTTTGCACTGTGATGCTATCTTTTGAAAGCCAATTTTGTATCCTTATCTTACAACTTTTCTTTTTTATGTCCGTTCTTTTCTTTCCACCGCTACTTCAGGGAGCAAGATTATGCATCGATTCTGCTATTGTACAAGCATAAACCAACAAAAACAAACAAACACAAACAACAACGAAAAAGGAAAAAAATCGTAGTAGGTGACGGCATTTTAATTCCCGTCTAGAGTAGTTAAACTCCCACCATACGCAGGAGCGTGCAAATAAAAAACTGCGCCCGGGGCAAAGTTTCAATTTGGCACCCCTACCCCTTTTTTTTCATTTAACAGCCCCAAAATGACGCTGGTAGTATAAATTTGGCGCCCCGCCCCTAAACTTCCGCGCCCAGGCGCCAGCTCCCTTCGCCCCCCCCCCCCCTTTCGCACGGCGCTGACTATGCGGCTCTGCTTCTTTCTGTGTTCTTTTATTCAGCAAAATTAATGAATACCATGTGAATGTCATCTAAATTGAACCTTTACCCGGAAAAAAAAATGTGAGAGATAAATAAAACGATAATAATAATAAAAAAAACTTGAATCATATTTGAAGTAAACACAGAAAAATAAACCTGTCCTGTTTATACAACGTTTAAATAATAATAATTGTATGGCCAGAATCGGTCTTCATAAAATGATCCCGGTACAAGAAATATTTTCGGGGGTCTTGAATTTTTACTATATGAAAAAAAGTCTAGCCCAGATACTACCATTCTATTCTTCAGAAGTCCTTTTCTATTTAAAGGTATTTTTAGTCTTTTTGGGGATCCCTATAAACGCGAGTATTGCGTACTTTGCACTTATCGCACCCTTTGTATGATTAGCCTACAAGTAATTTCGAAGAATTATGCAAACACGCCAAACAAACTGTAATTTTTTAATTCTCTTTAATATGCAAATACAAGTGAAGTTTTAACCTTTTAACCATTGAATAAAAAATTTGATGTATACACTACTTAATAATAATACTAAAAAGATGCATACACTATTTAAAAAAAAAAAAGCTATGCAGTAATTGACATGAACCCTCAAAAATATTTTTTTTCTTTCAACCTCCAACTCGTTATATTTTCACTGTTTCAACTGAACTCAAAAAATATTTTCTCTCCCCCCCCCCCCTCCTCATCTCCGAAAATTAAACCAAAAAGTGGATTCTTCTCCAGCCCCGCGATCTTTTGCTGAAAAAAAAAAAAAAAAAAGAGACTAAAAGGAGAAATATGAACAAGGGCATCCTTCCCTCGCCTTAACTCCGATAGCCATGTCATGCCTTAGTATTTCAGAAAAGCTATATCTTTCTTTTCATTTTAACTAATAAAACTGCGTGTGGTATCAATATATATATGTATCAATGGAAAAGAAAACCTGCTTCCATCACAATCGCTCAAGTTTGAGAAAATAAATAAATAAATCTTCATTCTAGCTTTTTTAATTTACAGATGCACATATTATACAAACATGAAACTACATTAGTGAATTATGTATGTTGCCTTACTTTTGAACGCAATCGAAATTTGACATATGCGAAGAAAGCACAGCTGTTAGATTGTTTATAGAAGGAATAAGACATGCCTTATTTTGATAAACAACGTAGAAGTGGCACAACTAACATATTCAACTTTGCAGTTTGTCCATCTGTCAGCAGTTTTATCATAATTAGCAACTTATATTCTTTATTTATGCATTTATTTACATACACTTAATGATGCCAGATTAGATGCCTACATGACCCGAAATTTCCAAGATCCGGCCCTCGGGGCCCGACCCATCAAAAAAGTGCAGCTCGGATCCGGTGAAAATAAATAATAAAAATAATAACAATGGTCGATATAAAAGTTAAAAGTTCGGTTATGTCCATACAAAAAATAATTATTGGGCATTTACGGTATTAAAGCTAAAAGTTTGGCACGAAATTTAGAGGTCTGCACGTACCTGGCCCGTACTCGGTCCGGCGGAACGTATGCGCATTTTCAAAAAAGCCAAGCCGGCAAAAAAAAAAAAAAAAAAAAAAAAAAATTTATAATTTGGGCATAATTGCCGGGTCGATAAAAAAAAAAAATTAGCTGGCCAACCGTCCTGATATAAAGATTTAAGCAAAGACGATAAAATATGAACTATTTCCAATGAATGTGACTTTAATGAGAATAAGTATAAATGGGAGTCACGAGCTGATGCTACTTTGACAATATCAATACAGAAATGTAACTTATCCAATGTAGAGATCGGCACCGGACAGTTACAATATGTCTGACCCGGACAATATATTTTTTAGCAGACTCATGCCTGGCCGATATCAGGCTTGCATTGTTTTTCTACATAGTCGAGCTGGGCCGGAGCTGGACTTAATTGTACTTAAGAAGTGTAAAGCAAATCTATCTCCATAAAGGCTGTTTTTTACTTTTTCTATTTTATTTTCAAGTATTTTTAAATAGGACACTTTCAGTTTCGGAACCGATTTTGGAAATAAAAACACATTCTCATAAATCAGCCCCCCCCCCCCCAAAAAAAAAAAAAAAAAAAACGAAAAAATATAGAAACCGCCTTTTGTAGCGTTTGACCACAGCTATACAATGCAAACGAAACAAACAAAAAAATATCGAAATTAAAAAACTTCTCCATAGGATTAGCATTAGTGAGCGGGTCTATTTGCGTGATTGACAAGTTCTTTTTTACACATTTTACTTTATTTCAAGACTATTTAAGAATGTGTGTTTTATGTCAAAAAGTTTGTGCCGAGCTTTGCATGGTTTTATCGATTTTTGCATGGACCAAGCTGAGACAATGATTTTCACACGGCGGGGTCCGGTCAATGACCTTAAGATACCTTACCGTATATGAGAAAGTCAATGGGTCCGGTACTGAATTTTTGTGACATTCTTTGCTGTTTTACAGTTTAGTTTTTTCCCTTCACCCACGTTTATCGTGTTTCTTTTACCCCATCAGTTAGTTCCGATCCAATGGGGAAGAAAATGCCTTCCCGCATTCTTGAATAGAGAATGCCCCTGGAAAAGTCCCGAATTAATTAAAATCTATTGAGACGGGGCAGTATGTTGGTGGAAGTAGGGACGGAAGGGGGTGGATAGTCGTCTCAGTCTGTTTTCCCCCCTCAATATAGTATATTGCATCTTCTTATATGTACAATAGATGCTTTTAAAGGAAGAAAATTTCAGTGACTGAGGTCAGGTTCCTCAGTCAGAAGTGCTGCTCTGAAACTGCTAAACGTCGGTACATCTGGTAAATTCCCTGCTTGTTTTGTCCGATGGTAAAAAGCTTAAATGTTTCGTTATAAAGAAGAAAGAAAGCTGTCAGCAAAAAATGATTTAAACAAAGATAAGTTATTTTTTCTTTTACTGAATAGTAACCAATATTTTTATTGTTTTATTTTGATTTAATGGTAAAGGTAGTTTAAAACCTCGACAATGTTAAAATTTAATGAAAGTTCTGAAGCCTGCCATCGGTGCATACGAGTACGAGGTCATCATTATTAATTTTTCGTATTCCATGAATTATGCACATTATTTTGCGATTAAAATCTCTATAAATAAGAATGCTTCTTGAAATATTGCAATTGTAGGATAATAATGCTGGAGAAATATTGACAACTTAGTTTTTATAGGGTTTTTCTTTTTTTTAGAATGTTGAATCTGCTTAGTATGTTATCCATTCTGAAGATTTTTTTTCTTTTTTTTCCTGATTGGAAGATAAATCCCTATAAATGTAGTTATGCCCATCGAAACTCGACTTTAGATTTGATTTATTTTATTTTTAATTTTTAGCATTTTATTCACGTTTTGCACCGAATTTTTAAAATTATTAAAATGAATCGTATCTTCTAGTGCAATGCAGTTAATTTTGCGCTCTTTTCAATAAAATTTATTTGGAATTTCTACAGAATTTTTTTTTTTTTTTTTTTTTGTGAATTTTTGAATGCGATTATTAATAGTTTTTCGCACCCAGCGTCGTTTTTAAAATATTGTTAAAAGAAATTCAATTTTAAACTTTTAACCTAATATTAAATTTTGTCTTCCTTCATTTTTTATTTCATAACAATTTAAAATTTGATTTTTAACGCAATTTTTGGCGTTTTTTCGCATTCTACAGCTTTTATCTTTATTAAGATTTATTATGATTTCAAACTTTTAAGCACACTATAATAAATATATATATTTTTTTCTATTAAGATCAATTGAGATTTTCAGCTTTTTTATTATCATTATTATTTTTGGAACGTTTATAAAAGGAATTCAATTTCAAATTCTTACCAAATATGATAAATTTTGTCTTCTAAATTTTAAACGATTTTAAAAAGTTTTTTTTTTAAACTTTAACTTGCTTGATTTTTTTTTTTTTTTTTTTTTTTTTTTTAGTAATTTTAAATGGGATTTAACTGTTTTTTCACGTTCAACTGTGATTTTTTTGACATTCATGAAAAGAATTGGGTTTCAGTCTTTTAGCCTAATATACAAACTTTTGTCCTCTGCGATTTTCAAGGTTTTTTCTTGATTGCTATTTTCACTGCAATGTAATTTTGTTGTAAAAGGAATTCGGTTTAACATTTAGCGTAATATAGTATTTAATATCTTCCGTGATGTCTTAATTCTAAGCAATTTTTCATGTTTCATGCCGACATTTTTTTTTTTTTTTTTATACATGTGTGAAACAATTTTTGTTACGATGTTTCAGCTCACTGTACAAAATTTTGTTATCTGTGATTTTTTTTTTTTATCGATTTTTTTTTAAGTTTTACAGCGATTTGCCCATTATAGTAAATTTAGGTCTCTTTTCAATAATATTTGTTCGGAATTAGTGCACAGATTTTTAAACGTTTCGCGATTTTGTAACCGGTTCGGGCAACGTTGGGTTAGTCAGCCAGTTTAACAAACTAAAATGTAGTTTGCATTCACATTTTTGTCAAGCTGTATGTCCCCCCCCCCCCTTCTCCCCTCCCCAGAGAAAGTGGTAATTTCTAGTCCATAATTTATGAAAAATCTGCAAAAAATTCTCGCTTTTACATTTCTATTATTTCTTAATCTGGGATATACAACCTTTTATATTTTGACAGATTTCTGATTCTTCAAATGTATGTATCTCCCCACCCCCACCCCCTTTCTGAAATTTCTTTTCTTCGTTTTAATCAGCTCCACAATTTAGTTAAATGTTTAAAATTATTTACCTTAAATTTGAATTCTTAAAATGTTACAATCCCCGTGGCAGAATGTGCGCGACACTGCGACAGGCTTTTAAGGACACCTGCAGACTCAACGATGCCACGGACGCGATATAACGCATAAATTACACAAAAAGTCGGTCATGGGGCATAAAAATAGCTCTGTGCGACGCGTAATTTCGTCAAAATATCATGGAGTAAGTCTGAATTTCGTCCAAAGATCGCGAGAAAAAACGCAAATATTATCAAAGCATTGCGAAAAAAATGGCAAATTTCTTTTAAAAAACGCGAAAAAATGACTAATTTCTTAAAAAATCGTGAAAAAAGTCGGTTTCTTCAAAGAATCACGGGAAGAAAGACAATTCCATCATAAATTCGCTAAAAACGGCAAATTTCATTAAAGAAAAAAAAAAACTCTTAAAAATGATAAATTTCGTCAGAAAATTATCAAAAAAAAAAACCCGCAAATTTCATCAGAAAAATCCCGCAAAAAACGATAAATTTCATCAAAATTGAAAAAAAAAAAAGGTCAAATTTTGTTAAAAAATCACACATAAAACAGATTTTGTCAAAAAATTGCAAAAAAAAGGGGGGGGATTTTGTCAAAATTATCCCAAAAAAGTCAGATTTCGTTAAAAGATCGCGGAAAAACGGCAAATTTCGTCAAAAGATCCCGATAAAACGGCAAATTTCGTCAAAAGATCGCGAAAAAACGGCAAAAAAAAAAAAAAAAATTGCCGGTAATAATTTTTTTTTTTAAAATAAATGACAAAGTTTACATACACACATATATTGCCATAATTAGCATTACAAAAGCACAAAGAATATATTTATATTCTATTTATGTAATACGTTTATGTATAATTATACAGGGTTCATACTCAGAGGAATATGGGATTCCTGGAAAAATCAGTGGATGAATTTTAGGTTGTAAAAGTCAGGAGAATCTCAGGGGACAATGGAAAAAAATTCCCAAACCTGGGAAAACTGCCAAAAGAGTCTATGCTGGGAAATTGGGGGCAATTATTGCTGTTCATGTGCTTTATTATTATATGTAATGATTAAATGTCATTAATTGTTGATATGGAAAAATTGTACATCCCCGAAAATACATCAGAGGATTTTTTTCTTGGAAAATGAGTATGAACCCTATTATAGCATCTTGCAGACTATTTTTGAAAATGATTAGTGTTGCAGACATCTGAAGATAGTTCTGGCACTGGGATTACAGTTGAACCTCGAAAATCCGGACCTCCAAAATCCGGAAATCTCTAAAATCCGAACATTTTTCCGATTTCAGTTTTATTAATTTTTAAAATAAGACATAGCTGTAATTTTCATGAACTGCAGTTAAATTCTGATAACTATACTAAAAAAATATATACAGATATATTCTGGTTAATATTGTAATGATTTGCTGATAATTAAAGACTTTATTATTACAAAAATTAAAAAGTTGAAAAGCGCTCAACAAAATTTACAGTAATGAATCATGATGAAATGAATGAATCGTTGAATTAATCATGAATTTTGATACTTGAAAAAATTTGGGTTTTTTTTTTTTTTTTTTTTTTTAAACGTAAATTCTGTCGAAAAAATGCAGAAAACACGGAGAAATTTGTAAAAAAAAAGAAAGCCAAATCAAGCATGAAATCAATCAAAAAATCTTGAAAAAACGCAAATTTCATCAAAGATTCATGATTCATTCATTTCATAATGATTCGTCTCACTCTCAATCGCCTTTGAGAATCGGGAGGGAGGGCGCTTTCTCGGGATTTTTTGAAAATTTCAAATTCTTTATAAAGTGGGGAGGGGGCGTATTATTGGGAAGAGCGGATTAACGGGATTTTACAGTATTATATAGCCATAAAAAAAGATTTTTTAATAAACCTCCAAAATCCGGAAAAATCGAAAATCCGGAATCGCCGCGGTCCCGACGGTTCCGGATTTTCGAGGTTCAACTGTACAATTTTTTCTATTCTAACTGCAAATTTTAATGTATATATAAATCTGTATAAAGTATTGAAATAAATATACACTACAATGTGAATAATCAATCATCCAATCTAATCAACCTCTTCTCCAATCCCCCCCCCCCCCAAAAAAAAAAAAAAAAAAACTTCTTGCAACTGTTTGTCTATTCATTGTGACAGCAAATAACCAATCATCTAAATTCCACTTCTCCGTCTTATCAAGCACACCAAATTTAAAGTATTTTATTTTTTAATATCTTTACTGTCTTAATGTTAAAACTTTTACTAATGATAAATAATCAATATCCTCCCTCCTTGCCCCCTCCCCCCAAATAAAATAAATAAATTGCTTTTATCTCTTCGCTCCCCTTCCCTCCACAGCTCACAAAGCTTATAATCTGTATTTGGTGATTTACAGTAATACTAATTAACATCTAAATTGACCACTAGCATAGGGCGGAGTTTGCAGTGTTTCCCACAAGCATTGCGGTACTTGATTGGCTTTCGGTGAACGGTTGTGGGATAAATCGAGAAGCTTATTAGCTAGAATCCATCGTGACGTTCTATGACGTCAGAAATGCTTGTGGTCCATTCTCTTACCTCTAAAACTTTTGTCGTATCCATAAAACTAATAGTTATTCATAAAACTGATAATTTTATGTGGCTAATAGTTTTACAGTATAGGTATGTGAACCAAAATTATTTACTAGATCTTTGAAATATTCAATTAAGAAAAAAATATCTGTAATTTGTTATTAAATGTGATTATAAACAATGATGAGTATGTATTATAACATTTTAATATCAGTTACGAAGCTGTACATTTTCTAAAGAAACAATGCCCTTTTTCGCTGAGAAAAGTGCCCCTTTTCAGCTCCAACTATGCCCTTTTTTTTTACAAGCACCCTGCCCTTTTTTTTTTCTAGAGTGAACACTATCCCTGAGTACAATGATGCCAGTTCCTTATTTCTTTTTTAATGCATTTCTTGAATTCTGTAACGTGTATTGTGCATTTTTATATCTAATGAAAAAATTATTTAATGGCGAGTCCGAACACTAACGAAATGATGCTACTTACCAAATATTTCTCTGCACTAAATGCCGTCTTTAGTTTCAATATTCTTTCTGCATTTTCACTAAAGCATTATTTAATCTCACAATGCTCTACCTTTTTAAAAATAAATGAACTAAATAAAGTCAATGAACTTATTACTTTAACGGGAAAGGGGGGATAAAAAAGTAATAGTTCAAGTTTGGGTAAACATGTCATAAGTACCACGTTGGCGTGATTGCAACAAAATGGCGATTTTATGACCCACATGGTAGTCCGGATATTGTTTATTTATAATCAAACTGCTTATTTACTCTTACTTTCTTTGTAAAGTAATAGGTATAAAATATTTTTTCTGTTGTTGAACTTTTCTTATTTCCTTTTTAAAATAATAGAAATAATTAAAATGTATATGTAATTAGTATTTGAAAATCGGTAAGAGAGAGAAGGTATTTGAAGCTTTCGCCAAATTGGCATAAGAAACGTGGTGCGTATATAACATCCGTGCCCAATCTTGTTATAATTAAATTGTATTAATTTCTATTATGTTAAATTTTATAAAAATATCCTTACAACAGTTCTGATAATTTTTTTTATTTAAGGGTTTATAATATAATCAATTTAATATGCAAATTGGCTATGCTTGGATAAAAAAAATTTAAGTTTTTTTAGATGGTGTTTGTTCAAAATTTTGAAACAGCTGTAATGTTTTATAATACACGCTTAAGGATCTGATATTTTTTGAAGTGGAATCTCATTATGATGTAAAAGCTAAAAATTGCCATACAAGTGATAATGAATTTCTATCTTTCTTAGTGTTTTTTACATTTGGTAGAAAGAGTAATTCAAGCAAGTAAATTTATTGAAATAGGTTAGATGTGCTGGTGATGGACACCTTTCAGGGATTTTTTTTTTAAATTATTAAAACAATAATTATAATTATTCTATTCCAGTTTTTTCAATATTATGTTAATCTATGCACAATATTTAATCATTCCAGGGTTCATATTCATCAGGGTAACATAGGATTCCTGGGAAAATCAGGAGATGAATTTTAGGTTGTAAAAATCAGGGGAATCTCAGGGGATAATACAAAAAATTTCCCAAACCTGGGAAAACCTGCCAAAATGGTAGTCTATTCTATGACAGTCTGTTCTTATTGGAATTTTTTTCTTGGAAAATGAGTATGAACCCTGCATTCTCATAGTTTTATTTCTCAATGTGAATAAAAAAAATTAATTGTAAATAATACAGAACATGAGTTTGTGATCTGCGCCATAAACTTGACTTTTTTTTTTTTTTTTTTTTTTTTTGCCAAAATGCTGTCTTTGTAAGTGACTGCAAAACTCAAATTACGAGAGAAACTTATTTTAAAAAATAGCAATCAATTTAAAAATTATTTTTTTTTTAACAATGAAAAATAACTATTTAAAATTATTTCTATGTCAGGGGGGCTCTCTTCCCAATTGATCCCCCTTTTTTTTAATCCAGTAAGAAAAATCTTGCCTACTAATATTTAATTACAAAAAATAAAGTATAATTTTTACTAAATTTGAAAATTTTGCTGGTGCTTCAGAAATGCAATTAATTTTGAAAACACATCTTTAGCATGAATTTATAAAAATAAAACAAAAATTGTACTTGCATTTTGCCGATTCACTGAAATTTTGGAGAATAAAACAAGAAAAAGTATAAAAAAGACACAGCACAAAAATTTAAATTCTAAAGGGAAAAAAAACCGTACATACCAGGGATCTGTTTAGGAAAAATTTGGGTCCGTTAACGGACTCTTCACAATTTTTATTACGGTAAAAAAAAAAAAAAAAAAAAAAAGAGCCTTTACAATTTATATTACGGTAAAAACGGACCCTTCACAATTTTTATTAAGTTAAAAACGGACCCTTCACAATATTTATTAGGTTAAAAACGGACCCTTCACAAAATATTTTATCTTAAAAATGGACCCTTCATAAATTTTTTCCCCTTAAAAGTAAAACCTTTCAATCGCCTTCGCCTTCAGTGAGATAGTGTAGAAACGCAACGGCGGAAATCGGGTTTTTCTCTTTCACAAAACAGCCAACTAGCACCTGCGCTGAAAAGAGCTTTCGGTGACGTATTGAGCGAGCGCCGATCGCAGCCAATGAGAGATACAATCTGACAATGAGCGGTACAGTGCAGAGACGAAAAGTGATTCAGCATCATTTGGGAGTAAAAATTCTTTCTCTTGTTTGGCAACACATCGCCTTATTTATTTCCTAAATCTATCGTGTACTCGTTTCGTGGTCGTGTATAGTTCTTTGATATATTAGTGTCTTGAACTACCATGAAGGGCATGAAGCGTCCAAATCAGAATTTAGGTGGTACGAGAAACGCTGATTACTACGTTAAAAATATTAAGAAGTCAGATGCTAGGGAATGCCCCAAAATTCAGTCGTTAAAAAAAAAAAAAAAAGATTCAAATGACGCTGAAAAAGAACCTGTTGATGATGCGTCATGTGCTGCAAAAAATAACGCCGAAAAAGAAACTGTTGATGATGCGTCATGTGTTTCAAAAAACGACGCTGAAAAAAAAATCCATTGATGATGTGTCTCGTGCTGAAAAAAATTCCTGTGACAAAAGTTTCGGCTCGACTCAGGAGGATCCGAAAATCCGATCAAAAAATGATTTAAATAAGGATTATGAAGCAAGCCTGTATGTCAACGAGGGTGCACATTGCTCTGTACAATAGAATTCTCCGATAATTCCAGTTGGAATTGAGTCACGTGCTAATCCAAGCACCAGTTGTGCATCCATTTCAATTGAAGAGGATTCTGAATCATCTGTAGGTGAAATTCTTACTGCAGAAAAAATCCCAATTAATATAGACCGTTATGAAAAATTGTACAATTGGATGTATTACAGCATTTCAGCTAAAGGATTTTTATGTAAAATGTGTTCAGTTATATATCAAAGTGGACCTTGGGTTGATACAAAAAATTCTGCTACTAAGATTGTTTCTTGTTATCTAGTTAAGAATTTGAAAACCAAAAATTATTATTAAAGTAAAAATCTTTTATGTACATTTTAAAGAACTTAATTAAAAGTTGAAATGAATTATATAATGTTTTTACATATATATATTTTAAGTGTGGTTCATCCAAACGGGAACATTAATACTAGTTTTGCAAAATTTTGTTTTTCACAATTTTACAAAAACAGGACCCTGTCACTGAAGTCCGAAGGGACCTGAATTTAACGTTATTTTTAAATTCACAAAATTAATAATACATTTTTCACAATTTCACAAAAACAGGACCCTGTCTGAAAAGTCTGGACAGACCCCTGTATACACAAATGGACCCTATTCTCCATTTAAGTTCTAGACTGTGATTTCGGCAATATTTTCCTAAAACACGCGACCTCACGTCACAAAAAAATTTTCCGTTAGTATTCTACGGCATACAACCATGAGTTGGGAAACAAGTCTTTGCATAATTAATGGCTATGATGTGGGTAATGTTTCCCCAAAGCACGTGACTTTGACGTCACCAGAATAGTCCATTGTGTCGTGTGCAGTAAAGAAACAATTGCAAAAAGATTATTAAATTTTTTCAACCTAAAATTATATAGATAATGGCAGCAAAAATAAATAACATAAAATTACATAAATTCAGAAGATCCATTCAACTGATTTTGCATTTCTTTTAAAAATAGGCAAGACTGATTTATTACATAGTGGAAAAAGTTTTCGAAGGGAATGAAAGGAAAAGTCTTTTTCCTTTCTTCAACCTGTCAGATTAAATTTTTTAGGGTCTCACCAGTGGATCACTTAAGATTAATGCTGGTACTTCTTAACTGAGCTAAATTTTGTCATGCATACAGTTAATGAATAAAAATCTATTAAAGATCATTTATAGAGGATCTAAAAGAATTCTTATTTTCTAATTGTAGATAGACAGCTGAAATTGATATCAAATGTGGGTACTACTAGGTTATCCCATTCACCAAAAAATTATCGCCAAACTATAAGATTAAATGCCAAAAATGGAGGATTGTGAATGTCACATTCAATGACATTAAATACGATTCACGTGTTTAAAATGTCATTGATTTTTATTTCGACTTTTTATAAATATTTTTATTAATATTCTACTAATTATTTCTTTTTTCATTGTTTTAAAATAAAAATTATGTCAATATGTATAATTTGACTATTAGTTTGGCGATTTGTATAATTTGGCGAAATTGGTTGATGGGATAACAGAGTAGTACCAATTATAGTCGTGCGACTTTACTTACAAATGTCACATCCAATAACATTAAATACGATAAACATGTTTAAAATGTCATTAAGTGATTTTATTTCAACTTTTTATTTGTGTTATTAATATTCTACTAATTATTTGTTTTTGTTTTTTTCCGTTATTTAAAATAAAAATTATATCAATTTGAGTAATTTGGCTTTTAGTTTGGCGTTTTGTACAATTTGGCGAAATTGGTCGACGGTATAACCAAGTAGTACCCAAATGTGTAATGTTTCCAAATGGTTGATAGACATAATATTTAAGGTTAATGCCAAAATGTCAGTGAAGGCATACTTTGGCAATATGAAATTTTTTTGGTTTCTGTCTGATAACTGCTCTATAAAGCATCTTATTTCCTTGAAATTAAGTTAGCATGTTCATGAGGCACCCGGATTTAGCTTAGCTGTAGTTTTTGATTCGTTCTGAAAATACAGAACATTTTATTTTGCACCATAATGCTTTCCTATGGCAATTAAGATTTAAATTATAAATACTGAAATTTAGCAGTATGGGTCATAAATTATTCCTATTTTTGAAATGTCTATACATTTGTCAGATTTTTTTTTAAATTTCTGTAAATATAGGGGATTTTTCTTAAACATGTATTCCAGTAATATAAAACATTTTGTTTTAGATATATATATATATTTTAAATTGTCTATATTTAATTTTTTTTCTTATGTTAGTTGCCTAGCAACACTAAATCATCCTAATATTATAAATGTGGCTAATGTGTGGGTGTAATGTTTGTTGGCAAATGGCAAAATGGATGAATTGTACAACTGTTGTTGAGGCTCCTGATCTGCAGATTTACTAGTTTAATAGTGCTATTTTGTTACATTATTCTCGATGTGTTAAAAAGTATTTCATAATCTCTGGTTGACACTTTTTTTTCTTTCTTTATCCTGAACTCTGTTGATATATTTTGATTTTTTTTATTTTAGACTTTGGTATCTGATTCTATATTTTGTTTTTTATTCAGAGACTTTGGGAACCGTGGTAATTTTAGTGGTCGCTCTTCAAATAACCATGGTGGACGAGGTGGTTACAATGGAAATGGCTTTAAAGGAAAGCAAGAATATGGAGAGAATATGCGCAAAGCCCACTACAATATAGATGATATGGAGCCTATTTCTAAAGATTCTTATGTGGAGCACCCTGCTGTAAGCAATATGAGTGAGGTGAGTCTGAAATTGCTGATTTTGTGTTGACTATGTATGATTCAGTAATCAAGAATAAATTGTTATCCTAGAAAATATCAATCAATACAGTCATTGATTGAAAATTGATTTATCCACTTTGATGTTTCTACGGCTAGTGTTAAATTGATTTAGTAGGATCAAATTTAAGTAAACATTGTAAGTCCTAATGCTCTCCAATTTAAGAAAAATATGATTTTAAAAAAATGATGTGAGATTTTGCAGGATCCAAGGCTTAGATGCCGTATCTTCATGCAAGCTGTCATTTTGTTTCCCTGTTATTTTTCATACATTATTAAACCTTAAACTACAAAATGCAACTGAAATGATTGAATCATACATTTCAAAAAATGATATGAATTTAAACAAGACAATCTACTGTGTAAACTCAAAGTTTGAAATAGCAAATTTTTAATAGTAAAAATCATCTGCAGACTTGCCGATTTTTAATCATTCTCCCGATCTCCTGCTTATCTACTAATTTCTCCCGATTTCTCGCTTTTCTGCAAATTTTTCCCGGTTTTCTACGATGTATGAAAATTTTGTCATCTTCATTTCCCGTTATTATATAAAATAGAACCAGCCAACCAATTTATCATAACGAAAGAAGCCAGAAAACCATTTCTCTTCAGTGATTCGTTAGTGGGTTTGAGGAGGTGTGGTCACAGCGCAACTGCCCAATAAACGTGAAGTGTCGCGGGTTTCGATAGATAAATAGTATAAGCTATTGTTATGATTGTGTTAGCTGCTATTTTGAATATTGTCGATCACATGGAGCGAAATCGCGTTTAATTTTTTATTTCGTGATATGTTTTGCAATTTTTTTATGAATTCGTAAATATAACATCAAAAAAAGAAATATAATGCGTCTTATCAATCTTCGTTTACCAAAGAATTTGAACACACCGTGCCATCATCAGAAGGAAGTTTATACGCCAGATGTTCTTTTGATTTTAAAATTTCGCATAGTGGCAGAGCTGATGTTGTAAAACATATTGGAACAAAAAAGCATCTGGATAATGTAAAACGATCTAAATTGACTAAAAAACTTTCATTTTCTGTTGATGAAACAGATCAATGTACTATTAAAGCAGAATGCCTTTTTACTTCATTTTTGTTGGAGCACAATATACCGCTGAGCGCTTCCGATCACGCTTCATCACTTTTTAAAAAAATGTTCCCGGACAGTGATTGACAATAAAACAATCTCCTGATTTCTATGCAAAAATCTTCCGATTTTTTACTTTTAGAGGTTGGCAAGTCTGCATCTGTTTTACTTATTCATTTATTTTGTAAAACATTAAAGTAAAGTAAAAATAAATTTTTTAGTATGCATAAGCCTTAAGAATAAGTTTTCTGTTTTCTCGAAAAAATAATTGCAAAATACTAATATTTTGTGAGAAATAAAAGGGTAACAAAATGGCGGATCGCAGGAAGATACAGCATCTGTTCTGGATCCAGTTTAATCGAGGTGAAAGTTATTATTAATATTGTTAATCCATTTTCTATCTATTGAAGTTTAAAAATCTGAAAAATAGCATACTATAAAATCTTAAGACAGAATTGCACAGAAAAAAAAAAAGCATAGACATGTTCCAAATTTAGCTAGTGTAAAGTATTACATACCTTTTCTTGCATATTACTGTATTTTGCATGATAATTGCAATTTTTGCTTAAAACAAGATTCATAGGTAGGTTCTAAACTCACTCTTTTTACAATATTTTAACTTAGCTATATTTTATACTTAGAAATCTACAATTAATTAAAAAGAAAAATTAATTTTTAATTGTAGAAAATGGTGATTTAAAAATTATGCTTTTTTTGCAAAACGTTTTTGGACTAGGCCCAGACTTGTATAAAACCAAAAACTTTCTGCTCACATAAATATTGGGCCAAATACTTTCTGCAAATTTATTTAATGTTTAATAAAATTATGTGTTATTATTTTGACGTGAAAAAAATTATGTTTTTTATGCAATTCATGGACTAAATTCACATTCTTTGCAATTTGTGGTCGTAATTCACTTTCAAAGTGATTTGCCAATGAGATTCGCATTTTTACACAATTTATTGGCAACATTTGCCTTTTTTATCCAATTTATGGATAAAATTAATGTTTTTTTTAAAAATGCAATTCATGGATAAAATAGTGTTTTTTTTTTTATGGTTCATGGACAAAAATAGTTTTACGAGATTCATGGCCAAAATTTGCATTTTTCATGTGATCCTTTGTTGAAATGAGCATTTTTTACTCTATTCTTTGTTGAAATGAGAATTTTTTACACGATTCTTTGTTGCAATTCGTGATTTTTTTTAAAGGTCTTTTCACAAAATTTTTGCATTTTCGTGACCCATCAACGATATTTCACGCACTTTTTCTGTTGAACTTTGACTAGATTCATGCTTTTTTTCGAGAAAGTTTGATAAGATTGAAAATTTTTTTTCTGCAAATTTTCGGACTAATGAATTTTTGAATTTTTTCATCCTCAAATGCCTTATATTTTCGGAAAATTCGAAAATCGGCCCTGCTTTGAATTATGCACTAACAATAAATAATTCATACATAAAATAGCGAGGAATATTTTGAATTTTTTGGTATAAATAAAAAGTTATAAAAATAAATTTCCTAAAATTTTCCGCAAAGCTCATAAAATTTTCTGTGTGCACGTGCGTCTATATTTATACAACCACTGACCAGCCCTTATTTAACTGATCTTTAAATGACCAGGACACACGAAAAGAATGATTTTCATAAGGACTTTGTCCAAAATAGAAATGGAAATTTTGGACTGTGAAGACCGAAACAAGTCCCAACTCTATACAGAAAAAAAAAAAAAAAAAAAATTAAGCCCGAGCTTTCAGGAAAAAGTTTAAGAAGAGTGGAGATTAGGTCCAGTCTGACCAAAGTTTCAAAAAACCAGATTTTTTTTAAAGCCCAACCCACTGGGCCCACTAACCAGAGTTTTTTCAGGGTTTTCTGAAAAAACCTGGGCTTTTTTGGGTTTTAGAGTTTTTTTAATACTTTAAATTTCTAATTTTCATATACATAATCAGGGGTGGGGAATTTTTCAAAAATCTTACCAGCCAAGGATTTATTTCACCAGCCTGCAAAATGCAACACACATGCAATTGAAAATAGTTATGACAAAATCGCACGCTCTTACAGACGAAATTACAATTACTACAATGCATTTTCGCAATTCTTTCTTTCTATAATATTAAGAAATGTATACAACAGAGGTAAGCTTAATATAAGATAGAACTTAGTACTCTATTAACACTGTATTAATTTGGAAAGTTAAAATATCTAGACTATAAAAGTGTCTCTGATAATGTCTCTATCGGCTTATAGTTTTTCAAAAAATAAAAATGCACTTGCCTTGCCAGAAAATCCACTCGCCACTGGCGAGCAAAATGATATATTTCCCCACCCCTGTACATAATAGCTAAATTTTTCATGTATCAGTGAAACCTGGGGATATAATTTTGCATTAAGAATGAATTAACAAAATGTATATATTAAAAAATAAGTTAATTTAAAAGGTAGATTTGTGTCTGATATGACTAGTTTCTTGCATTAAGGATATATCAAGCCAGCTATAAATGGATTTTTTGAATTAACAAAGAAAGTTCAGAATGTTTGAAAAAATGTACTTAATACTAAATACAGTTTGAAGTAATTACATAAATATATAAATCAATGACAATCAAAATGACACTTTGCTTTACAAAAATTGATTACTAGTAATAATTTTATGTATGAAATTATCATTAATATACTGTATTAATACTAATGCTAAATCAGAATTAGCAAGTACTTTATATTCTAATTAATTAAAATTAGGGATGCACCGAATAGTGATTTTGGCCGAATACCGAATGCCGAATATTCGGCCGACAGGTGAACCGAATATCGAATATTCGGCTAGCCGAATAGTAATTGTTGGGCCGAATACCGAATATTCGGCCAGCCGAATAGTTAACTATTCGGCCGAATACCGAATATTCGGCTTTCCAAATACTTTTTTAACTTCAAAATTTAAAGGTATTAAAATGTTACTTTTTAAAACAGTTTTACATAATATTTAATAAAAGAAACTTGCATTTTGATAAACAAGAGCTTTTTATAAGAGCATTTAGTATTGAATAAAATCTGCCTTGAGTTATTTAAGAAGTGCAGTTATGAAATTTTAATTAATAAAATTTTCTACAAATCAAAACAAAAACTTTAAAATCAAATAATGAAAAAATGGCCGAAGAAAAATTTTACAGTCTAATAAATGTCCTTTTTAAATAACTCAAGGCAGATTTTTTTCAATATAAAGTACAAATACTTTCAACTTAATTCTGAATAAAGGTATGTTCGGCTCATAGTTCTTTTCTTATGAATGGTGGTATTTTCCACCCTTCCCATCATATCATATTTTACAGAAATCAAAGCATATGAGTTGAAAATATGTTATCTTATTTATTGTTAATGTAATAAACGAACACACAAGTTTTGACCTAGAGTGAGATGAAATACAATGTACTTATGACTCAATAAGTTGATTATGATTATGGTTTCATGAACAAAAATTGTCTGCCTTGATAGCTATTACTAATCTCAAAAGTTTTTTTTTTTTCTTTTAAAGGGCTTTTATTTGGGGAAAAGCAAGAAACAGATTATTTACTAAACAAAATTTAGAAACTTGTATGAGCACGTAATTTATTCCTAAGGAGAATCCTAATAAATTACCATTTTAATCCTTCTCATGGTTGATTTTCTTAAGTTATACTTTACAAACAGCAAATAAATAATGTAAAAACATTCTATTTTATTTAAAAATGATTTTTGTTTCTAATTATTTTAAATATAAATTAAAAAATTGACAGTTAAAAGTAGAAATAGTGAAAAGTTTTTAAAAGGTTTTATTAAGTATTGGATTCGGCCGAATACTTTGATATTCGGCCAAACCGAATATTCGGCAAGCCGAATAGTTTCATATTCGGCCAAGCCGAATATTCGGCTCAACCGAATAGTTTAGTATTCGGCCTAACCGAATATTCGGTAACATGGCCGAATAGGCCGAATACCGAATAGATACCGAATATTCGGTGCATCCCTAATTAAAATAATAAACCAAATAATTTTACATAGCTGCTTCAATAAATTAGAATTCCCAGGATATACAACTGCATAACATAGAATGGATTATATATATATTTTAATGGGAAAAAGTTTGTTTTTGTGTTATATAAAATATAAAGCTACAATTATTTCTTTTAAAATTTTTCATTGGGAGAATTAAGCCATTTTTTTCCCTTGTGGTGGGAAGATAAACTTTACGAGTGGTGCATTGTTATTAAGAAATATATCTTAATGTCAGTATTAAGATCTTAATAACGATATTAAGAAATTACCTTACGTAATTTAAAGTTGAAATTTTGAAAAACCCAGTTGAAATTTTGAAAAACCCAGTTGGATTTTTGAGTTGGGCAAAATCATAACAACCCTGTTTTAAATTAAATATGCTAAATTTATAGTTTCTTTCATTAATTTCAAATAAGAAATCAGTTAAACTTTTTTTCCCTTCTTTACAGTTAATTTTTTGGGCATTTTATCGATGCTTAAATTCCTTTTAAACCTGGTTCTTTTGAAATTTATTTAAATTGGCATTTATCTTTGCATTGATACCTTAGATTAAATAATGATGCAGCTGTAAAATCATGAAAAAATTTGAAAAAACCCATGATGGGTTTCTTCGGGCTGGTCCCATTTGGGCAAACCCTGAGTCTGACAGTCCTGAATGAAAATAGGTCCAAGTCGGATCTGCGGACCAGCCCATACAAATCCGTTTAAAGTCCAGCGCCATCACTGAAGTTGGATGGGTGAATTTTTAAATTTCTGTACTTTCATAATATATTTGCAGCTTGTGTCTCATTTATCTTTTTTTATTCCAGTCTCAGATTCAAGCAGTGAGAGATGCTGCTGAAATGACTGTTTACGGCAGAGACGTTCCAAGACCAATAAAAAGTTTCCATGAAGGAAATTTTCCAGGTATTTGCAATTTTTTGTTTTTCAATTGAAAATGTTTTCAATACATTAATATGGTAGTATGGGGTCTAAGCATCATAATTTTTTCAACCAATTTCAGCATTGTGATGGGTATAATTGTATATTCAGCTATGTGAGACCGTTGTTCTTAAGGCTGATTTCAGTCTTGGATAGATTTTTGATGGCTAGTAAATTCTACTTTATATACTGCAGTAGTTGCAATTTTATTATCAAAAACTTAAAATCTCTTCTTAATGTTACATAAGTTTTTTTAGTTACATTGCAAGATACAGTCTACTAGATAATTTGCATTCAGTTATATCTATTAGGTTAGCTGTTTAGTAATTATGGATTTTGTCAAGACATGGTATTGCATTCTTTTTGTTTTGTCAATATGTTCAAAGCATGCACCTAACCCCTCCCCCCCTCTCTCTATCTGTGTGTATATATATATATATATATACACTTACACACATACAGTGAAATCTCTTACAAAGGTCACTCCAAATATCTTATTTTTAGTATTATCGAATCTTTTCCATAGAAATACTACACTATCTACCAAAAAGTATTTGTACACTTTCGGTTTTTGACATTTTGTCAAATATTTAAAAATATACTGGTCGGATTCTTCTGGAACTTCAGAAATATAAAGATTATGTTTCACTTTATATTTATTTACATTCATTTGTTAAGCGGGTAATTAGGGGGCCGGCAAAAAAACAAAGAATAATAGAAATATTTGGGATCGCCCTGTACATGAAAATGCACGAAACGACTTATCGCTTTAGAATACAAATATATGAATACAGTAGAATAAGTACACTAATTTTTGTGAGAATAGCATGTATATTTATGGCGATAGAGCGATTTTTTTTGAAAAATTCAAAAAATTCTGGTATGTTTTTTGTTTATATCATAGAGGGTTTTTGACCAAATTTAACGCAAATTTCAGAAAAATTGGCAAAATCTATTTAAAAAAAATATAGCGCAATTGGAATATAAATATATTTAATACTTTATGAAATATGAGTGGTTTTATGAAATAATTTTTATCTGCGCATGCGCGAACGATAAAAACAATTCTTTTACATCATTTAATAGTCAATTCTATGGAGTAACTTATAAAAAAAATCCAATCAAATATCGTGAAAATTCAAAAAGATATCATTATTATAAGTAAGCTGTTTTTACATTGCTCTCTAAAAACGGCTGAATGATAAGGGATTCTCAACAAATTGACATTTTTTATTAACTGACTTTTAGGAAAAAATTAGTACTATTTAATGAATACAATATTGCTGCTAATAAGTATCTTGACACCTGTGATAGAAAAGGAAAAGGGCTTTTATTCTTTTCCATCACAGATGTCAAGATACTTATTAACAGAAATATTGTATTAGATATTGTATACATTAAATACTATTTTTTTCCTAAAAGTCAGTCAATAAAAAATGTCAATTTGTGGAGAATCCCTTATCATTCAGCCGTTTTTAGAGAGCAATGTAAAAACAGCTTACTTATAATAATGATATCTTTTTGAATTTTCACAATATTTCATTGGATTTTTTTTATAAGTTACTCCATAGAATTGACTATTAAATGATGTAAAAGAATTGTTTTTATCGTTCGCGCATGCGCAGATAAAAATTATTTCATAAAACTACTCATATTTCATAAAATATTAATTATATTTATATTCCAATTGCGCTACATTTTTTCTACTGCATTTTGCCAATTTTTCTGAAATTTGCGTTAAATTTGGTCAAAAACCCAGCATGATATAAACAAAAAACATTCCAGAATTTTTTGAATTTTTCAAAAAAATCGCTCTATCGCCATAAATATACATCCTATTCTCACAAAAATTAGTGTACATATTCTACTGTATTCATATATTTGTATTCTAAAGCGATAAGTCGTTTCGTGCATTTTCATGTACAGGGCGATCCCAAATATTTCTATTATTCTTTGTTTTTTTGCCGGCCCCCTAATTACCCGCTTAACAAATGAATGTAAATAAATATAAAGTGAAACATAATCTTTATATTTCTGAAGTTCCAGAAGAATCCGACCAGTATATTTTTAAATATTTGACAAAATGTCAAAAACTGAAAGTGTACAAATACTTTTTGGTAGATAGTGTATTACACTAAACCTCTGAATGACAAACTGAACAATGGCCACCCCATATCATTTCTTTTCATTTTTTCCCTTTTTATGTTATGTTTAAACACAACATCCGGGGAATTTTACCCAGCCTTAATAAAATCATTTTAATACCAGAGTTTTTATTAAAAACAATTTCCTTTACTTAACCTAGATTTCTTTAGTTACAATTTAACTGAACAAAAAAAATTCTGGATTGAATTGATATTTTGTAATTTGATCGATTTTGAATCTACACTTGTTTTGCATTCTAATCAGGGTTGGAAAAAAAATCATGATTTTTTTTAAAAAAATCAAAAAAATCGGATTTATTTGATTTAAATCAGATTTTTTTATTTAAATCGGATTTATTTGATTTTTTTAGAATCCTATATTTAATTACTGTGTTTTTATGTTTTTACAATACATGAAGCAGTTTTTTATAATAAATAACTAAAAAAGAATAAATAATATTTATAATTTATAAAAATAATATAAGAAATAATTATATAGTTAAGAAAATATTACATTCTAGTTACTGATTGGTACAAAAAATTAAACATCTAGGCTTTAATCTAAAGCCATTCTATTATTTTGTAATTGAATTGTGCATACTAAATAACAAATAAGAAATAAATTTAAATATGTTTTAAATGAATAGAAACTGGCAAAATCAAAAAACAAATTAAATACAGTACACTCCCTCAAATCCACTGCCCTAAAATCCGCACATAATTTACAGATGTAAACAATGAAGCTTTCAGGTCAGGTATAGGGACAAAATTTGACTTTTTAATTTTTATATCAATTCTATGTATATTTTAATCTGTAACTTTCATTAATATTGCTAAATTCATGCTTTTTCATGAAGGAAGAATAAATTTATTTCTGAAAAATAATTCAAGGTATTGCTAATATCAGTCGTGATCGCAATCTTTTTGCAAAATGTATTTATACATTCATCAAGCTTTTTTATTATTGTTGAGTTTGGTTAAACCTGAAATAAAACTTCTATATTTTATGATATTGATGTGAATTAGTAGTGCACCTTTATGGGGCAAGTTCCATTGAATAATTTTAAAAAAAATGCATCGCATCTTTATAATAAATATTTAGTTATACATTATTGATTATTTACTTCATCTTTGTTGCTTTCAATATTTTAATCATTTTTAATTATCTAAATTTTTATTATTATAGTTTATTAACTTACATAATTGTTTTATTGTTTTACTATATTATAAGCATTCATTAACTTCAGTTGCATTATTAATTACAATCAAATTACTGTTTAAAAATGTAAACAAACCCATGACCAGAAATCCATAAAATTCTAAAATCCACACAACCTCTGGTTTCAAGCTGTGCAGATTTTAAGAAGTCTACTGTATTTATTTAATGCAAGCTATTTATTAAGGGATAAAAATCACAATTAATTCTATATTTCTTCAGCAAATAGGAAAAAATCAGGGATTTAATTGTTTGAACAAAAACACTAATTTAGAAGCTTTGTCTACTCCTAATTTATTATGAAGGCTTAAATGAACTACTCCAAAAGGAGAAAATTGTCTTTTTACTCCAGTAGATGAAGCCATGGTTGTTGTTATTTGGTAAATAAATTCAATTTCAATTTCGCTGATTCTCTCTTTACCTCCCATTACATAAAAGGATTTCCGCCAATCATAATATCAGAAACTTTTTTCTCAAGCAATGGTAATTTTTACAATGGGCTGTTTTTTGCTTGAAAATGTGTACAGTGGTGAGAAGATTTAGACAATCTTCTTTAATGAATGCCAAATCTTCATTATTTTTCCTTACATTAAGTTTCATTTCATTTTGATTTAAAACAAAGAACCTTAATAAAACTCCAGCAAAATGACAGCCATTAATAGTTTGTTCATATCTTGCTTTAAATTTTGTAATTCTATCGTTATCTAATACATTTTCTAACTTTTTACCCAAAATTTTCTTTTGATATGTGCATTCATGTGAAATAAAAAAAAATTGATTTAAATCAAATGATTTTTTTTTAAAAATCAGTTGATTTAAATCTAGATTTAAATCTTGATTTAAATCAGTTGATTTAAATCATGCCAACCCTGATTCTAATGTTGACTACAACTGAGATTGTGAAAAAGGTTGAGGTTTTTTGTGACATAACAATTTAACAACAGAATTTAACAATTTCATTCCTGAACAGATTATTTTTCTCTACCTATGCCTTGACAAATTATAAATTTCAAGGGTTTTTTTTTTCCCCTGCAGTAACTAATTGACAAATTTCACAATATTTTTCCCATGACTGATTTATTTTTTAAAGAGAAAAAAAAAATTGCATCCAAAATTGAAAAAGAGCTAAAATTGCATGCCAATATGAGATTCCAGGCATGTAAAATAGTTTAAAAGGGCAATAACTTGACTTTACCTGCCAAATTGGCTTAAAATCAACTTAAATTCTCTATAGTAATTTTCAGGTAGTTTTGAAGCAACTTTATGTGTAGCAAATTAGTTATTTTGACATATTTTCCCCCTAGACTATATTACTAGAGCCATTATGGAGCAAAATTTTGAAAAGCCTACTGCTATTCAGTCCCAAGTTTGGCCTGTTGCTTTGAGTGGGAGAGATTTGGTCGGCATTGCTCAAACAGGTTCTGGAAAGACACTATCTGTAAGTGAGTTTTTTTTTTTTTTATATCTACATTTTTTATGTGTATTTTTTTTTTATATTTGCTAATTCTCTTCTTCTTTTCAGTATATTTTACCAGCTATTGTCCATATCTATAACCAGAGTTGCCTTAAAAGGGGTGATGGTCCCATTGTAAGTAAATTTGATTTATGTTTTTTTGTTGTTGTTAGTCTAATCATATATATTATAAAGCAGAAGTTCTGAAACTTCCAAACGGGTGTTTTCAAAAACTACCCGATGGATTTTTTTGCCGATTGTATCATTCGATAGGAAATATTTTTCCGAAGGTTTATGACTCAAATTTACAGGGATAACTCTGATTTTTCGTAGTAAATTTCGTATTTTTCGGTTATTTTTGACAAAAGGGTTGCCAGTAGCTGTTTTTGGCAAAAATCATAATTGCTAAAAGAATTAAAATGGCTATATCTATTAGAAGTATTACAAATATCTTGAAAATAATAGCAGAAAATAACTACTGATAATATTAATAATAATAAAGAAAGACCGCTTAAATGAGGCGTAATATTATAAAAATGTATTTATCTTGAAAATGAAAAAAAATATTTGTAATGCTCAAAAAATAAATTAACGCGAAATATAACAATTGGTTAAACTTTTGGCAACTTATCCCTGGTGTTAGAATAAAAAAATGAATTTCAGAAATTGATTAAATGAATTTTGAATAATAGTTATTTCCCTTTTTATTATTTTCTCTCTCTTTTTTTATCGAATTTCCGTATAATATAACTTACAGCAGAAAAAAGCAGATCTGATTGTAAAAGACACTGTAAGTTGCGAGTTACTATTCGTTTCTATACCATTTTCATCTTGCTTTTGTCGCCAAAGAATGTGTTTTTAAGCCAAAAATGCACTACTGACTTAATGCCTGACTTAGGTTCTTAATGGTCGCAATAATGTTTTTTTTTTTTTTTTTGGGAGATAATTTTTAGAGTATATTTTAATATTCAGTCGTAAATTATATAGATATGAGTATAACTCTTTTATTTCTTTCTGCAAATGTTTTCATTGTTAATAAAATTTTTCTTGCACCGTTTCGTCAATTTCACTTACAGGAAAAATTTCAGTTTTAAAATTTAAAAACTGAAGAAGGAAAGATTATCCCGTCGATTAAAAATCTACCGCCAAATTCCAAGATTAAATGTCAATAATGGATGATCGTAAATGTCACATTCACTTGACATTAAGCATAATATAAATACTAATTATGTCATCAAGTGATTTTTAATTCGACATTTTATTTCTACTTTTATATATGTTCTGCTAATTTGTTTTTCGTTATTTAAATGAAAATTTATGCTAATCTATATAATCTGGCTAATAGTTTGGCGATTTGTATAATTTGGCGAAATTGGTCGACGGTATAACCAAATAGTACAAAATTTTGCAATTCAAAGGAAATTTATGCAATTATGCGTTGATACTATATAGATAAATTCAACATTTTGAAATAAAAAATTCCCGCTGAATAAAAATTACAAGTCTTTTTTAACTAACCACTTCCTCTTCAGTATTTCTTCAATCACTATTTCGCTATTCTCTTTTGCGCAAGCAAAAACTAGTTGGATGTGTCAATCCCGAAACTTTCTTCTATCTCATAAGTACACTTTAATATTAGGAAAAAAAAAAAAACGTGGTGACCCCAAAGTTACCAACTATCGAATTTCCTCGAACATTTGACCTAGCCTAATGAGATTCTGGTGTCCGAAAAGCCTAAAACGCAAAATTTAATTAATATTCTGAGAAAATGAGATTAGTAGTGCCGCATGTTGGGTAATTTATACTAAAACCTAATAAGCATCTATTGATGTCAAGACCTAACAGAATCTGAAATTTGATGGAATTTCGTCCATTAGTTCTTGAGATATAGTTATAACAAAAAATTTGCAAAACGTAGCACAGCAACACCATATCTTGGACAATTTATGCCAAAACGTAAAAAAGCGTCTACTAATTATGTTATGGTGTAAAAGAATCTGAAGTTTGATGAAATTCTGTGCATTAGTTTTTGAGATACAGCTAGTTTAAAAGGAACCGTGTAAAATGTAGCACAGCAGCACCATCATTTGAAGGTTTTATAACAAAACGTAATCATCGTGTAATTATGTTATGTCATTTTGTAACAAAATCTGAAGTTTGATGAAATTCTGTGCGTTGGTTGTTGATATATAGCTATCGGAAAAATCGTGCAAAATGTAGCATAGCTGCACCACCTGTTGCAAGGTTAATACCAAAATGTAATCAGCGCCTAATTATGTAATATATTCTAGTGTAAAAGAAACTAAAATTTGATGAAGTTCTCTGCATTAATTCTTGAGATATATCTATCGCAAAAATCGTGCAAAATGTAGCATAGCAGCGCCACCTATAGAGCAGTTCACATCAAAACCTTATCAGCGGCTATGTATCTCAAGATATTGCGGAATCTGAAGTTTGGTGAAATTCCGTGCATTAGTTCTTGAGATATAGCTATCATGAAAATCATGAAAAACGTGGCATAGCAGCGCCACCTGCTGGCCAATTTACACCAAAACTTAATCAGCGTCTATGTATATCAAAGGGTCACAGAATCTGAAGTTTGGGGAAATTCTGTGCATTAGTTCTTGAGATATAGCAATCTTGAAAATCATGAAAAACGTAGTATAGCAGCGCCACCTGCTGGCCAATTTTCACCAAAAACCAATAGGCACTAATTCATATCAAGGTCTAACTGAATATAAAATTTTATTAAATTTCGAGCATTAGTTCTTGAGATAGAGCGCCCACAAATTTTTTGTCACATACAGACGACTCACAGACAGACAGACGGACAGACTCACAGACAGACATTTTCTAAAAATAGTCAAAACGTGTTCAGGACCTTCTAATACATATAAATCCGTCGAAAACCGGAAGCCGAAAATTTTCATGAATCCAATACTTTCTTCTTGTAAAGATAGAAGAAAGTAAAAAAATGTATTTTAAATATTTTATTAGATAAAACGTAAATAACATTTCTCTATTTTTTTTTAAATATTTTTTTTTAAATCTAATTCTACCATTATAAGTCTTACAGGACAAAATAGCAGAATTACTTTTAAAAATGGTTTTATCTGTTAATTCTATGTTATTTGTTTATTTGGGTGTTTGAATTTACTTTTTTACCAAACAATGCGATTTTATGCCAAGAAGGCATAAGCCGGAGCGATGTTCGCAATATCTAAATTCTCTCACTCTCTTTTAAATGTGTGAGAGCATTTTTAGGATTTTTTTTATGTTTTATTGTAAATATATAAACAACAGTTATAGCAAAAAAAAAAAAAAAAAAAAAAAAAAATGCGTATAATGTTTAAATTTTAGTATAAATGTCTTCCTCATCCAAACTGTAAAATAATTTAATTGCAACTTTTTAAAGTTTTGGCGCAGATATCATATACGCACCACATTCGCACGATTGCAATAAAATGGAGATTTTATGCCTCACATGGTAAACCGACTATGGTTCTTAATTTATTAATAAACTATTTATTAACTTTCATTTTGTTTTTTAAAATAATATAAATCATTTTGTTCTATAGTTAAACTTTTTTATTTATTAATTTTTTTTTTCAAATAATAGAAAATAATTAAAAAAATATTTATGAAATTGGTAATTAAAAACCAAGTTTTCTCCAAATTGGCGCCAGAAAAAAATTGCGCCAATGTGGTGCATACATGATATCTGTGTCAAAGTTTTTTCACTATACTTAAGTAAGGAAAATGCAGTATAAATACCGATTGAAGTTTTTTCCAAAGACGGAAAGTTTGTCAATTTAATAATTTTTATTAATAAATTTTTTTTCATTTTTCAGGAGGAAATTTTGCAATAATAAAGTAATTGCTGTAGTAAAAATTTTAATGTTTTTTTTTCTTTTTTTTCTTTTATCGTTGGCAACTTTTTGTAACGAAAAATGTTTATTTTTTTCCTGCCATTGTTTTGTAAGAGCTGGTTTTGTCAAAGCCATGTTCAGATGGTATTCAGATTTTTGAACCCTTCCCAATTACCACCCCCTTGGGCCGATTTTGCTCATTTGCAATTCCCACTGAGATATTAACCACCTCAATGTACTTGACGAGTTTGAAGATGATTCTTGCATAATTGTGCCTTTTATCACGCAGACAAAATTTAATATATGTATAAAGTTTTTAGTAGGGAGTAGCTTTGAGTTCCTGGCTTCACATAATGAAAAGTTGTGAAGAAATATTTAAGAAGTTGTACCGTGGTAACGACTGTAATAATATTTCTTCAGATAAGGGAAAACTTTAAATCCTGTTGCCGTAATGGCCTCATTTCGCTTCCAAATGGTGCACTGTTAGTAATAAACTAAAATAGTTACTTGTAAATAGCAGGTTTTTGTCCAACGTTTAAGATAATTTAATATCACAATGGTGTCTAAATCGTTTTCAGCAATGAGCAAGGTGCTGCTGTAGGTCCAAATTATTTAAAATGCAAATTTAAATTCACCAGTTCGTTTCATCCACGGTTGATTTTGAAATCAGTTTTGCCAAATGGGCTACTTTTTTTTTTAATTCAGATTCTTGACTGGCACCACTTATTTGAAATAGTAAAATGCGCAGTATTTAATGACATATTAATAAAGGCAAAAATAAACTTCAAAAAAGTGGTACTAATCAAGAAATCTGAATTTTAAATAAGTAGCCCACTGGCAACACTGTTTGAAATATTGACCAGCGCAGCGGGCATAGCCTGCTAGTTATAAATAATCCCATAGCTGTTTTCTTCCCCACTCCTCTCAAATAGAAGCTACTGCACCATACCTGCTCATTGGTTTTCGCCATTGTACTCGTCTTGCAGTTTCTATTGCATTCAGCAGAATGCTGTATCCTGTCTACCTTTTTTTTTTTTTTTTTTTTTTTACAAATTAGCTTTTTTATTGCCCTTCAAGAAATTATTTTTGCCTTTCAGTAAAAACAAAGTTCAGATTCTTTTTGCTTTAAATTTTCTTGCATGTTAAAAATTGTCTGTTGATCTGAAAGGAGTTCAGACTTAAAGACAATGAAATTTCTTTAAAGATTAAATATATGCTTCTTAAAAATGCTGTTATGAATAACAAAAAAAACTTTCTCAACCCCCCCCCCCTCTCTCTCTCTTTTTATGGAATGAACTGTTCTGCCCCTCCTTTCAGTCAAAAAAGTGTTCCTTTTTATGATGAATTTTGCTTATAGTATATTTTATTACCGTATTTTCGGGTGTAAGCGCCGCGGCGCATACGAGTTTAAAAGTTAAAATTATGCTTACTGCGGCGCTTCTGCCGGGGCGGCGGATACGATATATATTTTTTTTTTTCTTGCAGCGGTATTCATTACAGAGGTGATTATGATCGGAATTTTTCTGAAAATTGTGAAAAGTCTATCATCAGGAAGAAAATGCGAAGCATAAAAAATATCGCGAATTTTAACAAATGATAGCCTAATTTCTATCAATCATTCGCAGAAAAAGCAAGAATTTTGTCAAAGGATCGGGAGAAAAAAACACGACTTTTATCAAAGGTTCGCGGGAAAAGCGCGAATATGTAAAAAGAAAAAAAGTGTATTTCATGAAAGGATCACTTGAAAAACTACAATTTTATTATCGTAAAATCCCGTTAATCCGCCCTTCCCAATAAAACGCTAATCCCCACTATAAAAAAATCGCTTAAAAAACGCTAATTTCGCCAAAGAATCACAAAAAATAACCGCAAGTTTATTGAAAGGATCGCAAAAAAATTATGAATTTCACCGAAGTATCGCTAAAACGCCCACATTTCGACGAAAGATTGCAGTAATAACGCGAAATATATCAAAAAATCTCTAAAAAACACAAATTATTTCAAAAGATCAAGGAAAAATCGTGAATTTCTCAAAGGATCGCCAAAAAGAACGCACAAAAGAGTTGCAAAAAAATTGTTAGAAAAAACTCAAATATGTCGTATCTATAAATAAACGGTAAAAAACGTAAAGAAACGTAAATTCAGGCGGAAAAACGCAGAAAAAAGGGGAAATTTGAAAAAAAGCATTAAATCTATTAAAAAAATCTCGAAAAAACGAACATTTCACCAAAGATTCATTCATTTCATCACGATTCATGCCGTTTTCAAAGGCGAATGAGGACGGAATGGATCATGATGAAATGAATGGATCATGAATCTTTGATGAAATGTGTGTTTATTCGAGATTTTTTAAATAGATTTCATTCTTTTTATGCCTTTTTTACAAATTTCTCATTTTTTCTGCGCTTTTTCGACAGAACTTACGTTTAAAAGAAAACGCAAATGTTTTCAAGTAATGCTTCAAGTATCAAAATTCATGATTCATTTAAATATTCATGATTTATCCTTTGCTCATCCCCTAAAAAACACAAATTTTTTCAAGTATCGCGAAAAAAACTCTGCAAATTCGTCAAATATCGCGATAAAACCCTGCAAATTTTGTCAAACATTGCGATAAAACCATGCAAACCTCGTTACAAACTATAAAAACGTATTAAAAAATCGCGAAAAAAAGGCTGCACGAATTCAAATTTTATTTTATCATAAAAAATATGCAAAATATACTAAATTTAAAATTGGATTTATATTACAAATGTTTAAAAAAACGCGAAAAAACACTGAATATAACGCAATTTTTAACATTTTGATGTATTTTCGTAAGTGCGGCGCATACGGCGGTGCGGCGCTTCTGATGAATATTTGTTTTATTTTAATGCATTTTTGGAGGTGCGGCGCATACGCCCGAAAATACGGTACTTTTTTTTTTTTTTTTTTAAATGAGAGTCCAGTAAAGAAATTTGGTTATCCCGTTGACAAAAAACTATCGCCAAAATATACGATTAAATTCCAATAATGATTGTGAATGTCAGTCAGTGTCATTAAACACGATACACAGGCTTAAAACATATTTAGGTCATTTTTAATTTATCATTTTAATTAATTTGTTTTTTCGTTGTTTAAACTAAAAATTATGACAGCATGTATAATTTAGTTATTAAATTGTCGAAATTTGTCGATGGAATAACCAAGTAGTACCAGAAATTCTTATTCCCTGCAACTTTTTTCCTATATTTGACCTTTTTATAAATTTCCTTTGTTAGGACTTAAAGTTTAGAAATGTGAAATGTTTTTATGTATCAACATTTTAATATGCATATTTTAATAGGCTCTAGTACTAGCTCCAACACGAGAGTTAGCCCAGCAAATCCAAACAGTTTGCTACAATTTTGGAAGTATGATGGACATCAGGAGTTGCTGCGTGTTTGGTGGAGCACCAAAAGGGCCACAGTTAAGGGATGTTGAAAGGGGTAAGTCTTTTTGTTTAATTATTAAAATTATTTGTGATTAATTTTAACACAATCTTCGACCTGAAATTTTCAATGTCAGAATGCTAAAAATTTTCATTTATTTGAACTAATTTTCTCTTGACTTCAATTCGAACTAATGATAATCCCATTTTTTCATATTCCTTTACTTTCTCTCAAACTTCATTTCTTGAAGTAAATTTCTTTCATTTTTGTCAGAATTGTTCGGAACTATTCTACTACTGTGTCCTGAGTGCTTTCCTTACCCAGAGAAAACTGAACTGCACAATCATTTTTGTTCATCATTGCAGCCATCTTCCATAAGGGGTAGGGGGGGAGATGGCTTGTTTTTAACAAATAAAAAAATTGGCTAAGACATCAAATGAATAAGACTAAGTAAACAATTGATGTGTATTTTATTTTCAATGTGATGATAAAAAATATGATTCCTTGAATTTTCGTCTGATTTAAAGTAAGAAAATTATAGTGCAATTAATATAAACTGTAAAATGTAGTTGTTTTATACTATTTTTTAAAATCATTTTAATGAGAGTCAAAATAAATACATGTAAATAACGTAACATTCTTTTATAATAATATCCTTTTTAAACATGTTTTCTGCTTATACTATCCATAATTAGAACATTTCTTGTGGGCTCAAAGAGTTCGAATTAATGAGAGCAGACAGTAATTGTATTTCTGCATATGAAGATTTTTAATGCTGTTGTTATTGATGAACACTCCTTAGCAAAAGCAAGTAATAAGTCCATTTTATTCTTGCTTGAATGCCTTTTTCAAATGATGTAGAAATTTTGCTGGTGAGTAATGAAATATAGATGGTGTCCATCACTCACCCACTATGCTAGTTTTTATATAAATGACTTCTTTAATGTTAATTTTCTTTTTCTTTTAGGGGCTCATATTTGCATTGCTACTCCTGGTAGACTTATTGACTTTGTCCAAAATGGCAAAATTTGTTTAAGACGCTGCACATACCTCGCCCTTGATGAAGCTGATCGCATGTTGGACATGGGTTTTGAACCACAGATAAGAAAAATCATTGAACAGATAAGAGTAAGTGTACAATTTGATATTTTATTTAAAGGTGCAGAATTTATTCATCTTCGTCTGGGAATAACTGGCTGTTAACAGTGGTTGAAAGTTTTGATGGGAAATAGCTAATATCTATTTCCTAGTGTCTCATCACACTGATAACTTTATACAGAACTAATGATGCACTGAATATTCGGTATTCAGCCTTTGCTAAGTTGAAAAAAGTAGAAAAGTTTTATTATTGAATTGACACCATTTGATTTGACTTTGTCTATTCATGACAAACAGTATTAAAAGAAACTTACATTTTGACTAAGCTTTTTATAAGTAAACTTTATATTTAAAAAAATCTGCCTTTTTGGACAATTCTAAGACTGTAAAGTTTTTCTTCCCATTTTTCATTATTTCTCTTTGCTTTAAAAATGTTTGTTTTAATTCATAGAAGAGACCATGAAATATAAAATTTTATTAATTAAAAAAGTCATAAATGTCACCTTAAATAACTCAAAGCAGAGTTTTTTCAGTACTAAGTGTACTAACTTATAAAAAAACTTTTCATCAAAATGTAAGTTTCTTTTTATTAAATATTATGAAAAATTGTTTTAAAAATATTTTAATACCTTTAAACTTTGAAATATACAGTATTTGGACTGCTGAATATTCGGTATTCAACCAAAATCACTAAAAGGTCCATCCTGATACAAAAATAACTTAATGTACCTTAGTCTTCCAACTATTGTCTTACATTTTACTTTCTACTTAAAAGTGAAAATAATTGTCTGAGCGAAGCGAAGTCTTTATACTCAGAGATACGAAACGATATTAAAATTCAAAAAAATTCTTTCGTCAAGCAAATCTCAAAAAGTACTTGTCGGATTTCGATTCTGTTTGTACCAATAGGTACCTGTGAAGGTAATCTGGTGAATGCACCTACTTTTAAAAATTAATTCCAAATAGTTTAAAAGTTATATTAAAAAAACTGATAAAAAAGCACAATTTATGTGCATACGTCACAGAATTTTGGTGAGCGTGATTTTCACCGGCTGGACATTTTCGTAGATAACCGAATCCGTACATGCAGTAAATAGTAATCATTTTCGCACTCAGAAATATTGAATACAATAAAACATTTAAAAATTTAATCATGCAGGAAAATAAAACTGTTATTTTTTTATATTAAAAAATGTCATAAAAACTTTGATTTTGAGATTTTGTGATAATTTCTTAATAGCATTTTTTGATCGCTAAAAGAATGTTTTATATATTTCGCGTGTGAAAATTAGAAACAATTACGTTTTTAAATAAAAAGTTTCTTTTATGACATCATTTTCCCTTTATATTTATTTTCATTGCATGTTTTCTTTTAACTTATATTTTGTTTGTGTATGGAAGTCAATTCTGGTCACTAATTTTTCGGCACGGATACCACAAGCGCATCAGATTTGGCGCAATTTTTTTCAAAGCCCATTTGGCGAAAACTCCCCTTTCAAATAACGCTTACATACACATTTTTAAATTATTTTCTATTTTCAAAAAGAACTTACAGTAAATAAAATAATAATAATAATTAATAACTATAAAAAGAAATATTTTATATAATTAAAAGAAGGAAGTGAAAGTAAATAAACATTTTATGAGTAAATAAACAAATAATAAATAAATAAAGCCGGGTTATACCATCTCAGGTAAAATAATGCCATTTTGACGCCAATTATGTACCCTGGTGCATATGTGACATTTTTTCCCATTTTTCCTCCGTTTCCTGTTGGCATACAACTTTGAAATATGGAGTACGTATGCATACCTGGGAGCAATACTGGAATTAGACATTGATTTTTCTTTTAATTCGATCCAAAAAGGGGCAACGGGGCTATTTTTTAAAGTTTTATACAATTTATACTAAATAAAGGAGCCACTTACATATTTCTATATACCAGAAGAAGTAAGTGGTATGTAAAAACAATTATAGTATACATAAATAAAATACTTGAGATAATATACTAGAGATATAAGCACCGGGTTTGGCGAGATTTTTTATGCCGATTAGGCGAAAACATCGTTTTGATTACCAGATGCATATAGCATGCTATAACAACACGTTATTTATTTATTTCAAAATGAAAAAAAAAGGAATAAATGAAACATTTCCTGTTATTAAAAAAGATATAACAATCAATAAATGATAATATTTTTAGAACAAACAATTTATTATAACATTTATATGATAACCAGCATGTTAGGCAACTAAACGCCATTTTGGCACCGATTAGGTACCTCGGTGTATATAGGGCATATATGTACCATATTTATTTGTAAAACTGAGCATGAAAGTTTATCAGGTGTGTTTTCATAGGCGCTTATATCTTTTTGCAACATAGCGCACCTTTCGAAGCCAAAACTGCACAAAAGAAAAAATAATCAATATTTGCAGTATTTTTATTTTATTTTTTTTAATGTGATGCACATTTTTTAATCAGTAGGCTCGATAATCAGACCTTGTTTTTTTTTTGCTTTAAAAGATGATATTTCATACGACGTCTTTTTGGGATTCGTCATTTTTCCATATTTGATAGTATGCGTCTACTCGTTTTGTACCCTTTTTTGTAACTTTCTTCTTTATTAACAGCGACATCTGGATTTCCTATTTAAATAAAAATTCTTCTAAATACAAAGAATTTTGTTAAAATAAATAAATAATAGGAAATGCGGACATCTATTGCTCAAAACACAAAATTTTTCCTATTGAGTTAATAAAAATCAGTAAAAACATAATTTTTATGATAATAAAAAGGTGACTTATGTAATAACAGAGTCATATATTATGTACGTTATGGATTAAGTATGAATATTTCAATGAAAAGTGATATTTCAAAAGTATTATGAAATTAGTTAAAAACCATTTATTTTAAACTAAATGAATAAAAGATTTATATTTTTAATAAAATAAATGGGATTTGAAAAATTATTGGAAATTTATCACCATAGATGTATTAATATTACAATCAGTACCTTGTATGCAAAATGGAACAATTAGCAATACTTTTTGTACCCGAAAAATGGTCGTTGCTTTTTTTAAGATTAAAAAGTAGATTACGAAATATTCCTATATAGAGATGCCAAACCCTTGCTTATTGCATAGCAGAATTTTCTTATAGGAAAAGTTATTTTTTAAATCCGCAGAATGTTCCAATTTAATAAAACATTTTCTGTATTAAAATACCGGTACCCAAAATGCCGGAGACTTGGCAGCTCTGCCTATAACATTTTAATTAATCACGGTACTTTTTTTAATCGGATTCAAATTTAGTGAAGACAACGTTTTTTGGCCGAAAGCAGCTTTTTTCCACATGTGTAACTACGATACAATTTCTTGATGCTGAAATAAAATGTTTTGACTTATGCTATTATTGCTTCCTCTTATTTATTTATTTAAATTTTAAATAAGATGACTCAAATTGGTGTTTTTTAAATGTACGGAAAAAATGCATTTCGAGAGAGGGCGAAAAGAACAATATTTGGCGATTTATTACCTGCGTTTGGCTAAGTGTCTTACTACCTTGTATTTAATACTCTTCACAGTACTTCGCTGTTATATGGACTTAGGCGCTTTTATAAAAAGTTTGACGTAATCCGGGCTTAAGAAAGTGAGTTTTTTACTGAATAATACAAATAAATGAAAAATGAATACTAAGAAATACTAATAAAAGAAAAATGAAGCATTATATTGATCTATGTATATTTAAAAATTCATCTGCTAGCACTAATTAGATAATTTATGTCATGTGTTTAGAATAGGAGATAAATTCTTTATTTCTATGCTATAAAGCATTAACATTTGTGTTTTCCGTTAGCATTGGGAGTACCTAGCCGATTTTAAAAATAATGTGGGCAAAAGATGTTGGTAACCATCTTTGCTGCAAAATATACTATATTTTGCGTAGGAACAATAATCACCATCAATGCACGAGCAAAAAAAGTTCTAAAATTGAGAATTCTTTGATGTTGATATAACTAAAAATTTAAAATCTTTTTTTTTTTTTTTTTTTTTTTTTTTGTGGCAACTTTTAAGATATAATATTCTCGTTATGAACGATTTCTAAAACATTCGACAATTTAATTTCACATATTAAACATTTTTTTTCTAGAAAAAGTTTTAAACCCAATTTATTGTGAATATTGCAATTTCTAGGATACTGTTGGGGTCAGAAACTATAACTTTGGCATCACAGTAACTTATAAGATGTAAGTGCTCGTTTAGGACAAATTTTTAAAAAAGGATTCCTTAACTCTTATCGACAACCTCATTGCATCCGTGGAAAACAGATATTCAACATTATAAACTATTCGGACGGATGTCACACCATATAAAATACACTCCATTTCTCTTCAAACATAATAGTTTATGTTATTTATAGTTTCTCAAATCGGTGCGAAGCTTCTGTTTCTGCTCATGACATCATTTCAAAGAGCTATATTTCCAATATAGGAAAATTTGGTGTTTTATTTTCTGTATTACTTTTAACATTTTGCATATTTCCAATTTTATATCCATCCATGGTTTGCTTTTCTTTTATAAAAATAGTATATGCAACAAGATTTTGTAGTTCTACTATTCGATATGCTTATTTTCATCATTATATTTTATCACAATGAATGACCAATTAAAGGTAACATCTCATTTTCTTTACTTATCGCAAGTTATTAAATGTGTGTTCTCAGCAATATCGCTCAGACTAATCCCTCTGAGGGAAGTCCTAGTTTATTTTTTACTTACTGTTCCGTTATTAACATTTCCATTATGTGCTCAGAGTTCTTTCTTTCCTCTTTGTTTTTCATTTTACTTGATTATTGCCAGCAGAGATGTTTACTGTTGTTAGCAGCTCTTGCTTCCATGCACACAGTATTTAATTCACACGGTGTACTGTGAGATACCGACATGTGACAACAAATGGTTTTATGTGTCTCTAATTGGACATTAATTCCCGTTTTTTATGTGATTCTTTGTTGAATTGAGCCTTTTTTTACATGATTCTTTGTTATAATTTGAGATTTTTTTTTTTTTTTTTTTTTTTTTTTTTCAAGATCTTTCAACGAAATTAGACCTTTTTTTAAGGTCCTTTCATGAAATGTGCATTTTTCTCACAGTCCTTTGACGAAATTTGCGTTTTTTCGTGACCCTTCGGTGATATTCTGTGCTTTTTCTGCAAACTTTTGAGTAAGTGTGTGTTTTTCCCATGATAATTTGCTGAAAATTTGAGATTTTTCTTCTGCAAATGATTGACAAAATCTATTTTTTTCATGACAAGATTTTGTCAAAATTCTCAATTTTTGGTGCTTGAAATTTCGGACTGAAGAAGTTTTAAAGTTTTTGCATCAAATGATTTAAATTTTTGGGTTTGAAAATCAGCAGTGTTTTTAATTGTGCGTTTAACAGTAAATTCATACATAAAATTAAGGAAATATTTTTATTTTTTGAGTATTAAAAAAAAAGTTTCTTTACTAAAATTTTCTGCAAAGTTCATAAAATTTTCTGCGCATGCATCTTATATTATACAACTCTGGAGTACAGTAGCTTTGATTTCTTCAGAAATCATTTGAGTTGGCAGCTTTGAAAACTGGGATAAACAAATTTGGTTGGTGGAAGAAACTAGTCTTTAGCTTATAATACGTAATCATTTTGATTTGAAAAACATGCTTTTAAGTTTTAGCTTTTACTGATTGAGGTCTCATGGATTTAAAACATTGGGGTTTAAAAAGAAAATTAACATGTAAAGCTGCCTCAGCATGAACTTTGAAAACACTTTTTGAAGATTTTTTACGAAGTTTCACTGAAGTTAAGCCAGTCCTCGGCAGCTATTAATGGACTTGTAAAGATGGTTGAAGTGTTAGATGGTTATGACAAATGAAGAATTTGCATCTTTAAAGGATTGCTCATGAGGGTGCTGGAGCATGTGTTTCACATTTCACATTAATAGGTTTTCATTTTTATTTCTTTTAACTCCATTTTTGTTTGTGATAAATCTTGTCTCTAGAATATATTCTTTTAAGATGTTTAGATTCTGTAACAGTTTTTTTTTTTCCTTCCTTGAACTTTTTTGTTGTCTCTATGTCACAGAACTTTGTGTTAGGAAGCCTTTAACATTAAGAGCCAATTGGAGTATTGATACAATGTCGATGGCCGCACATAGTTAGTAAACAGGAAAATATGTTGGGATAGTGTTAGTTCTTTAATATTGAAGAAAGCTTTAGTTGCTCTGGGGATGAGAAAAATAATTTAATTGGTGTTGAACCTTTTCAGTAGAACTGATTAAATATATTAAATTGAGTTTGTTTACATTAAAGTTTGTTTCCTGCTTTCCTTATGTGGCTTCTTCAGATGCCATATTTTTGGTACGGTTTATTTGATTTACATATTCTTAAATTTAAAATTAATTACTTTTCAAATTTAAAGTTAATTCAGATATATTCAGTTTTATTTACATTTTAATAAAGTTAATAAAGCAATGGATTAAATGAATCTTTAACTAAATTGTTCAATATTTTTAAAGTTGGTATATTTATTTGAAGCTAATGTTCCTGAAATATTATGTGAGTGAATTTATTAAATCAAATTTTTAAATTTATTTTATCTTTGATGCTCCAGTTTGTAATTTGTTAAAAAACGTATGTTGATATGAAGTTCTTGAGATCTTGAAAAATTTGTGTAAAGGTAATTTCTCTAGAAATTTTGTAACAATGTTATGATATTGTGCCATATCCATAGTTTTTTTTCCTTTTAAATATAGATTTATTTTTGTTTATAAAATTTTTTAAAACTTGGGTCATTAACACAATTTACATTTCTTTCCTAGCTTAAAGCCATGTCATAATTCATTTATTAGATTTAAACTTTTATTCACATAATAGTTACTAATTAATCAAGAATAAGTGTTTTTTAGCTATGAATTTTAGCTTTTAATTGCATGTTTTATTTACCTATTACTGATTTGATTGGTTGTTAACACTATATAGTTATAGATGTGTCTTCATTTTGACATTGTCTTGGCGCAGCATGTCCCAAAGGGGATCTTGCGCCATTTAAACCCAAATCAACCAACCAACTAATTAATCAAGAACTGCGAGTCAGCCTTATGCTTTCTTGTGCTGTGTTAGCAAATGTACAATTCTCTGCTAGTGTCAATTCCTGTGAGACTTTAATGTATCAAGTTTTATGAATATTTGTTTGTTCAGATGCAGAATATTATGAATCATTTTAGCACATTAATCTCTCAATGCAATTTTATATTAAATGCAATAAAAATTAATGCATAAATATCATGAGTCTATTTTACTTATAGCATTTTTTTTTTTTTTTGAGTGACATTTTTATACAACGCCAACTTGTCCTTATCTGTTAAATACAGCTTTTAATTGCAGTTTCTCTTGTGTCAAAAATTAAATTTTGCTACTGCAATTAAGACATGAAACTTTGACTAAAACAATTTCCAATTTTCCACTCTTGTAAATATCTTAAATTATTTTTAGAAATTAACCGTTGTTTTTTAAATTAATTGTAATTGTGTTTTTGTTATACATTATAGAAAAATTATATTTTTATTTTGAATGTTTCTTCTCATTTCAGCCTGATCGTCAAACTCTTATGTTCAGTGCAACTTGGCCAAATGAAGTGAAAAAATTAGCAGAAGACTTTTTGCATGATTATATCCAGGTAAACATTGGAGCACTTAAATTGTCGGCCAATCATAACATAAGGCAAATTGTAGATGTTGTGGAAGAAGCTGAAAAGGATGATAAGTGAGTGAAATATTTTTCTAATTCATTTTAAACATAGTTTTTAAAAATCTGAAATAACTACCGTATTTACTCATGTATAGGGTGCACGCGTGTATAAGGCACACCCTTACTTTACAAGTAAAAATAGAGATTTCTTAAACTCTCATAACGCACACCATAAATTTGATACGCTTATGAAGAATGACCAAATGAATTTCAGTAAAAAAAAAGTCTAAACAAACATTACACTAGACCAGAAAACACGAAATGCATTTTTAGACTTTGGGCTGTAAGAGAATGACGGGAAATAGGAATGAGCGACAGTAAAGAGAATTGTTAATTTGCATTTAGATAATGTCATTAGCTCTGTTGTATAAAAAAAACTGCAAGGAATGAAATAAATATACAGTAATACTTCAATTAAGTAACATTTTCAGAGTTTTAATATCTTCTTTGAATAATTTCCTATTTCATATGTATATGGTTCGACTGCATCCAACAGTAAAAAATTATTCTGTGTATAAGGTGCACCTACAAGTTTTGCCCTAATTTTTTGGTAAAAAGTGCACCTTATACACGAGTAAATATGGTAAATATAATGGCGTGGTATTATTTATTAATTAGTTTCAAATGAGCTTCATATTTTAAATCACATTTATATTTATTTCAGATTTGTTAAAATTTGCTAATCTCATATCGCCGGATATGGGGTGATAAAAATAACTTTTAATGTAATCATACAGAATATTATTTATCTAATCTATATATTTAAAAGACCAGGCTGTTTTTATAGTCATCAACCCTAAGCCAGAGGTGCCAAGTATTACGATTTGTCCGTAATTATTACGGATTTGCAACAAAAGTTACGATGTTACAGGCATCGGATAAAAATTACGGATAAAAAAAAAATCGCGAATTTCATCAAAGGATCGCTTGAAAAAATGCAAATTTCGATGTAGGATCTCGCGAAAAACAGAAAAGATTGTGTAAAATTACGCGTATTTTGTCAAAATGTCGCAAAAAACGTGCAAATATCGTCAAAAAATCTCTTAAAATGTGCTTATTTCGTCAAAAGTTTACGAAAAACGCTCTCATTTTGTTGCAAAAATCGCTTAAATTTTTAAAAAAAATCTCTAATGCCCTCATTTTGTCAAAAAAAACGCGAAAAACCCGCAAATTTCGTCAAAAATTCTCTTATAACGAGCACATTTCATCAAAAGATCGCGAAAAAAGTACAAATTTTGTTCAAATTGCGAAAAACTCGCAAATTTCGTCAAAAAATTGCTTAAAACGTGCTCATTTCGTCAAAAAATTGTGAAAAAAGTGCACATTTTGACAAAAAATCGCGAAAAACGCGCAAATTTCATCCAAAAATTGCAAAAAACGCACAAATTACGTCCAAAAAAAGCGAAAAACGGTCAAATTTCGTCCAAAATCGCGAAAAATGTGAAAATTGTTGTGTAAAAGTTAATTTTCCATCTGTATATTACTTAGGTCTCGCGTCCCTGAGATGTATTCTTTGTTTTCCTGCTTAGCACATCGATCGCGATCGTAATATTGCCGATGCGCGATGTCTAAAGTAAACAATCTCTCATGTTTCTAGTTCCTTCTATCTTCTGATGTAACTTCCGGTTGCAGGAAGTGTTTATTCATTACGTATGTATTACATCATCGCCACGTGCCGCTCCTGATTGGATGCTGAGACTGCACATGCTTTGCGCATGCTTTGAGCTGCTTAAAAGCAACTATAAATACTTCTGAAGAGCTGAGTCTTCCTCTTCTGTCTTGCATTACAATGTGGTGATGTGTACTGCAGTACATATCTAGTTTATGCCTTTGCAAGTGGCAAGGCTTAGTTCATCTGTTATTATGTTTTTAATTTAATAAATAGTTTAGTTTTTAACTTAGCCATTTTTATTCAGAACTCACTATCTTTGTCTTCCTTTACACTTTAAGGCCCGGTGGTTTAATCAAACCACCCTATATTCCTCAAGAAAAATTTCGTCCTAACAACGCAAAAAATTCGAAATTTCTCCAAGAGATCGCGAACAAACGTGCAAATTTCACAAAGAGATCACAGAAAAAAGGAAGAATTAACTTTTGAAAATTGCCCCCCCCCCCCCCCCCCCACTATCCTTCTATGAACTCTGGTTACTGATCACTTTTATTGAAACTTGGCACCTCTGCTAAGCTATCTGCTGTGCCGATTTTCACTTTTTATGAAAGCTGTTCATATGTAGATGTGCCCATTCTAGCTAATTTTTTTTTTTTTCCATTTTAATATTTTTGTAATTTTAAAAGCTTTTATGTGAAATTATTTTAAATAAATAAGTCTACTTTTCAATGGCAGCCAAAATCAAATTTCAATTTTGAGAAATGTACAATGATGGTGGCAAGGAACAGCGCTGTTGCTTTCACTTTTATCACTCTTACATTACTTCTAAATCTAAATTAGGGATGCACCGAATATTCGGTATCTATTCGGTATTCGGCCTATTCGGCCATGTTACCGAATATTCGGTTAGGCCGAATATCAAACTATTCGGCCTGCCGAATATCAAAGTATTCGGCCAAATCAATGAAACCTTTTAAAACACATTTTTAAAAACTTTTCACAATTTCAACTTTTAACTGTCAATTTATAAATATATTTAAAATAATTAAAAAGAAAGTCATATTTAAATAAAATAGAATGTTTTTACATTATTTATTTGTTGTTTATAAAGTATAACTTAAGAAAATTAACCATGAGAAGGATTAAAATGTTGATTTATTAGGATTCTCCTTAAGAATAAATGATGTGCAAATGCAAGTTCCTAAATTTTGTTTAGTAAATATTCTGTTTCTTGCTTTTCCCAAATAATAGACCTTAAACAAGAAAGAAAAACTTTTGAGAATAGTAATAGCTATCAAGGCAATTTTTGTTCATGAAACCATAATCAATTTATTGATTCATAAATACATTGTATTTCATCTCACTTTAGATCAAACTTATGTTTTCGTTTGTTGCATTAACAATAAATAAGATACCTTACTGTATTTTCTACTTGCATGCTTTGATTTGATTTCTGTAAAATATGATATGATGGAAAGGGTGGAAAATGCCATCATTCATATGAAAAGAACTATGAGCTAGATATTCCTTTATTCAGAATTAAGTTGAAAGTATTTGTACTTTATATTGAAAAAAATCTGCCTTGAGTTATTGAAAAAGGACAATTAAGAGACTGTAACGTTTTACTTCATCCATGTTTTCATTATTTCTCTTTGATTTTAAAATGTTTGTTTTAATTCGTAGAAGAAACCATCAAATTAAAAATTTTATTAATTCAAAAAGTCTCAATTGTGCTTCTTAAATAACTAAAGGCAGATTTTTTTTTTCAATACTAAATTTTCTTATCAAACACCCTTGTTTATCAAAATGTAAGTTTCTTTTATTAAATACTATGTAAAATTGTTTTAAAAAGTAACATTTTATTACCTTTAAACTTTGAAATATAAAAAGTATTTGGAAAGCCGAATATTCGGTATTCGGCCTAATAGTTAACTATTCGGTTGGCCGAATATTCGGTATTCGGCCCAACAATTACTATTCGGCCAGCCGAATATTCGGTATTCGGTTCAAGTGTCGGCCAAATATTCAGTATTCGGTATTCGGCCAAAATCACTATTCGGTGCATCCCTAATCTAAATACTATACAATTTCATTTGTTACATGATAAAACAGGATAAAAATTAACTTTACAATGAAATATATTTGAAAATGGACTTTCAATTTAACGATATTTAATATTAATTGGAAGCATGAATTATTTTTCAAATCTATTTTAACCAATTTATAGAATAATGTAAAAAAATATAGGATGGATTATAAAATTAGATTATCCGTATACATCATTTTGTCACTAAATTGAAATCTGCTAACCAAAAAGACAGATATTCAGTTTATGTTGAAAATAAAATTAATATCATGTCAAATTGCTTGAAATATGTTTTAAATCGGATTATACCAATTATGTTTCATTATTTTTTATTTAAGGATATGTTACTTTATAAAAAAGAAAGTATTCCCCGTATGTAGATATGGAGTATCCATCCTGTTTATCAAAAAGAAAAGAGAAACCATGCAAAGAAATTATCAGTCGAAAACATTAAAATTCTGTTTCATCTGCAAATTGTCCTAATATTATTGAAAAATACCTTCTCCAATTTTACTTAAAATTTAATTAGCTTAAAACAGTGGATCCTTTTCAAAAGAAATGAATTGAAACTAAGAATGATTTATGAGGGCATTTATAAACTTTTTTTAACGTCTAATTGCGATGGGTTCCATCCTGTTATTTGATAAATTTGAAACAATTCTTTTAATATTTTTATAATTCAGGTTAAACTATTAAAAAGTACAAAAGTATTAAAATTAATAAATTTCATTTAATATATTAAAAAATGAAATTTTAAAACAAAAAATAAATAAATTTTTAATTGTATTGTGGAATTTCTATAAGATTAATAGTAGTTCTTTATAAGAAAGAGATACTTAAAAATTTTACAAAACTTCTAAGAATTCTGTAGAGACATTTTCTTTGGAAAAAATATTCTATAGAACTCTTTAAGAAAACTAAAGAAATAGTATTTTATAGAAAGAAAATTTATACAAATTTATGAATGCTTATAATTGATGAAAAGAGCAGAGCTACTAGTCAATTTCATCTAAAACTAGAAAATTAGTGTTTTTGTGTGATACTTGTACAATTATGCACTCTATTAATAAACCAGAATTAATTTTAATGAAATAAAAAAATCTGATAATTTCATTCACATAAGTAGTTACCTTTATTTCAAAATATCTAGTTCAATCAGTGATGGCAATTATGAGATAAAAGACAGGCGTCAAATGACGACTACTACTGTAAAAATTTTTAGTTTGCAGTTCCTAAAATTCATTTTTAGCATTACTTTAATACTGTATGTTATTTAGGAATAATTCTAAGTTACAAGAAAAAAAATCTGAATTAAACAGCAAATTTTCTGAAGGGTAACAATAAAGGCGGGGGAGGGGAGGGGGTGACCCACTCCTGGTACTAGTTTTTTCTGCACCCCTTTGACAAAATTTGCTTTTTTTTTTTTTTTTTGACGAAATTGTTATTTTTTCCACGATCTTTTGAGGAAACTTGCTGTTTTTCATGATATTTTGCTGTGTTTTTTCAGATTTTTTGACAAATGCCGTTTTTGCGATTTAATTTGGCCAAAATTTGCCATTTTTCCACGAAAAGATTTTTTTACGCAGCCGATTTTTCTTAGAAATTTGCAATTTATTTTACGCCCAAATTTTCAGATTTTGACCAAAATTTTGCAGTTTTCGGAAATGATAACCTTAATTTTTCAGAAAATTTAGATCATCCTTGATGCTACTGTTTAGAAAAGCATAAATATGTATTTTTATTTAAAGTTACGGAAGTAAATAATTGCTATAATTATTAAATCGACATTTTTTAATGTGAATGATTGACAAAATTGATTTTTTTGTGACTGTTTTTTGAAATATTTTCGAAATTCGGATATTTTTTGTGACTGTTTTTTGAAATATTTTCGAAATTCGGATATTTTTTGTCATAATTTTTTGACTATACCGCTTTTAATTTCTGGAATTGAATGCCTAATAAATATATTTTTTTAAAAGTAAGGCGTCAAATTTGATGACTAATGACTGCTAATTTTGAACACGGAGTTCGATAAAATATGGGCATTGCCAAATAAGCATAGCCTTTGTGCACAAACGTTTGTTTTTTGACAATTGGTTGATTCTCTTTTTTTCCTGTTAGTGATTTTATGACTGATTGCTAGTTCACTAGGGTTATTTAGCAAACTTCTATAATTTCAAGAAATCTTCATTTGAAAGCCTCTGTAAGGAGAGCAATTTTTGCATCTACTAAGTTTTTAGAGAGTTTGTGGATGGTAAGAACTTCTGTCTGAGATAATCTGTCTTGAAGAGATTTTTGCCTTGTAGTAAATACACTTTATATATGTAAATAGCAATTTTACTACAAAGATCTTTTTATTTATTTTTTTTTTTAATTTTAAGGTAGCAATTTTTGCAATAATGCAAACCATAGGCATTTTCTAGCCCATTTCTATTAAGTACTCGAAAAAACAGCTTGCCTTGGAAATATAATTCTATTGAAAATCAGTTCAATCTTGTACCAATAAAAGGGATTTAAAAGTGGAACTTACAATCATGATTTGGAACTGAAAAAAAAAAAATGGCGTTTTTGTGTGATTTAGCTTTTTTTTTAATGTGTCTGGCATGTGTGACACTTAAAGTGGAAAATTTTAAAAATGCAACTAATGAAGTCAGAAATTTTTTCTCCTGCATGAGTAAGCAATTATGCTTGGAAATGTTGAAAAGCTACAAGCATTGACATCTAAGTTCAATATCAGTAATTCACTCGTTCAATGGATATTCCTTAATGCATTCTGCCTGTCGACTTATGTATAGAGTTATGGGAGAAAGTAAAGAATATTTATTTTTGAGAAAGAAAAAAATTTATTTTTTTGTTCTCTTTTGTAAGTTTAATTTCTATCTACTTTAACTAATTTTTGGTAAAGTTCATCATTTTGTATGTTTCTTTTATTAATGTGAAACATTTCTTCATTTCAGGTTAATTGAACTCATAGGACAAATAATGAGTAGTGACACTGAAAATAAGGTAAAGATTTCTTGATATTTTTTAACAATAACTTTTTTGAACCACTTTCTGATGTACTATGAATTCTAAGAGTTATGTATGCAAAAAAAGTTCTTGAGTTGGAGGCTGATTTATTGAACTCTTCTGTTTGTAACTAAAATTTCTTCATCTGTATTAGAATTTTGCATGTTTGAATTAACATACGTGAAGAATGATAATATATGCTATTTACAGAACTTTAGATAAGAGTTTGAAAGATTTGTGGAATTTCAATAATTTTACCAGCTAGCACAATATAACACACAGATGGAAATTGTGAGAATATTTAAATGAATTTATTAAGTTATTTTTTCTATGCATTACTCTCATAATTTTATTTAATTGTATCCCCCAGAAGCAGAATTTTCTGTGTCGGTCTACAGCATACTCAATAGTGACCTACCAAAGTTAATTGGGGGTTTTACTTTTATCTAGGGAGAAACCCATGCGCAATATGAGTTATATCTACCATTGTGCATATGTACTACACTACGATTCTTTGGTCATTTTGCAGTATGTAATGCTACCAATAAAGATCTTTTAGCCTTATTTTCTTTCGCTCTTGAATGATGCGTTCAGAGGATCTTAAAGCCATATTGTGAAAATATTCTTCTGTTAGTTGATATAATATAGATACCAGAAAAATTATTTTGCATCAAAAAGTTTTCTCTTGTATGCATTTTTGTAATATTTGTTACTTTTCTAACTGTAGACTATTGTATTTGCCGAAAAAAAGAAGAGAGTTGATGAACTTACACGTTACTTGAGGAGACAAGGGTAACTAGTCTTTAATTTTTTTTTTTTTTTTTTTTTTTTTTTTTTTTTTTTTTTTTGTATCGCTTAAGTTTGTGTTTATTGCTATTTTTGTCTTTCTTTAGATTTCCTGCAATGGGTATCCATGGCAATAAGTCGCAGCAAGAGAGAGATTGGGTGTTAAATGGTAAGTTTATTTTATTCTTAAAGGTATGCAATGGTAATATTTTCAATTTTGATTGATCTCAGCTTTAATGTATATAATTTTCATCCTCTCCACTCTCCTTAAAATTATTTTTTTACATTTCCTCCTTTCTCTTCTTTCCATTCCAAGTATTAAGTTTTTTTGCTCCAGTACTTTATTATTACTATCAATGGAAAATAATTTTTATTCCAATCTCTTATAATAAATTAGCACTATTATTACTTCCATTGCTTGCACAATGTTTTGATAACTTGTATATCATTGTATTATGCACTCTTCTTAACAAGTAAAATTTGTTTTGTATCTGTTAAAACTGAATAAGAAAATTTTTTAGCATGTTTTTCCCTGCTAAATAGTTTATGTAAATCATATAGTTCAAATTTATTGACTTATTTTTAGTTATAATTTAAAAATAATATTGCAATAATTTTTACTTTTAGAATTCAGAAATGGAAAGTCTCCAATCTTAGTCGCTACTGATGTTGCTGCCAGAGGACTGGGTATAATATTTTAAATATTTTATAAGAATCTAGCAATAATTTGCTAATTTTTAAAAAAGCTGTTGGATATAGAAAGTGGGAAAACTTGATTATATCAGTGATGCTGCATGACTTTACTGGACCTACAGCCTAGCCATACAATCCCCTTCCCTTCTCCCATTTGTGCTTGTTAGATATTCAAGCTAGCATTTTTGAGCTATATGAATCCTTCCCCTCTCCAAACACATATACCTGTATTTGTTTCCCCAAAGTACTATTTTCAATAACTAAATACATCTGTAAATGTTCATTAGTGGGAGAGACATTGCTAGAGACTTAAGGGATTTGTTCATTTAACAAAACCCATTTTTATCATTCATCTGTGTCTGTCTGTTACAAAATTCTTTCTCAAAAACTGTAACTTAGATGCTTTGCATACATACAATTTCTAATTAGTCTTGTATTGATTTAATGACATACGACCATTTTTGTCATTTAGATTTTTAAGACACAGCCATAAGTTTATTCAAGTTAGTTTGAAAAATTTTCAAAGGATTTCATTTTTAAAAAATTCAACTTTGCAGAAATTTTGCTTATTTTAAAGTGTAATTTCAAAATTTTAAATATTTATTTCATTTCTTTATCAAATAAATTAGAACTTTAGTTTTGCTATTTTAAGTGCTTTTTTTTTCTTTTAAATTATAGAAACATTAAATGTTTTTCAGAAATCCAAACATATGTTACAATTATCTGAAAAGTAGTAAGTTTTTAATAATTACAAATTTACTTGGATTTATTAATTCATGTATAATTTATTTATATATATTATATATACCCTACTGTACAAAGATGCATCTTGCAATGGGCCAATACTTAATGAGGATTAATACAGATACTGAAAATCATGGAATCAGGGAAAAATCAGTGACTTTTATCAATATTTGTTTTCACCTTACCAGCAACATTGATTTGTTGTCAAACAGGCTATGCTTAAACCAATAAGATGTGATAGAGACATAAAGCCGTACTGCTGCTAAGCAATATCTGTCTGCATGATGCTAAATTGTCCCATAAACCCCAAATTTACAAAAATTAATTTGTGATCTTTCTATGAAATTCATCAATTTTAGCAATCTTTTGAAGAAATTGGCACATTTTCGCAATTTCTTGATGAAATATATACTTTTTTGTAAGTTCTTGACAAAATTTGCATATTTTTCATAATTTTTTGACGAAATCTGCACTTTTTTTTTTCCTCGCAAAATTTGTGCGTTTTTTCTGATTTATTGACAATATTTTAACATTTTATCTTTTGTCGATATTTGCACGCTTTTAGCGATCTTTAGATGGAATTTGTGCATTTTTCGTGATTTTTAGATAGTTTGTGCATTTTTTGTGATCTTTTGACTAAATTCTTGCTTTTTGTGAACTTTTCATGACATTTGCGTTTTTTTACACAAGCCTTGGATGAAATTTTCCATTTTTTAGGTGATCTAATGACTAATTTTTGCCCTTTTTCACGATTTTTGACTAAATTTGGCTTTTTCACATGAAACTTTGAAGAAATGAGTGGTTTTTTTAATAAGATCTTCTGACAAAATTTAGTGTTTTTCCTGTGATCCTTTGTTGAAATTCACGTTATTTCAAGCAATCCTTTGACAAAATTAGCAATTTTTTTATCTGATGCCTGTAACGCTATAACTTTTGTTGGATATCTGTAATAATTAGGGATAAATCGTAATACCTCTGCTAATTAAATGCTGTACAATTTTTGTTTTTTCCTCCCAAAAAAGATATTTGCAAGCTGGATAAGTGTGTTATACGAGAAAGCAGCATACTTAAAAAAAAAAATACCATATGTTCTTTAATAATAGAAATTGGGGAAATCTGATGTAGAAAATCTGGGAACTTTTTTTCATCATTTCTGTAGCCATCCTGTTAATATACCACATTTTAACTAGCACTCAATTTTAGAATGTTTATTTTTCAGTCATTGCATGGAACACGGTGGTAAGCAAATTCTTTAAGAATTTCGCATTCTAGTCTCACATAAATGATATCCTTTAAGCACATCTATCATTTACATTAATGACACAATTTTACTAGACTATGGTTTGAATTTAATACCAAAGTGATATGTTGTCGTAGAAAAACAGAATGATGATCTTATAAGAATAGCTTCACCATATTAAAGACTTGGACTCTGCCAAGTGGCAAAATTCTGTTTAGCACATGATAAAAAAAAAATGCTTTACAATTGTTTACAACTGGCAAAAAAAGAAAAAGTTCCCAGTCGAATCTGAATAAATTGCACAATCAACCCGTACAAATTTTGCAGGGAATTGAGTAATGGAATGATATTTTAAAACATAAATAAAAAGTACAGTAGACTCCCTCAAATCCACAAACCAGAAATCCACAACTCTCTAAAATCAGCACATATTTTATGGATGTAAACAATGAAACTTTCAGTTTGGATATTGCTTTAAAATTGGATTTTTTTAGTTTTGTATCAATTCCATATATTTTTTAATTTGTAATTTTCTTAATAATACTCCATTTATGACTTTTTCATGAATTAAGATTTTTTTTTTAGGGGGGGGGGGAATTTGAGGTTTGTTGATATCTCTGCTAATCTCAATTTTCTTACCAAATATATCTATGCATTAATCAAGATTTTTTGCTTACTAAGCGACTAAGCCTGGCTAAACTTGGAAAAAAAAAAACAATCCGTATTTTATCATTTTGATGTGAATTAGTAATGTACTTTTATGAGGCAAGTTTTATTGAATAGGTTAGGAAAAATACATTTAATCTTTATAATGAATCATGCATTATTCATTATCAACTTGACCTTTGCTATTAGTATGTTAATCATTTTAAAAATTATCTAAATTTTTATTAATTTAGTTTATTATTTATTTTAATATATTATTATAGTGTTGACCATTCATTATAGTTCCAAATGCACTATTAATTGCACTCAAATTACTGTTTAAAAATGTAAATAAAGATATGACCAGAAATCTTCAAAATTCTAAAATCTGCACAATCTCTGGTCCCAAGCTGTGCGGATTTGAGGGAGTCTACTGTATTATGAAACAGATAAAAGAATGAAATTAAATAATGGGGTTTATGTGAAAATGTTGCTTTAACAGATTGTTTTTTAGTATAAATTAAAATAAAGCATTGATTTAAAGATGTGGGATTAAAATATAATAAATATGTAGATAAATTATTAAAAGGCAGGAAAAATTTAGATATAAGAATTTGAAAATAATTAACGGCAATAAGTTTATTACATACACACACATGTATTTTTTAAAGTTGTAATTAAGAAATTTAGCATTGATAACAATATACACATACATGGTATGGTAATGTATATTTGATTGTGCATACAATTTTCATTGTCATGTGCCATTTAATGTATCTCTTATGCCTGAATATACACAGCTGCCCAGAAAATTTGTTTTTGTTAGTAAATAAAAAGTTGTTGTAGAAAAAAATATTCAAAAGTTTTTTTTTCTTTTAGAAGGAAATTGCATTGTTTCCTCATCCCTGTTTTACAGCATTGCTGATATATTTCTTTTTTCACAGTTCTGCTAGCAGTGATCATAATTTTTTAATACTAAAGTAAAAATAAATAAAGCTCTAGCTTTTTAATAGAAGAAATAGTTTTGAGTATTTATTGTAATAATTCAAAATTTAAGGTACTGAAATCCAATGTCTTTTGAAAATACATAATCTTAGTATCCTGTGCTCTCGTTACTTTCTGAATGAACTTTTGATGGTTTATATTATGAATACTAAGCTCCATACATAACAGGAGTTCTCAGTGCACAGCCAGGACCTTGTATAGCCTTAAAAAAAAAAAAAAAGTTCTTATTTACTTTATCCTAATTTCTGCTTCCCTGATTAAGCTATACTTATCAAATTAATATAGGATTTGCTAATCATGTAAAGAAATGCAATAAACAGCTTTTTTTTGGGGGGGGGGGTAGCGGGGCATGAATACAAATTAAAATTAGTCACTCTATGCTTCCTCAATGACTGTTGGCGATCTTGTTGGAAAATAGAAAGACAGATCTCCTGTTGTATATAGAGCTCAGTGATTGTCATGAGTGCAAGACCTTCATTTTCTGAATTGATTTCAATCAATGAAATATTTGTAGTAAATTATGCTTTATGTAGTATAATAATAGCTACTTCACAAAAGCTTTAATAACTTTTTTGTTGTAAAAATTTTTTAACTATATACTTTGATACTTTAACTTTGATAATGAACTTGCATCTCTTTTTATTTTAAAAGTTGATTTATTGATTCCTAATTGATTTGTACCTTTTTTTTCTTTTTTCAGAGGCACATGGATAATAAAAGTGCCTATGTTATGCATTTGAGTTGTTTACTTTCTGGAAACCTTAAAGCTGTCAAGAATGATTCTTGACTCCTTACTATGACCAAATTTGTGTATTTCCTCTAAGCCAAGTCCACTACTGTTTCCTGTTCTAAAAATTATATTGACAAGTTTAGTCTTTGTGTATAACTTTCTTGTCAACTTTTTAAGGTGTTAATCAGTGATGTCCTAAATTTTCCTTGCTAATATTGTTAAACCTATGGAGAATTTTTTAATACCTACTCACAAAAATAGTATTGTTGACTTATTTTTGTCTTTTTCATAAAGGATGTCATGTTTTCTTGAAATATTTCTGAAATATATGCTTTATGTAATATTTTGTTTAAAATCTGACAAGCTGCAAGTAAGATTTTAACACTAAATAAAATCTAATACATAAATTTTAGAAATATTCTGACAACTTGGGAGGGGAAGGGGGGGGGGGAATCTGAAAAGAATACACAAGTTCTTGGGAGAAATATTTTAAAAGTGCATTACATGCCCATTGGTTTAATGTTAGTGAAGGGAATTTGTGTTCTCACAAACACCATTAAGATTCTTCTCAGAAAGTAAAAAAAAAAGTTGCTTTATTTTAATACAAGATAGCCTTTTAGTTGTGGAATCTACATAAAACTAGTGTTTCGAGGCCACTGTAATATATACCCATCATGGATATGAATAATATATGAAAATAAAACATGTGTAAGCTATTTATAAAATGCATTGTAATTCAAAATAAAATTGAAATGTATATTTAAATATTTTTAATATTCCTAGTAATGCTCTATTAATGAATTGCTGATGAACTAATTTCGAAAAATTAAATAAAACACTACACTACTCAAGTAATACAGAATTTTTAACTTGACTGGCCATTAAGCCCTATATGACCCTCCCTTAGAAAAAAATAATAATATATATATGTATATAGAACCATGACAGAAGAAAATCGGAGTTTTTGTGTTGCAAAGATAATTTTTCTTGTAATATAAAATAGTCTGAATAAAAAAGCTTCACAGTGTCATTTTATGTCTTGTATTTAAACAATTATTTTATTGTGAATAAATTTGTAGAAGCAGGTTTGTTCAGAGTTTGCTGTATACCTTTTTTGAAATTAAACTATACTTATTAGTCCATTAGAATTTTCTTTTTTCTCCCCTCACATATGCATTAAAATTTTTAAGTTGACTGAAGGTGATTGTGTACTTTTGATAGTTTATAATTTTAGATCAGTTCTAATATTCATGAATTTTAAAATGTCATGTCTCAAAACCTGAAAACGATTAACATTACTCACTTCCTACAAAACTAGCCGACTCTGCACATAGCATCTGCCTTATAATTACACGCACAAAATCATGTTCCACAGCTATGATCCAATGTTCCCTTCAATTTGAGAAATTTTGCTTTCGCTGTTTTAGTCTCTTATTTTATCGTTAATCAGAACAATCTGTGGCTTGCGTGGGTGTAAAATATTGGCAATTCTTGTATTAATTTAAATGTTTTGAGATGTAGTGGGCTTGGCTATTTTTGGTGATGCTGCCAGAAAATGTTTTTATGTCCTTGTCATCCGTGACCAGCAAACTACTAACTCCCTAGAGAGCGGCAAGGTACTTGAGCACTGGGACATGCAGAGGTTGTGTTCACCATCCTCTGTGTGTTGTATGTGGTCATCATCATGGACTAAGTTTCTTGCCTGTAATCTAGAGTTGGCATTGGATGTTCGAGGAAGGACTCTTAAGTGTTACATACAGGTTGGAGTATTCATTTTCATACATTTACTCCTTTTAATAATATATATATATCTTATCAGCATGTTTCATCTTGTGTGTATATAATATATATATATATATATATAATATATTCATATCTCTAAATCTTAAAGTGGTATTTTTCTGACTGTTCACAATAAAAATTCTTTTTAAATCAACATATCTAAAGCCAAACATGCATGCAGATATGCTTTTAAAAACACTTAACCATTTGATTACCTAGTGTTTTTAATATTTTAATTAGTTAATCTTATTTCTAATTGTACTTTAAGCTTTTAACTTTCAAAATCTCAGAATTCACTCATTCACAGTATTATTACAGTGTTACTTAGGGCTTTCCCTTTTCTTTCTTGCTTTTTTATAAATCCTATACTTTGTGCATGCTCAAAACCTAGTCCTTTTTTAAGAAGTACCTTTTTTTTATATATATATACAGTCGAACCTCATTAGTATGTCATTCATTAAACCACTTTAAAAAAATTTCTAAGTGGAGTTTACATTAAATGCAAAATGAAACTTAGACTTTATATACAGACATGCTATTTTTCCGCGGAAACGCAGAATTCCGCTTTTTCGGCGACGAATTTTATTATCCCTGGGATCAATGTAAATATGCATTAAAATTTGTTGACATTTATATGTAGGGGGGGGGGGATAACGATGAAATACAACAAAAACGCGAGTCAAATGGCGCTAAATTAAGAAAATTTCTTCAAAGTATTGCAGAAAAAACGCAAATTTCTCCAAAGGATCGAAAAAAAACTATAAAATCATCAAAAAATCTAGGAAAAAATACTATTTTCTTCTGAGGATCGCGAGAAAAAACACGATCTTTGTTAAATGATCACGAACAAGACGTGATTTTCGTCAAAAAATTGCTGGGAAAACACTATTTTTGTAAACAAGTTGCAGAAAAATACTCTAATTTTGTCAAATAATCGTATTTTATCGAAAGATCGTGGAAAATGCTCCAATTTTGTAGAAAGATCGCAGAAAATACCCAAATTTTGACGAAAGATCGCAGAAGATACACATATGTTGAAAAAAGATCCCGGAAAACACAAATTTTGACGAAAGGTCACGAAAAATACGCAAATTTTGACGAAAAATCGCGGAAAATACGCAAATTTTGACGAAAAATCACGCAAAATGCGCATTTTTTTGACGAAAGATCGCGGAAAATACGCATATTTTACAAAAGATCGCGGAAAATACGCATATGTTGATGAAAAATCGCGGAAAATACGCAAATTTTGACGAAAGATCGCGGAAAGTATGCATATGTTGACGAAAGATCGCGGAAAGTACGCAAATTTTGACGAAAGATCGTGGAAAATACGCATATTTGTACTAAAACTCGCGGAAAATATGCAAAATTTGACGAAAATGCGCGAATTTCGCTATAGGATTTTGGAGAAATGCAAATTTCATTAAAAAGGCTGTGGGAGAAAAAGTGCAATTTTCGTCAATTTTTCGCAGAAAAACACTACCTTCGTTAAAAAAAAAAAATTGCAGAAAAACGCAGATTTCGCCAAAAGTCTGTGAGGCCGTGAAAGTTCAGCTTTTTTCTTGCTGAGCCTGTAGGATGTCTGTATATAATAAGTATATGCTTTTATAATTAAAATGCATTGTGAATTATATAGATTATTAAAATTCCTAAAATGTGAAGAAAAATTAAGGGAAGTATAGTGGGTAAATATGTTACTTAGTTTATTAATTGTACAATTGAACACATACCCAAACTGTCTGATGCAAGAAGCCATGAATTGAAAAGTAACATAAATAAAAGTGGTGTCCTGAATATGAAAATTTCAGACTAAAAACAAAGATCTACTGTCAAAGAGTTAGCAAAGATATTATTATTATTTTGCGAAATTTTAAGTATGATCACTGAAAAAATCTCCAATTTTAACTAGAGTGCAAAAATAAGTAGCAAATTTCACTGTCTGTTTGATCAGGGAATTTTTTTGAAATTTAGTCAGAGAAAGTCGGAGAATCTACCAGTCATGTTTTGCTAAGAACGCTGAATTTAATTCATCATGGGATGGCAAAGAGTATCTTTGCTATCTCCATATCTCACTTCACTGTTTTTATGCCTGGAGAAATTCAAAAATATTTTTGATTAGGCGAATAGTCTTTATATATAAAAAGGTTATCTAGAACATTTTAAAATGTGACCATTGTTCTTCGCAACATGATGCAATATGCAATGAGGTCTTATCTGGGTGATTTACTAACAAGGTTTGACTGTTTATAACACACAAAATCATTTTAATTTTATAAAAGCAATAAAATGTTTATTTTTCTGTAATTTTTAATATTTAAAGAAAATAAATGTATATGGATTTATTTAATTTGCAACTTTATTTTATTATGTTTGTTACAATGTCCATTTTCAACTAAAGATAATCTTTTATTGTGAATTTTGGTTTTGACTACTTAAAGATCTATGAAAGCAGTTGTTTTAATGCTGGTTAAGTTAATTATTTAATGCTAAAACCTGAACCATGCTGATAACCTCTTGAACTGTATCCTAACCATAAGTGCCATTCTGATGACTTAATGCTTACCAACATAATTGATAAGTGTTTATGAATTCGTTTTCTCTGTCAGAGCTCTAACTTTCATATAGTTAGATTACCCTGTAGTTGTAATTTATTATTGCTTGATCTATTAAAATTGAAGAGTGTATCATAATTAATTTACAGTGGCAGTCAAAAGATTTCTATTATGGTCAAAGTACAAAAGGTTTGCAATGTATTTTAATGATATTGCATTATTTAAAATTTTTTGAAATTCATAAAACTTACTGCGGCACATTACATTTACTATAGAAGAACATGTGTATAATATAGCCTTTTATCTGTCGTGTTCAGGGCCGCACAGTTTGCTGTGAACAATAACTGTTGGAAGTATAAATTAAAATTTTTGCATATTTTATGTGTATAAATATATACAGGACTGTACAAAAGAATTAGTACATTTCTATTTACTGGTGAAAGGAAATTTTCAATTGTGTTGAGCTTTAACTGATGTTTTATGATTTTTCTAAATAGTTTAAAACAAAGTTAAAGGGTATCCAAAGTTAAAAGGTACTTTGGATACCTTTCACCATATTTAAACAATGAAGTTTCGTTCCAGTATTCTTAATGTAATGGAAAATGTTTTACAATCTATGCTAGATCCATAACTTTTCTGCTTTATAACTTATTAAAGTGCCTTTTCTTTTTTAGATGTTGATGATGTTATGTTTGTGATAAACGTAGACTTTCCAAATTGTTCCGAGGACTACATTCACCGTATTGGACGAACGGCCCGTTGCAATAAAACTGGAACTGCCTACACATTTTTCACTTTTGAAAATATGAAACAAGCCAAAGATCTTGTTGAAGTATTGCAAGAAGCCAATCAAGATGTCAGTCCCAAATTGTTGGATCTTCTAGAAATGTCTCAAACATTCAGTTTCGGAAGAGGTAATTGTTACTTTCTGGACAATTTTTTTTTCTTGTATCTTTTTGATTCTTCACTCAGTACTGCAATGATAAACAAAGTATTCCTTAAATTATTATCAGGGGTCTATCCAGGTTTTTTTTCCCAGAGTCCTATTTTTGTGGATTATTTATATTGGTGTGAAAAAAGTAAATTCACAAAATATTAGTTAATCCATTTCCACCCAGTCTTCGAAATTGGGTCATGTTTTAATTTTTCAGAAATAAACTAATATTTAGGCAGATGATCTAATTTACTAATACAGTAGAACCCCGCTAATTCGGATCAGTTTGGTCATTTTTTTTTCTCAAGTTTGAGAAGCGATTGGCTAATTTTCATAACATTAACTTGTTTCATCGTCGTATTCTAAATAAAAAAAACTTCTTCTGACACGTTTTCGGAATAATAAAGCAAAGTAAACATTATTACTGTCTGTAAATATTCAATAAGTTTAATATAAAAGTGATTTTCTGTTAGTATGTTATATTTTATTTCATTTTTTTTCTAATTCTTCGGATAATCCGGATTTTTGATAATCCGGATTGGGTCCGGTCCCAATTAATCCGAATTATCGGGGTTTTACTGTAAATAGCTTTCTTGATGAAGTTTTTTTACAAACAGGACAAAACATTAATGTAGCTTTTTTTTAGAGGACAGCACAGTAGTTGGATAAATAATACAATTTAATAATATAACTACTTAAAAAAGTGAATTTATCTATAACTCATAGCTTGTGGTGCAATAAGCGACTGTAAGGCAGAGATTAATAAGTACAAAAATAAATTCTAATTACCTGTTCATTTGAAATCCCGTCAATATAAAATTAGAACTCAATCATTAAATCGATACATAGAAATAATTTTAGTTTTTACACTAAATTTTCTTTTTCAAAAGTATCAAATTCAAACGAGGACTAATTCCCTCTTCAAACAGAAAATCAATAGAAAAGTTATTCCATATAGACTTTCAAATTTTTCATGTAGAAAATTATTTCGTTAATTTGCAACATAACATAAATTGAATACACACAAAATCATTATATTATTTTTGAAATAAGAACAAATTTTATTTAATAGATGACTTTAGTCTTGGCTTCATCATAATAAAAAATAAATAAATAAAAAATCTGTTTCTTTTTTATAGATTATTTTGCATATAAAACTAAAAGGTGAAAACAAATTACATTTCTTCACATGCAAATGGAAAATTTTAATTTTTATTCATGTATCAGCCAATCGGCGCTCATTCAAAATAAGGATAATGGGGAAAAAGAGTGGAAAGCAAGATAGCAATAAACGAAAGAGGCTGTAGTTTGTTTACTTTGAGATAAATGATACAATGAACACAAAAATCTAGATTTTTGCAGAAATTTACTTATTACGCTGTTTTTTGTGAAAGAGTTGTTGTTTTTTAAATATAATTCTGTAAAGAGTCTGTTTTTCTTAAATTCATTTTTGTGAAGAGTCCGTTTTTCATAAATTTGTTTTTGTGAAGAGTCCGTTTTATTGTCATCGAATTTTGTGAAGAGTCCGTTAAAGGACTCAATTTTTGCCCTGGACAGACCCCTGATTATGAACCATAACTTGCCGGTTTCAATGAATTAATTAAGATAAAGTTGGAAATAGATTTACACAATGAATAATATAACAGGATGTTTTGGATTTTATTTAAATTTAATTCAAATGAATAACTTCGTTTTATAATTATTTTAAAATTAAATTTCCTAATGCCAACATCAATGCAAGAATTTAATAATTATAAATTAACAATTTGAATTCATTAATTAAAGGATAAGTAGTATTGAAAGAAATAATTAAACGATACTCTCTGTGCGATCTGGGATCACACTGTAGCGACGAATCGTCACAACATTGCTAAAATAAATATGTACATATAAAGAATGATTAAGCACAACTAAAGCGAAAATACATAAATATTTGTGTATAAAAAAAAAAAAAAAAAAGAAAAAAAGAAAAAAGAATCATTGATTAAAGTAAAGTTTTAAATTTATTTTATTCACTAATATCTATTTTAAGTTCGTTTTATTCTTTCAGGTAGTAATAATAATTTTAGGTTTCAGGAAAAGATGAAGGCTATTTTTTGTTTGTAATTAAAGCTATAAACTTTATGACTCTATAAAGTTCGGTAAGAACGAATGGTTAACAATGAACACCCAAGTAGAAATTCAATTGCTCGCCATAAAACTTCAGACGTAATAATAGCAAGGTTGTAAAAAAAACCCAGACTGTCGCCAATCTTGACATTACGTGCAGAAGTCAACAATAAGAGAATTTACAGCCGGGTAACGCCCACAGAAGGGAGGCTAGGAAGGGGCCCGACGAGTTTATGCAACCCGTGGAAAGAAAAAATAAAAAGTTTTTGCTAGTGGACAAAAGGGGTGTAGCCCCTACTTGGACACGGAACCAATGAGATGTGAAAGGGCGATTGCCCCAATGAAAACGTTTGCAAATAAACCAATTAGATGAAATATTAAAAAAAAAAAAAAAAAAGAAAGAAAAAAAGAAAAAGAGAACTACCTCAGAAGAGAAGGTAGAAGTCAACAGATTTGGAAGATTTTTTTTGCTCTCCCAGTATGTCGTTACGAAGCAAGGAATCCTAAAAGAAACTATTCAACTCCGATGTGTTCATCTTTGATGCCTAAGATTTTGGAACAATATGAAATCGATGTGTTCATCTTTGATGCCTAAGATTTTTGGAACAATATGAAATCGATGTGTTCATCTTTGATGCCTAAGATTTTTGGAACAATATGAAATCGATGTGTTCATCTTTGATGCCTAAGATTTTGGAACAATATGAAATCGATGTGTTCATCTTTGATGCCTAAGATTTTTGGAACAATATGAAATCGATGTGTTCATCTTTGATGCCTAAGATTTTTTTTTGGAACAATATGAAATCGATGTGTTCATCTTTAATTACTGCTACGCATTATGATGGAAAAATCTGACTCGCGAGACTTCAAATGTGATGTCTGAAATCGATGTGTTCGTTTTTAATTACTACTACGCAATATGATGGACAATTCGGACTCACGAGACTTCAGATGCTACGCACAAATTGATGCGAACAGTTTAATTACTGCCACACATTATAATGAGCAATTCGGACTTGTGAAACTTCATTTGTGCTGCGAGAGGCTGCTACCAGTTATGTGTTTTGACAGATCTTCAGTGGATTTAGCTGACAGATGTTCAATAATGGTGAGCAATTAATTTTTCTCTTGTGGTGTTATATTTTTGAGAATTGGTTTTTTTTTTTGTCAATTGTACATGTATATATAAAGAGAAAATTTTTTTTTAAGATGAAAATTAATTTTTATTTGAAAATTTAAAAAAAAATAATAAAATAAAATAAGATAAATTAATATAAAAAAAATATATATATAATAAAAATAAATAAATAAAAATAAAAATAAAAATAAAAATAAAATAAAGAAGAAAAGTGAATAATAGGGAAATTTTAGGCTATGCCTTCTTAGTTGTGCTGTGAAAAATTGTGTAGGTTTATGATAACATGAAACTTAAGAAAAAATTATTATTATGAAATGAATACATTTTTGAGTGGTGTTATCTCACTGTATTGATAATTATGAAATCAATATTTTGAATGGTATTTTTTTTATTGTATTTTGAATAATATTTGTTGTTTGAAATAAATATTGGTGTGTACATAGATATCCTTGTTTTCTTTGATATTTTCTCTTCTTTATTTCTCTTTAAGTGATTTATAGATGCAGATTCTAAATTATCATAATTATATTTTTTTTCGGAAAACAGTTGTTATTTACATTCATATTATCTCTTTAAAATCCTGATTTGCAATGTTAAACGTTAAATAAGTGGAATCTGAGATATTGCGATGCTCCTTTATTTAAATTATTGCTAAGTTTAAAAGAAAACAATTTTCTTTTGGGTAATATCCAGAACAATCTTTCACAATGCGGATTGGGATATTATCTTAATAATATTACTTTATTAATACTAACCACTATCTTTCGCGGACCTTGTAATGCGGTGGAATTTTCATCACAACATTACGAAAATTTAATGGTGCTAATACCAGGTGTTTAATTTGCATTTAGGATTAAAAATTTAATTTTTTCTGCATTTAATTATACATATAAATATATTTTCAGTATTATAAAATTTTCTCCTTAATTACCTATTTTCTGTTTCTCTTCTTTTACTAACAAAACATCACTTACCTATATTGTGTAAAACAAAATTGATAGTTTATGCATATCTAGAAAATTGATAATAATGAACAACATTAATAAATATATGTATGAAATGAATACATACAGAGGAGAAAGGGTTTAGCTCACAGCACATTATTTAAAAAGCCTTCGTTACTAAAGATTTGTTTATATATATATATATATATCTGTACTTTGAAAATTTATTTTGTGATTATTTTTGTGTGTATAGAAATAGTTAGGGGGATTTTGAAATTTTTATGAAGTATTTTTTTTCTCTTTTCCCTTTATGTGAGTGTAATTTCGATACCTAGATAAAAAAACTATATTTTGAGAGTACAGTACATAATAATTTACGGTGTTAAAAAAGTTTAAAAAAAAAAAATTTAAAGAAAAACAATTAAACATCAATCTGTTAGAGATTTTCAAAACAGATAAATAAATATGACAGGAAGAAAGGGAAGACAGGCTTCTCCCGAAAGGGAATCATTCACTATTGGAGTGGATACGCTGATAAATTCATTACAAAATTTTGAGGATAAACCGGATCAAAACATAACACATTTTTTTGAAGAATTTGAGGAGTTAGCTGTAGCGGCACAATTTCCCTATGACATAAAATTGGTATTGGCAAAATCAAAATTCAAAGGGCAAGCGAGAGAAGTTATGAGAAATACAAATGAATTGCATAAAGCGCAAGACTATAAAACGTTTAAACAAAATGCGATAAAACAATTCCAAAAAGAAAGATCTTTTGCTGATGCTCAGTTGCAATTTATAAATGCCAAACAAACAGCCAATCAAACCATTGAGGAATTCACAAAAAAGTTCAATACACACATTCATATTCACAGAAATATCTTGCTTTATCAGGACATGAACAAAAGAATGGAGCCAAAGAATTATTAGAAACTATTAAAGTAACAAAATATCTTGAGGCGCTAAGACCGGACATCTCTTTCGAATTAAAAAAATACCCACCTACAAATTTCGAAGATGCGGTAAAAAAAGCTAAAAATATCGAAAGTGCATTAAACAGTAAATGTGCAGGTGAAATAAACAATTTGACGGAAACTAGCGAAAATAAATTAGTTGAGGCACTTATTAGCATGTCACAAGACCAAAAATCAGAGATACAACAGCTGAAAGAACAAATAAAAAGTTTACAAATTGACAAAAACGAAAGTGAACAAAACAAAGCGGAAATAAATCATATAACACAAAATTTTTGTCATATATGCAACAAGTCCAATCACCAGACACAAAATTGTTATTTTAATCAAAAAAGTGCGAATTTTTTTCAACCGAGGGGAGCACAAAACAATGTTAGGCCAAGATTTCACAAGAATTACTATCAAAATAACAATTATAGAGGCTTTACAAGATTTCCACAAAACTATGCACAACATTTTCAAGCACCACAAACATTTGATTTTGCTAGACCTCATAACAATCAAATTAAATTTAATGATATGCACAATCAGATGCCAAATTGGCAAAATTTGCACCAATCACCGATAGGACCTAATCAAATGTATCATGGAAATTATAATATGCAAAACATGGTTCCAATGCAAAATTTTGAGCCAACACAGGGAAACAATACACAAATCGCATATACAGGGCAGCATCACAATTTCGCAGATATGCAAAATAGCCAAAATCTTTTGCCGCAAAATAATGAGAGAAACAGGGAACATCAGCCCACAATTACCTTTCCAAATGAAAACAGAGACAGAAGGGGTAGGCAAAATCATAACAGGAACAGAGGACAAAGTAATTTAAACCGGTAAAGGGACTTACAAAATTGAGAGAAATACAAGCCCGTAGGTCCCGCACCATTGAAAAAAAACAGGGTTATAACATGAAACATAAAGCAAACAAGGAACTAAAAATAATTAAACAAAAACAAACAAAAAACACAGAGATAAGAAGAAATGAGAACAAAAAAAAGATAATTAAAGAAAAATTAATTGCAAGTTGTAATTCGGGTAAAAACAATGAATTACCAATATGGAATTTAAAAATAAAGAAAGATATAATTATACCCAGCCTTATTGATAGTGGGGCGAGTATAAGTTTAATATCCCCAGGGGTCTTCGAAAAAATAAAACAGACAGATATAAAAATTAAATATTTAGCCAACGCTATAAAAATCACAACTTTATCAAATAAATCGATTCCTTTTAAACACTGTGTAAAATTTAAGTTTAGATTTAACAACACTTTCTTAAACGGCACATTTTATGTAACTAAAGAAGAATTTGATCGTAATTACAAAATTATTTTAGGATACGATTTTTTAAAAAATAATAAAATAATTATGGATTTTGAAAATAATACTTTTAAACTCAATAACTCAATTATACAATTAAATTCTAACGAAGATCAAATTACTGAGGTAAATGAAATTAAGTCGATACAACAAAATGACGAGTTTCAAACAATACCAAAACAAATTCACTCTTATCAGTATAATAAGATTCCGAAAATTAATACACGAGTATTCGTAGAGAAAAGCATTACTTTGAGACCCAGAGAATCGAAGTTAGTGAACTTAATTTTTGACGGCAAACTAAAAAACGGACAACAATTTTTTTTCCAACCTAAATATAACAACAGGAAATTAGTAATCCAAAATTCAGTTCATGAAAATAAGGAAAACGAAAATAATTTATTCACAATATTAGTACAAAATAAATCTAAACAATACTTGAGACTTCACAAAGATCAGGAAATGGGAAAAATTACCACTGATTTTTTTATAAAAAAACAAAATAAATCAAATACTGATAATATTTACGAAGTAAATAACTTAAATATCACACAAATTAGAGAATTAAGAAAGAAAGAACTTTCAGAGAATGATTTTAAAGTTGATCACTTAACACCAAAGGTACAAAAGGAAGTACTGACAATTTTAATGAGACACGCTACTGCCTTCAGCAAATCATATAAAACGCTAGGAGAAACAGATGTAATAAAGCCGAACTTTAAACTAATGCACGACTTTCCAATACAAACGAAACCCTTTAAGTTAGCACATGATGTAAAAAAATTCGTGGAGAAAGAAATTCAGGATTTATTGGATGCAGGTATCATAGAGCCCACAAATTCAAGTTATGCTTTCCCAGTAATTTTCGTAAAGAAAAATTCTACGTCAAAAACAAATGATAAGAATTTAATTACATTTAGGATGGCTATAGACTTTAGAGCTCTTAATGATATATTAGAAAGTGACCCATACCCAGTACCTAATACAAAGGAAATTTTACAAAATATGGCAGGAAAAAAATTATACACTGTCTTAGATTTGCATTCTGCATTCTTTCAAATAAAATTAAATGAGCAGGACAAGCATAAGTTAGCATTTATCACGGAAGATAATCATTTTCAAATAACAAGGATGCCTTTTGGGACAAAAATTTCAACGAATCAATTTGCTCGTTTAATTGATATAGTTTTAGGAGACTTAAAGAAAAAATACAATATTCAATACTTTATTGATGACATAATAATTGGTTCAAATGATGTACAACAAATGCACATAATACTAGAAGCAGTATTAGAACAACTAGAAAAATTTAATCTTACAATTGAACCGACTAAACTAAAATTATACATGCCGGAAATAGATTTTTTGGGATACAAAATTAGTGAAAAAGGATATGCGCCCTCACAAAAAAACATCCAGAAAATAACAAACTTCGCAGTACCCACATCTCAAAAAACAGTTAGAGCATTTATTGGATTATGCACATATTTTAAAGCAACTATACATAATTATGCGGAGATAATAGCACCACTGACGGACCTCACTAAAGCTAATACAAAATTCAAATGGAATGACAAAGCACAAGAATCATTTGAAAAAATACAAAAAATTATAATGGAACAACCTACTATTCACCCCCCAGATTTTAGTAAAGAATTCTATATAATTACAGATGGATCGAAAATCGCAACATCGGGTATATTAGCGCAAAAACAAGGAGATAAAATGATCCCAATTGAATTTACGGGAAGAAAATTAAAAGACTCAGAAAAGAAATATCCAAGCATGCAGATTGAACTTTTGGCAATCTATGAAACCATAACATATTTTAGAAACATTCTATTAGGACGAAAATTTTTTCTGCTAACAGATTCAAAGGCATTAACGTACCATTTACAGTTAGAAAAGCAGCCTGAAATTGTAGCAAGATGGTTACTAAAATTACAGGATTATGATTTTGAAGTATCACATATTGCAGGTATCCATAATCCCGCTGATTTCTGTAGTAGATCGGTAAATGCTCTATCAATAGCAGATAATTTAGACAAACATCTTTTCACGGTAAATAAAAAGCTAAATGCAGATAATATAAAAAAAGAACAATTAAATGACCCGAAATTAAAAGAAATTATTGAGGCCTTACAACAACAAAAAAAAATAAAGAAATATGAAAAGTATACTTTAAATAAAGACGGGATATTAATTCTGAAAAATTCACATAATTCAAATAATGCGGAATTATATATCGCACCGCAGAGCTTAAAAGAAGATATTCTAAACAGTGCACATGTCCCACATTTTGCTTTCTTAAATACTTATGGTATTATAAAAGAAAGATTTTTCTGGTACAGAATGTATCAAGAGATAAAACAATTCTGTACGAAATGCGTAACATGCAACACATTTAAACAACATAGAACGATAAAAATTCCTTTTAACACGATGGATAAAAATTACCTCCCAGGTCAACGTCTGGTATGCGATTTAATTGGACCTTTAATTCCATCTTTAAATAGGAATAAATTTGTACTGACAGGCATAGACACTGCAACACGCTATTTGCAAGCTTTTCCACTAAAATCGACGGACACTAGGGTCATAATCAATGCTCTCAATGGTTACTTTAGCGCATTCGGATTAGCAAGATATTTTTCCACTGATAATGGATCTTATTTCAAATCGAAGGATTTTAAAGATTACATGAAAAATTTAAATATCGAACTAATCCCCTCATCAATTTATCACCCTCAAAGCCAATCGATTTCGGAAAGGATTAATAGGGATTTAAAAGCTTCAATAGCAGCTATGTGTAATAAAACTTATGAATGGGATACGAAACTTCAATATTTTATTTTGATGCATAACTCAACTGTACATAGAATAACAAAATTCTCTCCAAGCATGTTATTTTTTGGAAGAGAAATAAAAACGCCTTTCACAAACTTTGAAGTACATGACATGTCTTCTTATAGCAAATACGTTCAAAATAAATTAAAACATATGCACGAAATAAGAAAAGAGGTTATCAAAAATCAGGAAATAGCAGATAGGGAATTAAATAAAAATTCACAAGCAAAACACAAGGAATTACAATTAGGCGATGAAGTATACTTAAAACTGCTCATAAAACCTAAAGCGTTACATCAGAAATTTTCAGGCCCATATTATGTTGAGAGAATTTTCAGGAATGACAATTATCTCATTAAAAACAAGAATAGACCAGATCTAAAACCTGTTAGAATTCATATTTCTAAATTATTTGCGCCCAATATGGCAAGCAAAACTAAAACAAATAATCATTCATCAGAGAACACAAGTACGTAAATAAATAATTAAATAATAAACAAATAAATAAATAAATAAAAATGTATAATTCAAACGATTCATTAAAACTGATTCACTTGTCTACTGAAACCGTCAGAGTTTTCTAAAATAAATAAATAATGATCATAATTCATTGAACATATTTGCTTAAATTATAAACTTTTACAATTAAATACTAACGACTTCTAAAAATGTTCGACTTTCATGTACAAAAAGAAATATCTCTAATACAAAACTAAACGTTAAATTTTTTCCTCATGGTCTCACATGATTAATAAGTATAGAATTCAACCAAAAAAAAAAAAAAAAAAAAAAGAGAGGTAAAAATAAAACTGGATAATTCATGGCTGATTAATTTCTTTATTAATATTCAGCGTCAAAATGGATTTTAAAACACTATGAACAATAATAACAGTTAAATAAATAAATAAAACAGAATAAAATAAAATATTTATCACAACATATAGATATAAAAAAAAGGGTTATATTATAATCTCATCGGAAATATATATTTCGTACTGCCCGGGATGCAAATTTTTATTGCTGGTCGATAGTTTGCATTGTACAAAAGATATTTTTTTCTTGAGATTATATGTAAATGAGATTGTCCACAGAAAATATATTAGTCATAAAGATTTTATATAAATAATCATATCTCATTAATTAATATAGCAATAAAATTAGATTAGAATAAAATTTGAAATACAGAAAGAAACTATTGATTACAATCTCTAACATACTCATATGTTATAAAAAAGAAATAAATAAAATACTTAAATAAAAATAAATAAATAAAATAACTAAATATAATAAATTTAATTAATTTTTCATAACTCTCATACGATGGAGAAAGTAACAATATGTATAAAAGCGGTTACATAACAACCAGGCACAATAATCTATTAAATATATTAATAAAGCCAAAAAAAAAAAGAATAAATAAATAAATAAATAAATAAACAGTCAATTAAAAAGAATTCAAGTGAGTGAACGTTTCAGTGACAAAAATTTAATATACGACATAGATAAACGTATGTAAAAAAAAAAAAAAAGGAAAGAAGAAGTGATTTAGGATGAAGATTTTTTTTTCTCTCAAATATTGTTGAGGAAAATAACAAAAAAAAAAAACACTTTTTATGATTCAAAAAAAAAAAAAAAAAAAAAAAAGAGAGAGAGAGAGAGACGTTTCGGAGAGCAAATATGAGAGCAAAATTTCTCTTATTTCAGAGATTAGTAAATGTTCAAAATTTTGCTAGTTGGGGAAGTTTGTTTTTGTCCACAGGCATAAGTGTGTGCGGAAGATAGAACAGGTCAAGGAAAATACACACCCATTTCTGGAATATTATAATACAGATGTATATATAGATACATTACAAAAAAAAAAAAAAAAAGAAAGAAATGGTTGCAAAAATATAGCTATTGCTATAACGAACACGTTTATGTATATATTTGGATATTATTTTTTTCAATAACACCACATTGGAAAGATTATATTTCTCAGCCATAGAATCATGTATATTATTTTAGAATTTTGTATTCCTTTGATATATTTGTGTATATATATTTTAGTTTGTCTTGTATAGGATGTTTTTTTTTCTTAATCAGAGGGGAGATAGCATGTAGCGACGAATCGTCACAACATTGCTAAAATAAATATGTACATATAAAGAATGATTAAGCACAACTAAAGCGAAAATACATAAATATTTGTATATAAAAAAAAAAAAAAGAAAAGAAAAAAGAAAAAAGAATCATTGATTAAAGTAAAGTTTTAAATTTATTTTATTCACTAATATCTATTTTAAGTTCGTTTCATTCTTTCAGGTAGTAATAATAATTTTAGGTTTCAGGAAAAGATGAAGGCTATTTTTTGTTTGTAATTAAAGCTATAAACTGTATGACTCTATAAAGTTCGGTAAGAACGAATGGTTAACAATGAACACCCAAGTAGAAATTCAATTGCTCGCCATAAAACTTCAGACGTAATAATAGCAAGGTTGTAAAAAAAACCCAGACTGTCGCCAATCTTGACATTACGTGCAGAAGTCAACAATAAGAGAATTTACAGCCGGGTAACGCCCACAGAAGGGAGGCTAGGAAGGGGCCCGACGAGTTTATGCAACCCGTGGAAAGAAAAAATAAAAAGTTTTTGCTAGTGGACAAAAGGGGGGTAGCCCCTACTTGGACACGGAACCAATGAGATGTGAAAGGGCGATTGCCCCAATGAAAACGTTTGCAAATAAACCAATTAGATGAAATATAAAAAAAAAAAAGAAAAAAAGAAAAAGAGAACCACCTCAGAAGAGAAGGTAGAAGTCAACAGATTCGGAAGATTTTTTTTGCTCTCCCAGTATGTCGTTACGAAGCAAGGAATCCTAAAAGAAACTATTCAACTCCGATGTGTTCATCTTTGATGCCTAAGATTTTGGAACAATATGAAATCGATGTGTTCATCTTTGATGCCTAAGATTTTGGAACAATATGAAATCGATGTGTTCATCTTTGATGCCTAAGATTTTTGGAACAATATGAAATCGATGTGTTCATCTTTGATGCCTAAGATTTTTGGAACAATATGAAATCGATGTGTTCATCTTTGATGCCTAAGATTTTTGGAACAATATGAAATCGATGTGTTCATCTTTGATGCCTAAGATTTTTTTTGGAACAATATGAAATCGATGTGTTCATCTTTAATTACTGCTACGCATTATGATGGAAAAATCTGACTCGCGAGACTTCAAATGTGATGTCTGAAATCGATGTGTTCGTTTTTAATTACTACTATGCAATATGATGGACAATTCGGACTCACGAGACTTCAGATGCTACGCACAAATTGATGCGAACAGTTTAATTACTGCCACACATTATAATGGGCAATTCGGACTTGTGAAACTTCATTTGTGCTGCGAGAGGCTGCTACCAGTTATGTGTTTTGACAGATCTTCAGTGGATTTAGCTGACAGATGTTCAATAATGGTGAGCAATTAATTTTTCTCTTGTGGTGTTATATTTTTGAGAATTGGTTTTTTTTTTGTCAATTGTACATGTATATATAAAGAGAAAATTTTTTTTAAGATGAAAATTAATTTTTATTTGAAAATTTAAAAAAATAATAATAAAATAAAATAAGATAAATTAATATAAAAAAAATATATATAATAATAATAAATAAATAAAAATAAAAATAAAAATAAAATAAAGAAGAAAAGTGAATAATAGGGAAATTTTAGGCTATGCCTTCTTAGTTGTGCTGTGAAAAATTGTGTAGGTTTATGATAACATGAAACTTAAGAAAAAATTATTATTATGAAATGAATACATTTTTGAGTGGTGTTATCTCACTGTATTGATAATTATGAAATCAATATTTTGAATGGTATTTTTTTATTGTATTTTGAATAATATTTGTTGTTTGAAATAAATATTGGTGTGTACATAGATATCCTTGTTTTCTTTGATATTTTCTCTTCTTTATTTCTCTTTAAGTGATTTATAGATGCAGATTCTAAATTATCATAATTATATTTTTTTTTCGGAAAACAGTTGTTATTTACATTCATATTATCTCTTTAAAATCCTGATTTGCAATGTTAAACGTTAAATAAGTGGAATCTGCGATATTGCGATGCTCCTTTATTTAAATTATTGCTAAGTTTAAAAGAAAACAATTTTCTTTTGGGTAATATCCAGAACAATCTTTCACAACGCGGATTGGGATATTATCTTAATAATATTACTTTATTAATACTAACCACTATCTTTCGCGGACCTTGTAATGCGGTGGAATTTTCATCACAACACACACTTATCCACCTTTTTTTGTTTCCATTTACAGCGAATAAGAATTTTACCAAATGTTACAATAAATTATCAATCATTGTTCTGATAAGTTGATTGTTATTGCTGATATTTTTTTGTTTTTCTTTAGGTCGTAAATGGGGAGGTAAGAACAGCCGTGGCAGCAGCAACAAACGAGGTGGTCAGTATGAAAACAATAGACACCATCCCTACAAAAGAGATCAAGATGGCAAAAATAATGGCTATAGTGAGAAAAGTAGCCGCTATGGAAATGGAAGTCATGATAGCAAAAGCAGTGGAAACAGTTGGGGAAACAAAAACAATGGTTATGAAGGAAGAGGTAATATAAAGTCATGGAATTGAAATTCCTCCAGAAAAAGTAATTTCACTCTTATTTTCTTTTTTGTTTTTCTTAATGGGGAAGTAGCACCTTCGTCTGTTCAAAAAATATCAGTACTGCTTGATTATCCCGTCGACCAGTTTCCCCAAATTTTTAGAAATTATACAAAATAACATGATTTTTATAGTAAATAATAAAAGAACAAATAAATTAGCAAAAGATTAATAAAAAATACAAACAAAAAAAATTGAATTAAAAAAAACTCTTGATTTAAGAAAAATGTTCAGTGTGTCTTAATAAGTGAATGTGACATTTACAATCATTCATTATTTGCATTTCATCTTATACTTTGGCAATAGTTTTTTGGTTGATAGAATTGATTAGTACCAAAATACATCTTATGTATTGTAACATCAGGGGGTCAATATGAGCAAAATTTGGAGCCTATTTGGACAACTTTTTCCTCTTTCCTTTTGTATAAAGATTCAATAAGTATAAATAAAATGTCTCTATGCATCAATTTTCCCTATGATTCAAATCTTTAAAATAATTTTAGACCGTTTTTTACACCAGTATGGTCAAAATGCTAAAATTTCAACTTATACTTTTCAATTGGCTTGAATTTTTTTTAAGTTTCATTTCATAAATTTGAGGATATTACCATAATTCCTGCTTTATAATCTGCGGATTATCTGCAAAAAAAAAAAAAAATTTAAGCTGTTCACCAAAGATATCCAGTTTTTACCAGCAGTAAGAAAATGAAAATGTAAACAGTTATCACAGAGTAAGAAAAGGGAATGTTTACAAATAAGCACGTCTGCCAACCAATTTACCACTACTGTCATAGCGATCATCACAGGAATCGCCTAGGCAACTCTAGAACAATCATATTATAAAACTGTTAAACGACCAATCAAATTCCCGGAGCTTATACTACCGTAGGACTTATAAAGAATGGACAGGTTTTTCTGGCTGACCAACAGTGACGTCAACTGCCCTTTCCTTATTGTCTGCTATCAATCTTTCATGGAATTCCTCGTAATTGCAGAGATGATATTCTTCCGCGGATCCGCGGTTTTCAGCTTTTTTTCTTGTATATTACTTACGTAATATACTAACTATTTAAAGATTTGCAGAGCAGCTTTTACAGCAGAAACGCTCATGCTGGTTCCCGAACCACAATTACACGAAAGAGAAGTTTAAATTTTAATATAAGTTAAACTGCAAAAGAAAAATTAATGTGTGGTGATATAAAAGATAACAAACAAATTTAAAATCTAACAAAATATTTATTGAAGTCTTAAAACATAAACAAAAATAAAAAGATAAAATTAAAAAAGGATTTATCAATTAACTATATAACAATAACAATATGACTTATCTACGTCTTCATTATATATCTGGGACTTCACGACAGAAAAAAAAATCAAAATGTCCAGGAGCTCATAGTATAACACATCTTCAAAAGAAAAACTGCTATTGTAAAAAGCATTCTCGTCGATTCATTTACTGCACTTCGTGACACACCAACATCAAGGTCAACGACCCTTGCCGATACTGAGAAACACATCTGATTAAAAGAACGATGACTTGTTTTTCTCTTTAATCGACTTCACACCAAACACGTCGGAGAAAAAGGTAAACTTCAGGATGAAACGCAAGCCATTATAAATGTTTCATTTAAAAACTCGAAGGCAAAATAACTTTTTGAAAAACTCTGACAGAAAAACCATTTCATTAGCCACCACTAGCCATAACGTCGTAATCAATCGCGTCACATACTGTTGCAAGAACGGTGGCCAAGCCTACCGACACATCTTAAAAGGATAATCGAAACTGATTAAATCATCAATTCGCGATCCTTAAATACGCGTATCATTAACATGGGCAACAGTTAAGCACTAAAACAGCAATTCGAAATCCATTCACTTTCTGAATCTCATTAAGAAAAGAATGACGTAAGAGTATCAGAATGATGTAACTTCTGATCGATGACGTCAACGATCGGACACTTCGTTATCTTGTAACGGCCGTGTGAATTACGATGAGATAATGAAAGGAAGTGAAACTAGATTCCAAAAAGACTTGTAAACAGTAGCGTAGATGAAATATATGACGGCTGTAAAGTAATATATTCTAGGGAACTATTTAGGAGATTTAGAAGAATAAAGATTAAAGTTAAAAAGGTATAATTTATTTCAATTAAAGATAAACTATTTTTAATAAAAACTATTTAACTTAAATTTAATTTAAAAAAAAAGAAACTATTTTTATTTAATAAACTTTAGTACTTTAGGAATAAGACTTAAAAAGGAAATTATGGAAGTGTTGATAGTTGCATTTGCACAGTGACAAGAACTAAAACTGAGGAATTAGACAACATTTTTGTCATTTTTTAATTTCCGCTTTTTTTGGATTTTCTGATTTTTTTTTTTTTTTTTTAATTTTCGCTTTTTTACCATTTTTTATTTTTACTTTCTTAGTTTTCAAGAATTTATTTCGTGCAGACTTCCGCTTTTTATTCGTTTAAATAATAATAAAAAAAAATTGTAAAATTTTTTACCCACACCAAAGTATGCCTCTATTTCAACACTTCAATTACGAGAGGTCCTTTATCGCATGCGGAGGTTATCTTATTTCATCGCAATCGTCGAATGCTCATTGAAAAACATAACGGCATTGTCTTAAAACAGAAAACTTCAACATGAGCGATTGTGTTCCATGTATACCTCAGATTTCCAGATTTTTCGATCGATTTTTCTGAGTTTATGAGATTATTATATTAAGTGGAAAATTCGAATTTTAAAATATTACGAATTTCGACACATAGTCGCCAAAAAAAAATCAATTTTTCGATTGTTCGCAGAAAGAAATATACAATTTCGTCGAACGTTTGCGGAAAAAAAAGCGGAAATTTCACAAAGGATCGTGGAAAAAAAATTCTTTAAATGTTAAATGTGTTTTTTGTCCAAAAATACCCTGAAAACGGATATTTTGACACAAGATCACGGGTAAAACGGAAATATCGTCAAAGGGTCATGGAAAAACATAAATTTGTTAATGGGTCACGCAAAAAAAATCCCACGAATTTAATCAAAGAATCGCGTAAAAAACTAATTTCTTTATAGAATCGCAGGATAAAAACGCAAATTTCGTAATAAAAAGATTTACATTTCCTCAAAAATTTTTGAAAAATGATGAATTTCGTCGAAAAACGATCAAATTAGTAAAAAAAATTGCATAAAAACGATCAATTTCGTCACAAAAATCTCGGAAAAATGATCAATTTCGTCTAAAAATATCGCGACAAAACGATCAATTTTGTCTAAAAAATCGTGTAAAAACGATCAATTTCTTTCTAAAATAATCGCGAAAAAAACGATCTATTCCATCAAAAAATCACGAAAATGCTATCTATTTCGTCAAAAAATCGCGATAAAACGACCAATTTCATCAAATAAACACGAATAAACTGCAAATTTCGTCATAAAAGTGTGGAAAAACGGAAAACTTCATTTAAAAAATCGCATAAAACAGTAACTTTCGTCAAATAAGTGCGAAAAAACGGCTAATTTCATAAAAAAGATTTCGAAAAAACGACCAATTTCGTCAAAAGATCGCAGAAAAACCGTAAATTCCGTCAAAACATTGCGAAAAAAAAGGGTTATTGCTGGATTGGAATTTAATGTTCCAAAAACTTTTTTGCTGCTTTAAAAATTAATTTTGTTGTCACATTTTTTTTCCCCCTTCTCCAAATATTTTTCATTGAATGGGACCTTTGAAATTGGTATATTTTGCATTTTATAATTTTCAGGGTTTTCTACTTTGTATCACTTTTTCAGGATTTTTCATTCTGAGTCACAATCACCCCTGATATTAGTAAAATAAATTTTCGTTATTGTAATCAAATACTTTCTGCCTATTTCATGTTAATAATTCCTTTTTTATTTGTGCAAAGCTAAATTGTATGTAATTTATATTTATTAATAGCAATTGTACTTGTTGCGATTGAAATTCCTGTCTTAAACATAGTTTGTGCAGTTTTCAGCTTTTTTGCTTTTTGGTCAATCTCATCCCTGTAATTGGTTCACATCATGGGTGTAAGACCTTCAGTCTTGGAGAGGTTTTTGAGTGATAATAAACTCTTTGTATACTTAAATTATAGCAATTTTACTGTCAAAAACTTTTAACTTTTTTTATTATAAGAGATCAACTTTTAGCGGTATGTTAGCCCATTTTCCTTTGGATATTTTTAGTACTCAGAAAACTTTTCAGTCTTGGCTTAAATGAACTTTCTTGCACCCATGGTTCACATGTCATATACAGGGGTTGGACAAAAATATGGAAACACCTTTTGAAATGCATGTTTGAAAAGAAAGATTGATTATAATGAACTATGTTGATGGCACTAGAGTTTTCGCCTACTGACGCCACCTGTACAACTTCTTAAAATCGCTGCACCGTTCAGTCGTTGTTGGAGCACTGTTATGTGAGATTATCATTGCATTATGTCAGAGTTAACAGACTTCGAACGTGGACAAATTGTTGGCGCGCGTATTGTGGGTGCTTCCGTAAGCAAGGTAGCCGAGTTTTTTAGTGTTTCAAGAGGTACTGTGTCGAAGATTTATTCCACATATCTGAAATGCGGAAAAAACATCATCCGCTAAATCACAGCGCGGACGAAAGTGTGTGCTGAGTGATCGTGACAGACGATCATTAAGGAGGATTATCGCGAAAAATAAGCAGTCCACAGTTGCAAAAATTACTGCTGAAATGAATGTCGTGTTACCAAATCCTGTGAGTACCAAAACAATTAGAAGGGTGCTTCATAAATAGGGAATTGCTGGCCGTGTTGCAATTGAAAAGCCATCCATCAGTAATGCTAATGCCTATAACAGGAAAAAGTGGTATTTAAGTCATAAAGCCTGGACTATACAGCAGTGGAAGAGCGTAATATGGTCTGATGAGTCTTCTTTCACATTGTTCCCCACTTCTGGCCGAGTTTACGTCTGGAGAACGCCATATCAAGCCTATAATACAGACTGCTTGTTGCCAAGAGTCAAACATGGTGGTGGTGGGGGGGGGGGGGGGTTCGATGATGGCCATATCGCAGCCATATCGTTGTTCTCTTCTGGCCCCATGATAACTCAGTATGGGCGTATTACTGCTCAGACTTATGTGAACATTTTGGCCGATCAAGTCCATCCAATGGTACAAGCTTTCTTCCCCAATGATGATGGTATCTTCCAAGACGACAACGTCCCCGTTCACACAGCTCACATTGTCCAGGACTGGTTTTCTGAGCACGAGGATGAATTTTCGCATCTCCTCAGGCCACCCAAATCATCAGACTTGAACATTATCGAACCTTTGTGGTCTACATTGGAGCGGAAAGTGCGTTCTCGCTATCCACCGCCAACATCGTTATCAGAACTTGAAACTGTTTTGCAGGAATAATGGTACAATATTCCCTTGGCAAACATACAGAAACTGTATTTATCCATTCCGAGAAGACTGCAAGCTGTTTTGAATAACAACGGGTACCGTACACAATACTAGGCAAGGAAACGTGTTTTTTTAAGGTGTTTCCATATTTTTGTCCAACCCCTGTATGTGCCGCCAGAAGTGGCTTCAGATTTTTATATTTTCTTAGTCTTTTGCATAAGTGCAAGTTTTCCTCTACAGGACGGAAAAATCTCCGACAATGAAAAACGATCGCGACAATGACGCTCTTTTTGCCAAAAAATCACAAAAAAAGACACTATTTTTCGTCAAAAGATTGTGAATAAAACGTTACACTTGTCAGATGATAGCAAAAAAAGGCGTTATTTCTGTCAACAGATCGCAGTAAAAAGCGCTATTCCATTTAAAAGATGCGTTTTTCGTCAAAAAATTGCAGAATAAATGTAATTCCTGTTGACGGATCTCAAGAATAAATATTATTTCCATTGAAGAATCTCAAAAAAGATCCAGTCACTGTCAAGGAATTGCGGAAATGGTGCGATTTTCCTCAAATGATCGTGGAAAAAAACTCTATTTCTGTCAGAATTGCAGAAAAATGAGATTTTTGTCAAAAGATTGAGGAAAAGGCTTTTTCGCCAAAAGATCGTGAAAAAAGACACGATTTTTTTTTTTTTTTTCAAAAGATTGCTGATAATACGTGATTTTTGTCAAAAAATCGTGGAAAAAGCACTATTTCTGACAAAAGATAGCCAAAAAAAAAAAAAAAAAAAAGACTGTTTTTCGTCAAAGAAAAGCAAAATAAACGCGATTCCTGTCGAAGGAATCGCGAAAAAGATGTGATTTTCATCAAATGATAGCGTAAAAAATGCTTTTTTTTCTTCAGAATTGGGAAGAAAACGCGATTTGTTTTCAAAGGAGCGAGGAAAAGACTCAACTTTTATCAAAAGTCATGAAATTTTTTCACACCAAAAATTCATGAATTTTTGTCAAAGGATCGCGAAAAAAATTTTTGTTCAAGGATTGCGAATAAATCATGAAATTTTGTCAAAGGATGTCAAAAAATGCTATTTTTGGTCAAACAATCATGATAGAGACGTGATTTCTGTCAAAAGATTGTTGGAAAAAACTAATTTTGTCAAACGGTCATGAAAAAAGTGAATCATGCACATGCATATTTGTTCACTCGGGGGGGGGGGGGGGGGATTCAAAATGTTTTCAGTCCTGACAAAATTTCAAACTTGCACCCATAGTCTTTTGTCAACATGTTTCTATGAACATCAAAGTGTTTTGCAATTCATCTGATTAAAAGATCTCCATCATTTAGCTGAAATAAAGAACTACGAAATAATTATTATATACAGAAAAAATTAGCCTGCCACAGACTTACAAACACTACCAAAAAAGACATTGAACACTGCAACTGGGATACAATATTGATTATTTAGATTAAATATCTATCGTCGTACTCAGCAAAATTGATGTAGATTTGGGAGGAGTTATTTCTACCTTATACAGCCTATATTCATAATCTCTTTTAAATGTACAAAGTCAGGTGCAAAATGGCATTAATATAAGAGTGTTTTAACATGATGTCACAATCTGCCGTAAATTCATTTCATATCTCGCGGAGATACAAAAATTATAATAATGTCTTGGAGAAAACATATTTAACACTGCAGAATTTAAATTGAATGTTAATTGAATTGAATGTGTAAAAAAAAAAAAAAAAAAAAAAAAAAAAAAAAAAAAAAAAAAGGCAAATGTTGAAAATTGTTTAAAACAATTGTTTTTTAATTATCTGTATTCAGAAGATTTTCTAAGTTTTAAATGTAAGATTCAATGAAAAAAATACTTATCCTTTTTAATTGCAATTATTTTTTTGATTATTTTATTACAATTATGATTTAATTACAGCAACTAAATAAACAGGGTAATTTTTATTAGTACAACTTTTGAATGTTGAAAACAATGAGTAATCATCAAATAGTCCGGTGTATAATCCATGGATTATACATAATGCCTTTCTGTTATGGAACACATTCGGGGAAAAAGGACGAAAACAGCTACAATCATGAAAGAAAATTATCTGCAAGTTGCAAATGTCATATAAAAGCTTCCAAGTTACTTGAACATAAGGTGTGTATTCTCTCAAAATTTTGTGAATGTTCAAAAGATTTGAAAAAATTTTAAAAAGAAAAACAAATTTGAGGAATCTTTAATCTTTTGACAGAATTTCCTTAAATGTCTGTTCTTTCTAAAACTTACTTTTTTTTTTTTTTTTTTTTTTTTTGCTTTTTTTTCAAAAATTTTTAATTATTTTGTAGAAAGAATAATCCCCCCCCCCCTTCTTTGTCCTCATGTACACAATGTTTAACATTTTAGTTATTCCTTTTATTTTTTACTGTGATTCAACCCCCCCTCCCCTTGCAGTAATAAAAAAAATGTTTGGCGAAGTTGGGATGATTTTGTAGCACACAAATATCTCTCTCCTTTTTTTTTTCTTTCACTGTTTTGTTTCAGCATAATTTTCATTTCTGTTTGTGACTTTGAAGCAAAAATAATCAATTATCTAGCTTACCTTCTCGCCTCTTCCATCACACTGCTTAAATTATTAAAAGCACTTTTTATTATTTAGCTGTAATAGTAAAAAAATCTAATTCTTTTAAAAATCCTCCCCCCCCCCCCCCCGAAAAAAAAAAACATCCCTTCTTTGTCTTCCTTAACACACAAGTTAAAAAAACTTTTTTTTTCTTTATTCTGTACTTTGCCATAGCAAATAATCAACTATAATCATGCCTTGAAGCAAAGATGGATAAAAATAAATCTTTAAATGGAAATATTTTAGTTCCATGTACAATAACTAGTGTGTTGGAAGCATGTTTTCAAAATTGTCAACACATACCAAAAATATGCTATAAATTCGATTGAGTTCTGAATAGTTTGCATTTATTAGCTTTTTATGTTTTAAATTGAAAATAAAAATCTGTTATCTTATATATATTTTTTTCTTTTTAGGATCATCTCACAAAATCTATGTATGAAAACCATTTTGCCAATGACTTCAGTATTCCAGTTCATTCTCACATGTTGCATGTGCAACTTTTGTCTTTTGAAGTTTAGAGAACTTCATTCATATTACACTTTTATTTAATTTTTTTTCCCCTCTCAACCATACTTTCTATGGTAATTTTGAAAATAAAGTTTTTCATTCTACTAAAGCATTTTTTGATGTTTTGCACCAATACCAGAACTCTGTAGGTCGAATTTGCACTTTTTTTCATTGTTAACGCTTTATTGTTGATATACACTATATTGCCATTGATTATGGGACACTTGCGATTTTAGACATTTTACTAAATATCTAGAAAAATACATGAGGAATCACCTCGAAACTCTTAGTGTATAAATATAATAGTATACGTCATCCATCTCCGTGAAGATTTTTTACCGAAACTCCATAGGGGACCGTCAATAAATTAAAAAAGAATGAATATCTTTTGAATAACCCTGTCAAAACTAATGTAGCAAAAGCGCTCAAACTCTAGATTATGATTGAATGCCTTATTCTAATACACTGTGTTCATTTTTATGCAAATAGCATGCATACTCGCAGAGTAATTAAGGTTTTTATAAAAATGGCCCCAAATTTTTCTAAGTTTTTCCCTTATAATTTTCAGAGTTCTTAATATAAAATAATATTTTTTTCAGAAAATATGACAAACAACATTGCACACAGTACCCTGTAATCAGAATTAAAAAATAATTGTATACAAAATGAGTTGGTTTACTAAATAATTTTTTACTGCGCATGCGTCAACGATATCAAAATTTCATTTGCATATTATGTTAGCTAAATGTATAGAGCAACTTTTGTGAAAGTCACAAAATCATAACTTGAAAATTCTAAAAATAATCGTCAATTGAATAAGTTGAAAATCCGTTATTCTCAAAATGAAGCAAAAACAAGAGGGGTTGTATCCATATATTCATTGATTAGTGTCAATACAGAATACACAATACGGGATGTTACGACTACTTTTGGATAAAATCCCTCATTTTTTTGCTTCATTTTGGAAACAACGGATTTTGTCCTTTTTCTATAGACGATTACTTTCAGAATTTTCAAGCTATAATTTTGACACTTTTACAAAAGTTGCTCTATACATTTAGCTAACATAATATGCAAATGAAATTTTGATATCTTTGACGCATGCACAGTAAAAAATTATTTAGTAAACCTACTCATTTTTCATACAATTTTTATTATTTTTTAATTCTGATTACAGGGTACTGTGTGCAATGTTGTTTGTCATATTTTCTGAAAAAAATATTATTTTATATTAAGAACTCCTGAAAATTATAAGGGAAAAACTTAGAAAAATTTGGGGCCATTTTTATAAAAATCTTAATTACTCTGCGAGTATGCATGCGATTTGCATAAAAATGAATACAGTGTATTACAATAAGGCATTCAATCATAATCTAGAGTTTGAGCGCTTTTGCTACATTAGTTTTGACAGGGTTATTCAAAAGATATTCATTCTTTTTTAATTTATTGACGGTCCCCTATGGAGTTTCGGTAAAAAATCTTCACGGAGATGCAGGGTTGGCGAGTTTTTGCCGAAGGTGGAAAAAACCGCGGAAAAAACCTGGTAAAAACCGTCCCGGCAAAAATAGGTTTTTGCCAAAAAGGTGGCAAAAATAGACTGTCCATTTAATTTTTTTCCCCAGAAAGAGAAAAAAAAATTCACGAAAGAAAAAGATAAACTGCATACTTAATTGAAGAATCAATATTATTCTAAATTTATTTTAACTTTTAAGTTAAATAAGAATAATTATGCACTTTATGAAAGAATACTAACTTTTATAACAAGATTATAAATGAAATAAATTCCAATTTTATATAAATGAAAAGAAACTTCTTTATTCATGTTTATACAATTATTAATAATTTACATAATAGAACTGTTGAGAATGAGTAAAGCACTTATGTTTATAGTTTATATATGTTAGAAATTCGAAGAAACAGTTATAGTAACCTAAATTTAATTTAATATAAAATTATTTTTAAAGCAGAAAACTATTAAATTTCAAATTTTTCAGCAATATCTTCCTCACAACCTAAATTTTGCTGTTTTTGTTTTAGTATGGCACAGGAATAAACAAGTTTTGAAAGAGCATCTGTTGATAGCTTATTTTGAATTTTAGTTTGCACAAATGAAAAATTTGAAAACAATCTTTCAATAGCAGCACTACTTGCTGGCATATTTGAAGGTGTGCTACTAATGAACAGAAGTTCTTTGAAATTGCACAAGCTTATTCAATACTTCTCTACTAATTACATGCACTGACACTATTAATCACTTCTGCAAAATATGAGCTAGGAAAGGGTTTTTCTTTGAGCTTAAAATTAATAATATAAGATATAAAATCAGGATTGATTTTAGATAACCATGCTTTACAGCTTTCTTTTTGTTCATAATTTAGAAGTTCATCTCTGTACTTTCGATGTAACAAATACACTACAAGATGACATGGCAAAATCGCTTATTCAAATATCTTTTTTAGTTTTGAAAAATGTGGTTTTAACTCATTTTTCAAAAAATTTAGTCACCCATGACAAGCATCTGCTATGGTGGGGGAAGGGGGAATATAATACAAAAAGATAAAGAGACAACAGGCTACTTACTGAAAGTAAATCTAAATAATTTACATTTTGTTCTTTTCTTGGAGAGTAAAAGTGACAGAAAAAAAAATCTAGTTTCCTAATAAGCCATAAGTTTTTTCAATACATAATTTTCAATTTAATTTACTTATTTTATCTTTAACAAACTAGTTTCATCAGATAAATAGCTATAAAATAGTACCAAAGACTTAAATATTTACATTCCTTAAGTCTCATGACATAAAACAAAAATAACAAAATTGTATAAAATCTTTTGATAATTAAAAAAATATATACATATTAATGACTGATAAAAAACTTTACTTACAGGGGTCTGTCTAGACTTTTCTCACAGGGTGCTTTTGTTAAATTGGGAAGTTTTTCTTGTCTTTGTGAAAATTCTAGACATACTTTTGTGAATTTTAAATTATTAGTATTTTCAGGTTCTAACCTTCACATATAAAGAAACTAAGTAATATATTTTTTGGCGAGTTCAATTGTTTATTAACAGGGCAGATTTTATTTTTAAATGATTAAATTTGTGAAAAGTTCAATTTGAAGGTGAAACGTCTATTTCAGGGACAAATAATTTTATGAAGGGTCCTGTTTGAGGTTAAAGAATTTTGTAAAGGATCCTATTTTAAAATAAATTATTTTATGAAGGGCCCTTTAAAGGACCTAAAATTTTCTTAAACATATCCCTGACTTAAGAAAAAAAAATTAGGTATGTAATTTTTTATTTTGTTCTTAAATTCTTAAGTAAGAGTGAATCCCACCTATTTTTTAAAGATTTAAATTATTTAATATTAATTAATTAGCAAATTAAATTAAAATATTAAATACTACACTGTTAAATTTAATTATTTATACCATTATTATTCTTATTAGCATGTAGATTTTATTACACATTAAAGACAAATAGGTTTTTTCCATTTTTGCCGGTTTTTTCCATTTTTCCCCTGGTTTTTTTCAGTTCTTTCCACTGTCCTGGCAAAAATACCTTTTTGCCGGCAAAAATGCCAACCCTGCGGAGATGGATGACGTATACTATTATATTTATACACTAAGAGTTTCGAGATGATTCCTCATGTATTTTTCTAGATATTTAGTAAAATGTCTAAAATCGCAAGTGTCACATAATCAATGGCAATATAGTGTATATTGACATTGTGTATGTATGAAGACTTTATGTATATTTTTCCACCCTTCATTCTTTGTACTGAAGCTGTTTATTCATTAAAAATGTGACAAACTTGTACTATATTCAACTTTAATAATTTTTGTCTGGTATACATACATTGAAGGAACTTCATTGTAAGACGCTTACTTTATTTTCCCCCTTGTGAAATGAAGCAAAGAATGTGGAAATGCCATGGATATTTGTCTTTTTTATTCACTGACCAGGGATTAGCTTTAGAAGAAATTAGAATCATTTAAAGCATCTTTCACAATTTTCTTCTCAGAACAGGACCTCCATAAAATTAGTCGTTTAAAAAAAGTTTTTTTACAAATCTCTAGATTGGCTCTTTCACAAAATCATTTAAAAGTAAAATTTTTTCACACTTTTACAAATATAAACAAAATGTATTTTGCATCTTTCTTTTAAAACGAGAACTTGAATCATTTCAAAATCACAAAATTATGACTATTTTTTCAAATTTAATCTGTTCTCAATTTCACAAAAAGAGGGCCCTGCTGACATTCTTGAAATTTAGATTAAAGCTACCAATTTAATCTGGCAAAATAGATTAAATTAAACTAGTGTCTATCTGGATAGCTTGAAAAAGTTAGGAAAAAAAATTAGATATAACCATCTTTAACTCATTTTGAAAGCAAGCTCTGAAATTGAAAATTATTTTTATTGGAACACTGTCAACTTTTTTTTTTTAAATGCACTATTTGGAAAGTTATACATGCAGTTTTACTGTTTTAAAAGATGTTTAGTAAAATCTTAATCTTATAAAAATCAATCCACATTATAAAAAAAAAATTGATTTTTTAAAAGGAACAGATAAATTGTTGATACTCTAAGTTAGTTGACTGATTGAAACTAATGAACTGATCTAATTGCAGATAATAGTTAACACAAGGGGCATAATTCGGGAGAGGGAGCTCAATAATTTTTTTAGGGCGAGATAGATTAAATATTTAAAAACATACCGTTTTACAAAGATTACTGTTTATGTGGATTTTTGACAGAGCCCTGAGATAAATATTATTGAATATAAAACTTCAAAAGTGTACTTACCAATATTTTCGAATAGCAATTTAATCAGTTATCTTAAATTTTTGTTGAAGTCTGCCATCCTCTTGATTAATGCATCTAGAAGTAAATTGTTTAACGGAGTTTTGTCAGGAATAGAATTTGCTTCCTGGTAGTAGAATGTGAAACTAAAAGATTAGAGATTTTTTGGGGGGAGGGAGGGGGAAACAGCAAGTCTGCTATATGTTGTCAGACAGAAATGTCTGGCTACCAAAAGATAGCAAGAAAAAAAAAAACTTTTCTTCAAAAGATTGCTAAGAAACGTGTTTTCCATCAAACGTTTAAAAGTCTGTTTCGTCAAATTGCATAAAAAACATTTTTTGTCCAAAAATCGCAAAAATGAGATTTTTTTCATCATAAGATCAGGAAAAAAAGAGTGAATTTCGTGAAAGAATTGCGGGAAGAAAGCACTATATTAATTCTCAAAACAATGCAAATTTTGTTAAAAAAAATCTCTGAAAATTTGCTGCAGTATTAATATTTTCAACTTTTTTTTGAAACTGAATGGCAAATTGAACATTAGCTTGCCATGTTTGTTAAATGATCTTTTTAGTGATAATCTTTTTTCAAGAAAGCATTTTTGACCATGGATTGCTATGTAAATCTGAATCCTAGTGATGACTTCTACCTCCCCTTAAAGTTTGTCCCATTATTTTTGGGACACCCTGTATATTTTAAAGAAATTTGAATGTATTAAAGCAATCAAAATTGCAACATATGCTTGCATAACATTAAAATATATAATCTAGTGATAAACTAAAATAATAAATGCAAAATCACTAAAAATGATTAAATTATTAAAAGTAAATAAGTAATAATGTATAATTAAATTTGCATAATAAAGATAAGATACATTTACCTTGAATTATTTATTTCAACTTTCTTTAAAGTATCCCATTAATTCACATAAAAATCATTAAGTGAGGAAGTTAATTTCAAAGTTAGTTGGAATTAATAAAAAGATCGCAATTACTAGTGATTTTAGTCATATTTTAATTTTTTTCAGAAATAAACTTGCGCTTCCTTCTAAGGGGAAAAAAAGAAAATAAAACCAGGGGTTCACCCATATTATCAAAAATTACGTATGACGCTGTCCATAATTGATGCGACACTTTTTTTACCCCCCCCCTCCCTTTTGTCACAAAGTGTCAAACTTACTCATACCCCCCCCCCCCTCCCTTCCCCCTTGTCATGCTATATTACATATACTTGAGGTTCAGAAACAAAACACTACATTATAAGACAATTTAGACAATTTTCAAATTTTATTTCTAAACTTTAACTATGTATTATACTGACTTTTGTGAAGAATAACAATAAAAATAATTTATAGTAAACTCCCTCAAATCCGCACAGCTTGCGACCAGATGTTGTGCGGATTTCAGAATTCTGCAAATTTCCGGTCATTACATTTTTAAAAATGTAATTTGAAAGTAATTAATCATGCAAACAAAACTATAATGAATTTTTACAATATAATAAAATATTAAAATAAGTTATAAACTAAAATATAATAAAAATTTAGATAATTTTTTAAATGACTAAAATATTAAAAGCGAAAGTCAAGTTAATAATCAATGTATGATTGAATATTTCATTATAAATATGTAATGTATATTTCCAAAATTATTCAATGAAACTTGCCTCATAAATGGTATCTCATAAAGATACATTTCTAATTCACATCATAACAGTGCTAGAAATTGGGAGATAAAAAGCAGGCGTCAAATGACGACTACTGTAAAAATCTTAGGAGTCAAATTAAGATTTTTAGTTGCAGTTTCTAAAATTTATATTAATATTAGTGCAATACTGTATATAATTTAGGAATAATTCTGACTATTTTTTTTTTTTAAATTCGTATCAAATTTTCTGAAAGGTTACAACAGAGACGGGAGAAAAGTCCACTCCCAGTATTTTTTTTTTTTTCCTTTGTGCCTCTTTTACAAAATTTAAGTTTTTTGCTATCCTTTGAAGAAACTTGCCATTTTTTCGCGATCTTTCGACGAAACTTGCCTTTTTCCGCAATCTTTTGACGAAACTTGTCATTTTTTCTCTATTTTTTGGCGATATTTGCCTTGTTTTCGCGATCTTTTGAAGAAACTTGCCGTTTTTTCGCAATCTTTTGATGAAATTTGTCTTTTTTCGCGATTTTTTGACGAAATTTGCCTTTTTTTTCGATCTTTTGACAAGTTTTGCCATGTTTTTTCGCGATCTGTTGACGGAATTGGCCGTGTTTGTTTGCAATCTTTTGCCAATACTTGCCGTTTTTTTCGCGATCTTTTGACGAAACTTGCCTTTTTTCGATCTTTTGATAAGCTTTGCTATGTTTCTTCACGATCTGTTGACGAAACATGCCATTTTTTTCGCGATCCTTTGGCGATACTTGCCGGTTTTTTCGCGATCATGGAAAAACTTGCCGGTTTATTTGCGATTTTTTGACAAAACTTGCCGTTGTTTCCCAGTTTTTTTTTTTTTTTTTTTTTTTTTTTTTTCTTTTTTTTTACTTTTTGACAAGCTCTGCCATATTTTTTCGCAATCTGTTGACAAATTGGTCGAGTTTTTTTCGCAATCTTTTAAAGAAATTTGTCGTTTTTCGCGATTTGTTGTTGAAATTTACCGTTTTTCCACGATTTTTTGTCGAAATTCAGATTTTTCCCAAGATCCTCTGAAAAAATTGGCAATTTTTCTTAGAACGATTGACTTAATTGATTTTTTTCGGCGACCAATTCACGAAATTTGCGATACATTTCATGTCCGAATTTTTGGATTTATGACCGATTTTTTGTAATTTTTGGAAATTATTACCTTAATTTATTAGAAAATTCGGACTATAATCTTCTTGACACTACTTTTTAGAAAAGCACAAATACTTATTTAAAAATGTAGAAATTAATTTCTAAGATTTTAATAATTGAAGCAACTGTAAAACTTGTGTAAAGCTTTTCTAATTATTGCTATATTTCGATTAATATAATAGAGAAATGCACTTAATCTGTAAAAAAAATTAAAACTTGGTAACTTCTTTAGTATTGGTAATTACAGTTGAATTTAGTAAAATAATAATAATAATAACACATGCATCTACATTTAAATAAAGGGGTAATTCTGAAAAAAAAAAAAAAAAATCTGAAATTCACAGATTTTTTGAAAGGTTACATGAGGGGGAGTACTGGGAATAGCCCCCTTCCTCATTAATTATGTGGGGTTTTTTTTTCATAATTCTTGGGTGAAAATTGCGGTTTTGTGCGATTCCTTGAAGAAATTAGTTTTTTTCGCACCTGGAAAAGTCAGGGAAATTTCATTTCCCCACATGAGTAGCAACCCTGTTCAAAATAAGCAAAAACAAAACAAGTTAAAATAGAATAGATTTTTTTATGACCTAAAAATGAATTTTTTAAACTTTGTGGGCTGGATGTGAAGAGGACCAAAGGGAATATAAATCATTAAGAGAAAAGAGTATAAAAAAAAAAAAAAAAAAAAAAAAAAAAAAAAAAAAATCCCCTTTAACAACTCAAAATCTTCTGATACATTTTAGATTCATTTTTAAAAGTAGAAATATGAAACTAGCTCAGGTGATTTTTGAAGAGATGCATAAGGTGCCATGTGATTCCATCTTTCACTACATTCATTAGAATTTGATTTATTAACAATTAATTTCTAAACATGGAATTTTTTGGGTTCCTGGAATAGTTCTGGCAGATTCAATTCTGCTTTTGCAAGAATAATTTTTATTTGTATTCTTAGAATGAACTATAAACAAAATGCACATTTTCAATGCTACCTTAAGCTTAATGATACAACTGCTGTGGTGTCAGGATTTGCTCATAAATCATATGTAGACTTGCCCTTACTGCAAGTCTATTTACAGTGCCACCAATGCCATCACAAGTACTTTTTCTGTGGGAGGTGGCAAAAAAATGCCTTTCTGCTTTTGATGTTGAAATCATCCTTGTGACAACAGAGGTTTTGGAAGCTTATTTTTGTACTGTGATGCAGCACCATACATTGAAGAAATAATACATTAATGATACTTTTTTACTAAATTAAGACTCTAAAAATTTTACCAGTGATCATGGAAAAAGATAAACAGCAATTGTATCATGAATTAGACATTCAGAAATAATTATCAAACTTTTATGCTCCAAATTTTGAGCATTTTCCTAGTAATATGTGGAAAAAGGATGCACTGTTGCTTGGGTATTGTTCCAGTGGAAACACTGCGTCTTGCAGGCCCTTTTTATCGCATGTGCAAATCAGGACTTTGCCCTTAAGCCCCGACTTCAAGGGGCCCCCAAATCAAATTATTATTTTACAAAATATTTAGTTTTTTCTCAATTCCAACTGTGAAAGTTTTCAAATACAAATTTAATTTTTTTTAAATTTTATCTAACATTCTGAAAAACAAATTTCATTTTGAACTTGCAGGGCTCAATACCATTATAAATTTAATTTTTAATAGACTTTACCTAACGTTTTGATAAACAAATTTCATTTAGAAATCACAGGGCTCAATACTTTCACAAAGGCAAAGCTAATCTCAACCACTATTAGATGGGAAATAATTCTTTGATTTTAATAGATTGTATTAGAAATGAACTTAAAACATATCTAAATTTCAGTGATTGAAAATAATCATGTGCAGTAAAATTTAAAAAGATGCAAAATAGATTTATTCACATTTATAGGTTAGAATATTTAACATTCATCCACATGTTGTAGTTATTCAGGGGGCTACAAATTCTGAAAATCAGGGAAGTTTATCAATCTGGAAAAATCAGGGAACTTTATAAAAAATACTCAATCAGGGAAATTTTTCTCTTTACAAAAATATTTGTTTTCACCTTACCAACAACATTGATTCATTGTCAAACAGACTACATTTAAACCAATAATAAGATGCGATGAAGAGTGCCAAGCGATATCTGTCCGCATGTTGAAAGCTAAATTATCCCATAAACCCAAATTTTCAAAAGTTAGTTCATTTGCAATCTTTTGACGGAATTCAATTTTAACAATCTTTTGACAAAGTTGCATGTTTTTCGCAATTTCTTGACGAAATGTACACTTTTTTGCGAGTTCTTGACAAAATTTGCAAGTTTTTCAAGATTTTTTGATGAAAATTCATATTTTTTGAGATTTCTTGACAAAAGTTGAACATTTTTCATGATCTTTTGATGAAATATGCATGTTTTTTGCAATCTTTTGACGAAATGTGCACATTTTTTTATGCATTTTGTATGCTTTTCGTGATTTTTAGACTAGATTTGTATGTTTTTTGAAATATTAAGATAAAATTTGTGCGTTTTTTGCAATTTTTAGATGCAATTTGCATTTTTTTCCATGATCTTTAAATAAAATTTGCATGTTTTTGTGATCTTTTGACTAAATTCTTGCTTTTATGCAAACCTTTCACAGAATTCACATTTTTTTATGCAAGCCTTCAATGGAATTTGCATTTTTTATGTGATCTTTAGGACTAATTTCGCGCTTATCTGCATTTTTCTTTTTTTGCAAAACTTTGAAGAAATGAGCGTGTTTTATACAATCTTTTGACAAAATTTCATGTTTTTTCCGCAATCCTTTAATGAAATTAACAATTTTTTTTTTCAATGCCCATAACGCCATAACTTTTGTTGCATATCCATAATGATAACAGATAAATCGTAATATTTGGCACCTCTGCTAATTAAATACTATGTAATTTTTGTTTTATCCTCCCAAAAGAGAGATTTTCAAGCTGGATAAGTGTGTTATATGAGAAAGCAGCATACGTTAAAACAATACCGTATATGTTCTTTAACCACTTCGTGACAGGAGCTTTTTATGAAATTTTTAATGTTTCTTCACCAGTTTAAAAAAATAAATAAATTTGTGCCTTATTGAATCAAGAAAATGCTCTGATTAAATAAGGCAAATTTTCAGGGTTAGAAATTGACATCTTTAAGAAAGGTGTCAAATGATGTCTACAATTTTTTTTTCTAGGTGCCATACAGCATTTCATGGTTGCAATTTTACGTTGCTTCATATTTTCTCATTTCTTTTTTCAACGATGCTAATAATAATATTATTTCTATTTTTACATGTTAAGGCAGGGGGAAGGTGTATGCATATTAAACACTATATCCCTCTTTTAATTACTAAATCAAAATGAAAACTGGCTTTCTATAAAATTGTAAAAACAATAAAACTACAATATATTGATTCTAGAAAAATTCTTAATTAGTTCTTTTTATGAAGCTAATATGAAGACAAAATATGAAAATACAAACAAACAATATAAAAATTAAAATCATGATATTTAGTTTTTAAGATCAAGTATCTTAACTTGACCATGCATCAGTCATTGGTTAAATTGAAGTCAACTTAGATTTGATGGACAGGTGCATGAGAGTTATAAATTATGCTTTCAAGCAAGGTGTGTAAGAGTTTTATGGACACGTGACTCTCTGTGGCCCTAGGTCTTTATAAGTAACTAAAAGATAGCCCGTCAAAATGACGTGTTTCCATTTTTAAAAGGATGATAAAACATTACAACTTTGGTTACTCATAGCCACTTTAGGCTTAAACAATTTTGAAAAATACAAAGATTGAACATGAGGAAAAAATCTTAAATCAATTATAAAAGAATACATTGTGAAACTACAGCCAAAAAATATTTTAAAATACTGAGAGAAAATAATAAAAATATCCAAAATGTATAAAAAATTTCCCCATTTTGGCCGTTTCCAGACGAATATGAGAGGGTAGCCAAATTATTAATTGAATGGGTAAAATAATGGCACAGAATATGCAGCTAATGAATTTCATTCACAAAATTACAGTAATTATTTCACAAAAAACATGCAAATTAACATGCTTTAATAATGCAAAACATGCACTAATATAATGCTATTTTAAAACATTCGTGAATTAACTATTTTATACCATTAGCTAATATTTAAAAGAAAATACTTTATAAGATCGAAAACAAATGTCAACAATAAAGAGTAAACAATCGTGATTCGTTATGTGATAATGAAGTCATTCACGGCTGTAGAAATAAAATAAATAAATAAAGCAATACGAATATAAAAATTCTAACAATATTGTATTTCAAACGCACCTTCGCTTTTCTTAAATAAAAAGTTTTAATTAAACACTGTTAAAATTTGACTATTTTGCTGCATCGTCATTACACAGCTTTTAAGTGAGCAGCATTTAAGTGAGTCAAGGGGTCTTACTTAAATGTTACATTGTTAAAAATTTGACCCATTTGTTGCTGCGTCACGCCACAGCTTTTATAGAATATCTCTTTTATGACCAATGAGAATGCTCCATATCACAGTAAAGTAACAGCTTTATATAAAAGCAGTGGAATGATGCTGAAGCAAATGGGTCAAATTTTTAACAGTTGCTGCAGCATCACTCCAACGCTTTTATAGAAAACGGTTACTTTGTGTGTGTTACTTACAGTATATTCTATAAAAGCTGGGGAGTGACGATGCAGCAAAAGGGTCAAATTTTTAAGTTTACTGCTAAAAATTTGACCCATTTACTGCAGCGTCACTCCACAGCTTTTATAGAATGTCTCTTTTATGACCAATGAGAATGCTCCATAACAAAGCAAAGTAATCGTTTTCTATAAAAGCGGTGGAGTGACGCTGCAGCAAATGAGTCAAAATTTTAACAGTGTGAATATTGTGTTTTAAATAGGGAAAAGATAAGCACAGTAAAATGTAGTGAAGTACAGCTCAAATTGTAAACCTGACAAATGCGAACGCTCCATTACGACTCTGGAACGTTTGCATTGGACGAAAAATTGATAGCCTTTAAAATCGGAGATAACTTTTCACAATGGAATTTGTCATTGGTCACAATAAGTGTTTTTTCTCGTGGACCCCGGAATCATTATACGCGGAAGGATTTTATATATATAATTGGTTAAGGTGATTGACAATTGCAAGTGTTGTACTAGACACATGTTACTGTCCAATATTTTATAGAAAACAGGATTCTTCAAGTGTGTTCGGTGGGAGGAATAACTTATGCTAAAATTGGAATAAAAGCATTTGTTTTAAAAAAATAAATAAATAAAGTGAAAAAAGTTAGGCGTCAAATTTGACGACTGGGTATAATTTTGTGGTTGCCAAATGTAATAATTTAGTTGCATTTGGCAACTAACGACTGCTAATTTCTAATCCTGCAAATTTTACAGTATAATTTTACTGGTGGGGATAAAGGATTCTTAAGCCTTTTCGCGGCACATAAACGTGTCGCTCATTCCCAAGTGGTTAGTAATAAAAATCAGGGAAATTTGTCATAGATAATCAGGGAAAAATCAGGGAGCTTTTATTCAGCATTTCTGTAGCCACCCTGTTATTAAATTTATCTTAAGGGTGTTCTTAACTGCTCCGCGCAACAAGCGCAAAACTTTGACACATTTACAAATTCATTTTTTAACAGAAAGTTATAAAATTGGAATGCCTGACTATGGAAGCGATTTTGAATCAAACTTATTTTTCCATTCTATGATAATTAAATTACCTATCCAGCTCTAAGCTATTTCTATCACGTGATCACCTTTTTTTCTCTTGCTTTTGGACAGATTTTTCTGCTTTCGGCGGGAGGTGTATCAACTTTGAAGCCTTGGTATGAAAGATCTATTGTATTTTTTTAAAAACTGTAAATTGAGTGCAATTAGACAGTTTCTGAATAACACCTGCTATTTTCATGCATTTCCAAACAAAAATAAATTAAAGCATATGTCACAAAGTTGCCCTTTTTGATTTAAGAACATCCTTGAAGTTACTTAAGTTATATAAATGAGTCTTGTGCTGTACTAAGAAAAAATAGTATTTTTATTAATCACTGTACTTAAGTTAGAATTAACAGAGACAATTTAAATTTTAAGGTGCAGAAATATTATTTATGCATTACATACGATTCACCATCAGTTTTTTTTTTTTTTTTTTTTTTTTTTTTTTTTTAATAATATTGCAACGGTTAGAATGGGACCTTTCTAATTTATCTTTGCCCAGGGCCCCAGTTAGTCATGATTGGGGCCTTGAATCTTGTAATACAAAGGAATAATTTTCGGAAAAGTAACAGATTATTAAATATTTATTTTTAGCCTCCGATGCTATTTCTTTCAGACAAGCTAAAAAATGTCGTGTCATCAGCCCTGAATTTTCTACTCAACCGATTTTGATAATTATTTTTTTAAATGAAAGTTATTTATTTGTAGTTGTGCCCATTTTAGCTATTTTTTAATTTATTTCCATTTTTATATTTTATTTTTAATTTTAAATGCTTTTTACGATATTTCTTCAAAGTGGTGGCAACACAGTTTAGCTTTTCTCTCGATAATAAAAATTTATTTTTCAAAACGATTGCGTATAATTATGCACTAACTGAGGTAAAAAAAAATATATATATTTACTGAGAAATAATATTATGTAATTAAAAAACAGAAAATAATTTATGATAAAAATTAATGTCTAAAGCAGAATAAAAAAAAAAATTCAAATGAGGAAAACGATGTCATTCAGCAACCAGATAAATAAGAATTACAATATTATTACGGACGCCTTTTTCATATTACTAATAACAGTAACTTTTAAAAAACATTTGAGGAGAAAATGACGTCACTATTTAAAACATCGCATTTTTACTCATAACGATATTAGGTACTACTCTGTTATCTCGACCAATTTCGCCAAATTATACAAATCGCCAAACTAATAGCCAAATTATACATATTGAAATAATTTTTATTTTAAGTAACGAAAAAAAAAATAATTACTAGAATATAAATAAAAATAATTATAAAAAATCGAAATAAAAATCACTTAATGACATTTTAAACACATGAATCGTATTTAATGTCATTGAATGTGACATTCACGATCATCCATTATTGGCATTTAATCTTATAGTTTTGCTATAATTTTTTGGTCGACGGGATAACCTAGTAGTACCCGATATTACATTTCAATATTTCTTTTCATTATGGACACTGAGATTGAGATTTTACTTTCAGATGACTTCAGTTAGTGAGAATAATGTCACAGTAAAAATGAAATTAATTTTTTTTTTAATAAAATTATTTTTCTGTGAGTGCATATAAAATAAAATTTCTGAATTTCGCCGGCACTCACATTACAATTTTAACTGAAGATGTGCGAATATCTGCATGCAAAATTGTAACCGGCAAATTTGACATTTAGTTTGTAAATATATTTATTATATATTGATTCAATAATGTAATTACTTTTTTTTTTAACCAAATCTATCGGGACTTTTAAACATTTCATTCGTCGAATTCGACGGGATTCCACTCGTTTTATTGTTAAATTGCATTTCCTTGTACTCAGAGTCTATAAAAAAGCGTCTAAACTAAAGAAAAAATCCGTTTTTCATGAATCTAGTCAATGAAGAAGTAGCACGTCAAATTGTATTTCTTTATTATTCTGCAATTCCAATGTCTCAGAGAGAAATTGCTATTCAATTGGGTATTTCACGCCATTCTGTTTGCTATTGTATTGATAAACAAAAGAAAAATGAAGTTAGTTCATTTCAATCTAAACGGGGTCGCCCTTCTAAAAAACCTCTATCCATTTTTTTTCTTTTTTTAGCCTCCGATGTTGTGTTTTCAGACAAGCTAAAAAATGTCATGTCATCAGCCCTGAATTTTCTATTCAACCGATTTTGATAATTATTTTTTTAAATGAAAGCTATTTATTTGTAGTTGTGCCCATTTTAGTTATTTTTTAATTTATTTCCATTTTTATTTTTAATTTTAAATGCTTTTTACGATATTTGTTCAAAATGGTGGCAACTCTGTTTAGCTTTTCTCTCGATAATAAAAATTTATTTTCCAAAATGATTGCGTATAATTATGCACTAATTGAGGTAAAAAAATATGTTTACTGAGAAATAATATTAATAATGTAAATAAAATAACAGAAAATAATTTATGATAAAAATTAATGTCTAAAGCAAAATAAGAAAAATTTCAAATGAGGAAAATTATGTCATTCAGCAACCAGATAAATGGGAATTACAATATTATTACGGATGCCTTTTTCATATTACTAATAACAGTAACTTTTAAAAAACATTTGAAGAGAAAATGACGTCACTATTTAAAACATCGCTTTTTTACTCATAACGATATTAGGTACTACTCTGTTATCCCGTCGACCAATTTCGCCAAATTATACAAATCGCCAAACTAATAGCCAAATTATACATATTGACATAATTTTTATTTTAAATAATGAAAAAACAAATAGTAGAATATTAATAAAAATATTAATAAAAAATCGAAATAAAAATCACTTAATGACATTTTAAACACATGAATCGTATTTAATGTCATTGAATGTGACATTCACGATCATCCATTATTGGCATTTAATCTTATAGTTTGGCGATGTTTTATGTTCGTTCATACTTATTGAATAATTCAAACTACATTATATTTGTAAATTAACTTTACTTAGACATCATACCAACACACGTTGTTCAGCAGCCGCATGGTAAGCAACCAACTGAACTCACATCAGTTCATTCACAAACCGTTGCCAATTTTTCTTTTTTAATATGAAGTATATACACATATGTTACATCTTCCTCTTTTAGAGGAGAAAGCTCAATATTATATTTCATTGAATTACCATATCATATTATATTACACATTGAATTACCTGATCATATTATATTGCATTACATAATCATTGTATCTTTGTGGAAGATTTATACTTCTCCCACTTTTGGTTTTATACACAGAAGTATTATCACTGGTACTGCTCTGATGGTGATGATCAATTTGTGTTGTATCATGCTCTTCACTTTGACCCTGTTGAGCATCATTACACAAATCAGAATAGTCTGAAAGAATTATATTTTGATTTTTAGTTTTGCGTATATGATATTTATTGCGTCTAATAATTCTGCTTTTTTTTTTTTTTTTTTAACCCAATAAGACCTTAGTGTTGAGTGTTTTCCAACCATTACAGCTGGCTCCCATAAATTTCCTACCCTCAATAATACCTTTTCTCCAGGACGAAAATCTGGTCTTATCTGAGCATGCCTGTCATAATAAAATTTAGCTTGTTTTTGTTTATTTAGCAATTTATTTTTTAAAGTGTTGTCTATTCTGTGTTTTAATTCTGCCTGTACAATAGGTAATTTAGTTCTTAAATTTCTACTAAAGAGCATTTGACTGGGGAAAAGTTTAAACCTGAAATTGGAGTACATCTGTATTCAAGCAATGCATCATGCAGTTTTTCAACCCCCGCTTTTCGTAAAATGCTTTTAGCAATACCTACCATTTTCTCAGCAAATCCATTGGCTTTTGGATAACGAGGACTACAGGGAACAATTTCAAAATACCATTCTTTAGAAAATTGTTTTAGTTTCCAGCTGTTAAAGGGTGCATTATCACAAATCATAGTTTTGGGTATGCCATGCGTTGAGAAAATGGATTTTAACTTTTGAATTACTTCTGAAGCACTTTTTTTCATTTATTGGAACAATGTCTATTCGTTTTGTTAAATAACACCCTACCACTAAATAGTTCTTTTCCCCATACTCGCAAATATCAACACCAATTTTCCCATATGGGAAATCGGGAATCTTATGATTAATTAATGGTTCTTTAATATTTTGACCTCTATATCTATCACAAACTAAACATGTAGAAATCATTTTTTCAATATCCTTATTAATTCCAGGCCAAAACATTACTTGTCTGGCTCTAGCTTTCGATTTTTCAATCCCACAGTGTGCTTCATGCAATAACAATAACATATACTTTTTCTTAAAGATGTTGGCACTACAACTCTACTACCTAAAAATACCAACCCGTTTTCAACAGTCAAGTCATTTTTAGGTGCGTTCGTAATTATGTAAATACGTAGCACCTATTGTTGTCGCTCAGTCCGTCTGTCTGTCCGCATATAGACCCCTTGCACGTGACGTCACATGCTTCATCTGGCGCCCAAACATAAGGCAAATGTGGTGTTTTCACATTTATAAAAATAGTAATTTGCGCTTCATTTTTTAAGTATTTAGAAAAATAATGCAAGAATAAGAAAAATCAAAATTAAACAGAAAGACCACAGTTGCTTTAAACGGCAAACGGGGAGTTATGATGGTTTGTTTGGGCTCCAGATTATAGCGTCATGTGCACCAGATAAGAGTAACAGCCGCTGTTGTGACGTCAATGCAAGGGGTCTATAACAACGCAAAAACTATCCAACCGAATCGTTTGAAATTTAAAATATATAATTATAACATAATTTTGTCGAGTCATTTCAAATTTTATGAAAATCGGATGGATAGATCAATTACAGGGACAATCAAAAGGATTCCGTTACATTACGGTCAATGGGGAAAAAAGTTTCAAATGCATTTTAATCGTTTGAAATTTAAAACGTATATTTATTACATAATTTCGTCGAGTCATTTCAAATGTTATGAAAATCGGATGTATTGATCAATTACAGGGACAATCAAAAGTATTCCGTTACATTACGGTCAATGGGGAAAAAAGTCTCAAATGCATTTTAATGGTGTTACACTCATTTGAATATAACAGAATTGACATGAATCTATGAAATATGTACTAAAAAAATACATTTTGTACAATCTGTGATGCAAAGAATATTTTTTATTAAATTACAGGGCCACACAAATGTATTCCACTAAATAATGTTATACGGGGAAACATTGTTTGGGGGGTGTTTTAATTATATTAAACTACTTCACATTTTATGAATAAGTTATACGTTAATGAAGTAGAATAAAAATTACTCCCTGCATATTTACAGGAACACAAAGATTTCGACCAATATACTGTATCCAAAGTACGCTCTACTATACCAGCAAGATCTGAATATTTTAAAACTTCGTTATCAACGAACGCACCTCATTTGCTACACTTTACGTGCAATTTCCAACTTGTTAAATTTGAAATAAGATCTGGCTTCCCTAGGGACCTGATCAACCCCAGCAAGCCAACCCGTTTGCCAATAGCTCTGCACCAATTTTAACCCTTGATCTCTAGAGGTAGCCTCCAAATATTCTTTTTTTTTTAGACTCTGACATTTGTAATTGTTTTGTTAGCGAGTGAACATATTCACTTGTTTCAATGCTCCCCCCATCTTCCTGTATATCCAAAAATGAACGTGACAATAAATCAGCTATGTACATAAATTTACCAGGTAAATATCTAAGGTTTAAATGATACTTTAGAAGCTTAATTTTTATTCTTTGTAATCTGTTTGATAATACATTGCATATATTTTTATTCATAATAGAGACTAATGGTTTATGATCTGTAAGTACTTCAACCTCCCTACCATAAATATAATAATGAAACTTGTTTGCAGCAAATAATATGCTTAAAAACTCCTTCTCAATTTGAGCATAGTTCTTCTAGGCATTTTTTAAACTCCTAGAAGAAAACGCTATAGGTTGACCATTTTGTAACAAACAACAGCCTAAACCATCTTTAGAACTATCTGCTTGAATAGTTATTGATTTATTACTATCAAATATCCCTAAAACAGGTGAGTTTGAAATCAGGTTTTTTAAATTGATAAACGCTTTAGTGTGCAGCTCTAACCATTGCCACTCAACATTTTGTTTCAAAAGCTCTGTTAATGAAGCAGTTTTATCAGAGAAATTTGGTACAAACCTTCTTAGATAATTGAGCATTCCTAAGACACTTTGTAATTCAAGTTTATTTCTAGGTTCTTTTAATTCAGTAATTGCTTTAACTCGGTCAGGATCAGGTCGCATACCTGAAGCATTAAACAAATGACCCAAATATTTAACCTCAGTAACCCTATATTGAAATTTGTCCTTGTTGAATTTAATGTTAAGAGCTTTAGCTCGGGCAATCACTTTGGACAAAATTTCATCATGTTCTTCCAATGAACTAGCCGCAATTAGAAGATCATCAAAATAAACCAATACACCAAGTATATCTCCAAAATTTTCCTGATTACGCTTTTGAAAAATTTCAGGGGCTCATGAAATTCCCATTGGTAATCGAAGAAATTTATAACACCCCATAGGTGTACTAAATGTACACAAATCACTGCTCCTTTCATCTAAAGCAATTTGAAAGAACCCATCCTTAAGATCTAGGACAGAATACACTGACTTATTACATAATTTGGGTAAAATTTCTTCAATTGTAGGAATTAATACATGCTCCCGCTTAATTGCTTTATTAAGATCCTGTGGATCAAGGCAAATTCTTAATGTACCATTAGCTTTTTCAATAACTACAAGGTTACTAACCCAACTTGAAGGCTTATCTACCTTCGCAATGATACCTTGATTTTCTAGATCTTTTAATTTAGATTTAAGTTTAGCTCTTAAACTCAAGGGTACCCTACTTGGTGATCTGACAACAGGGTTTTGCTGATCTTTTAATGTTATAGTACAAGTTCCATTAAATTTTCCTACACCTTCAAATACCTCTAAATGATTTTGAATAAACTGTTTTTTAAAAAAATTAAATAATTCGTTAAATTGATATAGGAATCTAACTTACCTTTATTTGGAATTTCAACATTATTTAAAAATTGAATTAATTTAAGCTTACTACACGTCTCAAGACCTAACAATGGCCTTACATTATCTGACAAAACCAGAAATTCTATAATATGATCTACACCATCAGCACTGCAAGGTAAGGATACAGATCCAAGAGGTTTAAGTTTTGACCCTCCAAAAGCTTCCAAAATAATGTTACACTTTTTAAGTTCACTTTCTGAGGATAATTTTCTCAAAACACTTAAAGGTAGAATGTTCACTTCTGCTCCAGTGTCCACTTTGAATGTCACAGATAATTCTTTGATGAATACACTTTTTGTCCATTCTCTTAGCGTGGTTGCCGCATGAATTGGCTTAACCCTTGACACAGAATCTACAAAAAAATCTTCCGATTCACTGGCCTCGGTGTTAAGTCTCACTTCTTGGACAGGCTTGTATTTACAAACATTGGCAAAATGATTTAGTCGGTTGCATTTAAAGCATTTTTTCCCATATGCAGGGCACTGATTCCTTCGATGTTTCCGATTACACTCTTTGCAGACGATATACTCACCACTAGGGGATTCGGTGTCTCCTCTAAGATGATCCTTTGGAAATTTTCTCGGTCTACAACTTGCTTTTGACGATTCTCTGCGTAAGCTATCGACACTTTGACCCCGTACTGTTTGGGTTCTTTGCTTGCTCAATTCAGCAGCTTTTCCGATCTCAATCGCTTTAGATAAACTTAGATGAGTCTCCCATAGCATCCTTTCCTGAAAATTTATATCAGCCACCCCTAAAACAATTGTCTCGAACCACAGAATCTGACTGGTCACCGAACTCACAGGATTTTATCAATTTCTTTAAGTCAGTCACAAAAGCATCAAAAGGTTCAGTTTCTTGCTGTTTTCTATTGTTGAAGATAAATCTCTCATCTACGATGTTCTTTTTGGGCGTTGTATAAATTTCAAATTGTTTTATTACAGCGTCATATTTTTGCTGTTCTTCACTGGTTAACGGCAGCGTATTATATACCTCCACTGATTCCTCGCCTGCAGCGCTCAAAAATAAGGCAAGCTTAACATCTTGTTCTTTTGCACCATTCCCTGAAGCTTTTAACCATTGGGAACTAAAACGGCCTATAGAGGAGCTACTCTCAGCCTTCGATACAGGATAACAGTCCTTTTAATTTCCCTTTAACTAATGTTAAAGTCCCATTGAAACAATTCTTTATTATAAATGTAGGGGAAGATGGGGATACTTGAGCCATTTTTTGAATTTTAATTTTTTTAATTTTTTTATATTTTTTTAGAATAAAATAAAATATTGAAAATGAAAATTTGATACTTTTTCTTCAACTAAAAACCACTTTCAATTAATTTTGAACTTTTTTTCAATGTATAATAAATGTTTATTTTTTGTTTTACATCGTGGCTCAAGTATCCCCATGGCGGGGATACTTGATCCATGGTGAAGGGATACTTGAGCCACTAAGGAAAAATACCTACTAAAGTAATTTTTTCGCTTTATTTTTGCACAAACATTTTACAGAATGATAAATTATGAAACGTAAAGTCCTTCAAAACCAATTGAGAAAACAAAGCTAATAATACGACCATTTTTTGTCGTTAAAACTGGTTGTCGGAGGATCATTTCAACTTAAGTTATAACGACGGTAGAAACATCCTCAGTTCAGAGCCATTTAAATTTGGAATCTGCAATTCTTCGGGCAAATTTCATTTTCAAAATATTAAGCACTTATCCAACAAATATTTTTACAGTTTTCTTTCTGGCATATTTTATTAGTAACCAACCATCAATAGAAGGTTTTCTTTTCACATCATCACCATCATTGACAGAATTTTCCTCTAATGATATTGTCGAACTCATGCTTTTAATTTAGTAGCTGTCGGAATTTAAGCCAGATGTATCATTCTACTATTTCAAACACTTTTTGATTTCACAGGAGAAGATTTTGTCTTCCTCTTTGGATCCATGCATGTAAGTTTGAACTGGGATTTTTGTTGCTTTTCTTGTTTTTTGTGCGCTCTTTTTACGAATTTTTCTTCAATTTTCTTAGTTTAAAAAAAGTTACACCAACAGAGGTTACGATTTCAATATAAAATATTAATGTTAATATGTTATATTAAAAAATAAATATTTTAATATGTTGGACCTAACTAATTAAAGTATTAGAGATTATAGCCTGTAAAACCGTTTTAAAAATTTATTTTAATTTAATGAAAGTTAAATTGAAAACTATGTTTACATTTATCTAGATAGGCTATTTTGTTAGTCAAAATGAAAAACAAAATAGATATTTTCATTTAAAAAATATACATTTTAAAACATTTTTAGGTCATTATTTTTTTAAGAAAAAAAATAAAATGAAAAATTATTCTCCCTTTTATCCAGAAAAATATCTATTAGTGAATATAAGGATGGAATTTTATTTTTTGTTTGTTTCACCCATGTTTAATTTCTAGTAGGGATGGTTGAGACATGGCTCAAGTATCCCCACTCTCATTGGCTCAAGTATCCCCACTATCATTATTTTTGTTTCCCAGAGTTTTACTAAATAAAGCATGCAGCTATTAGAACTATTTTAGACTCAAAATACAATTGAAATTATGCTTATTGAATGTATGTATATAGTTGCAACTTTAAACAAAACTTTGATTACAAAAAAACAAAAAAGCCATGCACCCAAATATTTACTTCAGATAGGGAAAAGACAACTATTAATCCCTATATTTTCAAAATGGTACCAAGATGTGTGATTTCTTTTTTACATGTTCAGAGCTATAAATACGTTATCAGACTGGCAGTTTTAGAAAGAAAAATTAACCAACAGTAGAGATAATAGGGGTGGCTCAAGTATCCCCTATGCTCAAGTATCCCCACTCTCCCCTATTTAAAAGTTTTAGGTATTCAAATTCGTATAATATTTACTTCGTCATATAAGACAGAAAACAAATGTCACAGGAAATCTGAAATTGCGCAAAAGAATAATTATTCTGAACAAATTTAAAACGCATGTAATGCAATGAGCTTAAACGGCGTTATCCTGAATAGAGAAGTTACATCTTTTCTCCACCAGATGGCGTATTCGAGCGCTTGAATCGCCAATATTTCAAAAAGTTGTTTGAAACGCCGCCAATTTTTGGCGACATTACCTTCAAAACTTAGGCCTTGCGGTGGTCGACAAAACTCCATCTTTATCAAAGGCTTTATAACAATATACACATACTAGTAACTGCAAAGTTAAAAACAAGTACGACTACGCCATGTTTTATGTTCGTTCATACTTATTGAATAATTCAAACTACATTATATTTGTAAATTAACTTTACTTAGACATCATACCAACATACGTTGTTCAGCAACCGCATGGTAAGCAACTAACTAAACTCACTTCAGTTCATTGACAAACCGTTGCCAATCTTTCTTTTGTAATATAAAGTATATACGCATATGTTACA